>CAHIKZ030002822.1:1030000-1477500 GCA_903632075.3 Acanthosepion pharaonis
CACCTCCAGCCACTGAAGAGTCTTACCCACATAGTAAGCCACAAACTGACATTTGATGATAAATAACTAAACTTTGTTGATGGGTAGGTATGACATCCTTACAGACAGAGAGGAACAAATTTCTGGTAGTAAGGACATTACGTACAACTACATAATTAAAGCAATGTGTGATGGTTGAAGAGATCTTACCAGTGCATAATTGACTGTAAGGGCTAGTCCAAGGTCGTCTTGTGTAGACAGGACACTTAGGTGGACAAAATGTTTAAGTTTCATTAAACTTAGAAATTTTAAGCCTAATGTTAATTTCAATGATACTTCCAGGATAACCATTGGCAAGTAATTAAATTATACTTTATATATATATATATATATATATATATATATATATATATCTATAATTTAATTACTTTTCAGATATGCTGACATGACTAGAGATCAAAGAATATAAAAGTCAATCTTATTACCAGTATAAATTTACATGATGCAATGGGGGTAAATAAAAACACTATTGTGACTATGACAAATTGACATCCATATGAGTCATATAGGTGTCACTAGTTTTCAAATATTATGATAAAGAAAAAAAAACATTTCTTTTACTGTGCTTCTGAAGCTACAATTAAAAGAAAAAGTTATTAATTCTTGTAACATCATATAAGTGAGGAAATTTTATGATAGAAATCATGAAAAGACTTTTGTATCACTTCTTAAAGAATTAATTAGAAAGATAAATGAAATGAGAATGTCATTTTATGACATTTCAAGTCAAAATAATTTTCATGTGTTTTTCTTTTTAATCTTTAAAAGCCTTTTTCATTTTGTTTTTCCTTTTTTTTTTTTCTCATGAAACATTGCTTATCTGTCAGGTTTGTAAAACTGGTAACAGTTTTGCATCGGCAGAACAGCTGAAAATACTTTCTATAAGCCAATTGACATGGGTCATGTCAGATTGTTTTCAGGCAGCTTTAGTCTGTCTTGAAGCCACAAAGAAATAATAAAAAATGAGAAAAAATAAACAAAGCAAACCGCAATGGCTGTACTAATTAGACAAACATTCTTCGTACAAACAAATGGAAATTTGATATCTCTTAAGAAAAACTAACAAAGTGAAAGGATTGTAGAAAATAATAAAAGCATTTTTTTAATATTGAGATGGTTGAAAAAAAGTTTTTAAACTCATCTAACACTTGATAACCTTTTATAAATACCAAATGTCTTTTTTCTATTTATATCTAAATCGTTAAATGCAAACTTTTTTCAAATGTATATTGCAGGCACAAACTAGGAAATTGTTAAAACACTTGACAAGTACATTTCACTTAGCACTATCTAAATTTATATGTAACAGCCAATGATTTTTATCAATTTTTACAAACCAATTTTGGTACAGTATACAAAGTTATCTTATTTATAAAATCAATCAGACATATGAGCTAAAACCTCAAAACAAAACCCTACACTTTTCAATATAAAATAATTCGTAGTTAATTAATTAGTTATTATTCTTTATGGTCTTTCCCTTCAGTGAATGGGAAATCATGGCTCTCCACAATTTCCTATCCTTTGTCACTCTATGCAATGTTTGTCTTACTATATCTGCCAGTCCTTGTTTTGCCATCCATTTACATAAATTCATTAGGTAGGTTACTCACTTTGCCATTCTTGCCTTCAATATGTCCTGTGAGTGTCAAATTCTACAAGTCCTTTTTCCTCAGAAACTTCATATCTCATTCTAAGTGTTCTTTTTGTACCTATTTCCCTAAGAACTTCCTCCTTGATCTCATGTTCTATCCATGAAATTTTCAGCATCCTTCTGTAGAACACCATCTGTCGCTTCAATTCTCGTGAGGAAATCATTAATTAAATCCTAAATTTTCCACTAAAAAAAATAAAATAATTGTAAACATTGTATTCAATAGAGTTTTCAAAGAAGGTTGCTGAATACTTTATCATACACCTAATAAACTTAATACATATTGTAAAAAGCATTAAATACAGTATCAATAAGAATTTTCTTTTATAGCTGGTCAACCTGAGAGAGACTCCAATCCACTTGATTATACCTCCACACATCAAACTTTAGAAGCTATAAAATTTAAAGTTATTAATGAGAACCATCAGCCAACCATTTATTTTGAATGACTTGGAAAAGCTGCAGTCTCACCAATAATGTTCAGTCTGGTTAGTATTTAAAAGTGACTACTTGAAAATTATATGTAAGAAAAAAAAAAAAAGTTAAGGTGACAAAAATCTGTTTGACTTAGATTAAAGTGTTCTTACTGATAATAGTAGAGTTCTTGTATAAATTGATATCTTTAAGGAATATGTAACATGTGTTAGCAAGAAAAACAAAATCTTAACAGTTCATTTTCACTTAATGTAAGTCAGAGATTTTATATAAATACAAAAGCCATACACCAATAAGAGATGAAACAAGGCCCTTTTGTTGTCTGTGACAAAAGGAAAGAAAAATCAATATATTCCTCATTAATATAGAAAGAGAGAGAAACAAAACCTGTGAAAATCTGACAATATAAAATTTGACAAAAGGTGGATTTTTTTATGTCAGAATTTGAAAAACAAAAAAAAAGTGGAATCACCGAAATTTGAACAAGTGGTTACAACATTTACATTCTAACCATAAGACTATCTCACATTTGTTGATTTGTCAGTTAGATGACTTCTTGACGTTATTAGTTTAAGGAGAGGATCCCACAGCACAGCACTTTTGGAAAGTGCCTGAAAATCATACCACAAATTGGTTTAATTTAAGCAACATCAAGCTTGGTTAGTACCTAGATGGGTGACTGCTTGGGAACACCAGGTGCTCTAAGCTGGTATGTGAAGGTGGAGTATTAGATAATGACATGGAATTGTTAATCAGAGAGCTGAGTTCAAATTCCAGTTAGGTTGCAAATACTCTTGGGAAAAATATGAATCCACCTCTCCCTACTCCAGCTATGGGTTAATTAGTAAAACTTGTATCACTAAATCAGATTACGCACTCTCTCCCAGAAACTAATGCCTGCTCAGCATAGTTTACAGTATAAACCAAGGTATGCTCCATGGGTTGATCAGGCATCTGTAAAAGAGATTGGTTAACTACCCTGGGAAACAAGTGTGCTTGGAAATGAGTAGTGGCCAACCATAATTATGCATTATATGACAGTACTTGCTTTAGCATTTGCAGTTCTGACTATAAGTAAAACAGAAAGCTACTCTGCCAAAGCTAGCTGTACCAGTGATAGTAACATACATATTTAAAGAGGTTGTGATACAGATTTAGAGAAACACATTGGCATCTTTATGATAGTACGAAGCATTTTTCTCTTGACTAATACAAAGTATACAAAACTATTCTAGAATTACTTCAAATAATGATATTGTATGCATAGCAACTCAATTGTCTGGAAATAAAACCCAATAAATAAAAACAACACAGCTGAATAAAGGTATTGGAATATGCAACAATGTTTTGAACACATTGTGCACAAATGGCCTTCAATTCATAATTGCCAGATGTGCAGCAGTAAGAAGACAAAGAGAAGTCATTCAACACCTGGCAACAGTCCATTTTTCCAGAAACACACACATCTTTGCACCTGTGCTAACTGTCGATATAACAGATACAAACAAACCAACATTAAAATAAGCAATATGGATGGCAGTAGTGGTTTTCTTTTCTTTCTTTTTTTTTCTTTTTCTTCTTCATTTCACTCATAAGTGTAGAGGAGATATTAAGTAGAAACGCATTGAAGTGCTTAACTTTTTGACCTCAATGAGCAAATATGTTAGAGACTGGAAACCAATTTATATTTGATAATTTCAACTATGGCCATAAAAAAGAACAAATTGAAAACTTATAATACCTAGTGCCATATGAAGATTATAAACACAAATATTAACCAAAGGTTCAGTGAACTTTGCAAAATGGCTTTCTGAAATAAATAGAAAGGAACTTCCATTGAGGGATTTCAAGACATGTGAAATGTCCAATGAAACAATTTTTTTTTTTTTTTTTTTTCAATCTTTGCAATAGCACTTCATAACCTTCAAATATAAGTTACATTAATGCCAAAATGATAATTTACTACTCAATCCTGCTTTGGGCTAATATTAACTTTAGTTGCTGGCACATCTGAAATAAAATTGGAATGCTGATTTTCAAGGCAGGCATGTCCTCCTTCCTACTTTAAAGGTTGGTTTACTCTCTGCTTTACTAAGCTAAGGAAGTACCAATGATACAAAAAAGGAAAAAAAAAAGCTTTGGCAAGCTTTTTTTGTTTTTTTTTTTTGTTGATATATATATATATATATATATATATATATATATATATATATAGGATATTAAAACAAAAAAACGTGTTAAAATCGCTACATGATTATGTCTCCACATGTAATGTCAAACCACTGGTGAGCAAAAGATTAATTTCAAAAGCAGAATGTTTTAAGAAAAAATAGGCTTGTGGGCTTTGCCATAATTAACCAATTGAATGTGGCCTATGTTAAATTCAAATCCACTGGAAAATAAATGTTGGCTTCATACAAATCCTAGACAATTTCCTTATTGACAGATACAAGTTGTAATCTTATTTGATAAGATGTATTGAAGTCTGACATTCAACTTTCCAAATAAGTAAAAGCTAAAAGGGGTAGGGAGGTAGTTTAGCACAATGCTAACCAGTCATATGCTCGTTCAGCTTCTATAAGAAAAAAAAAAGCTAGAACATGCAGATCCTTAAATGAACACTGTTTCCTATGCTGACATGAAAAATTAGAAATTATCAGATTTTCTGATAAAAGAACTTATCAAACTAAAGAAGTGAATTGCCTGTAAATTGTAGGCATAGTCTACCTTTTAAACTTTGAGTTTCATAATATTTTTTCTTATAGTAATAATCAGTAGATGAACTACGGTGTGCCTTATATGGCTTACTATTCTATTTGTAAGATTCATTTTGATTTAATATTTTGTATTGAGGTTTGGTTAGTATTAGTAACATCTTACATTGATTAGTTGGTATAGTTAGCATCTTATATGGATGCTTTTTCTTTAACAGTCACATTAATTTGCCAAAGTAGTTCTGTATTTTATTATATATATATATATATATATATATATATATATACACACACACACACACACAAATAAATAATCTCAGGTGTTATAAATATAGAGCTGTTAAGTATATATTAGTGAATATACATAATATCCAACATTGATAGCATGACTTGGAGTTTCATGCAAATCTGAAATCTTCAGATGTTGAATACAATCTGAACATCATGTGTTTCTTTTTCTCATGGTGATGATTCAAAATTGTGTGTTAGGACTCGTTTATTTAATTATTGTTGCCTAAAAAATATAATTGATTTTTTATAATTTATATTGTTCAAAGATGAAGAATTAAAAGAAATTTAAATTAAAGATTATTTTAAATAAAATTTGAAATTAATTAAACATGTAAAATGTCAAGAGGGATAACTCTTTGTTTTGCATAAAATACCATAGTTATAACATTTAAAGTACTGTCTAATTGAATAAACTAGCACTCATAGTGTTAATATAAGTTGAGACTATATATCTAATGTATTTGGAATCTAGCCTTGTACACATGTTATAAATTGAGTATGGTAATATGGGATATGTGTATAGATATAGAAAATAAGTTATTAATGATGGGTCCATGAATATTAATAGGTGTTACATATTAATATTCATAAAATCTACTTTAATTGGGGTGAATGTGTTTGAGCAGATGTTTGGTTTTATGGATACATATCAATTCTGTTCTCATGTTCAGTAAGTTAGAGTTATTTAAGTATTTTAATATAATAAGCTTCTCCAACAAACACAATTTACATCTGTCTCCCTTTCCATTGTATGATTTAGCTTTCACAATTATATCCCAGCTAATGGTTGGGTTTTTATACTTAAAAAAAAAAAAAAATCACCACGCATACTTTGAAAGTGTTGTGCAGTTTTGTATTTGATATTTTGTGGTGATAAAAACGCGATTTCTAGCTGTTCTCAGTGGATCCAAAGTAATATTTAACATCATTGTCTTAATTGATCCTAGCTCTGTAGGTTATGCTTTCAGTCATGCACTGGTCATTTAATGGGCAGGTTATGTTTTTACTGCAGTTGCATTGGATTTTAGTAGAATTATTATTTAGTGTTTTGTGTGTGTGCTTGCTTAATACATTATGTTGGGATATATAACTATCAATATCAATGTTTTTTGTACAGATATAGCTTATCTTAATATTATTTTTGTTCTTTCTTTGTTACTGTAGTTGGTCAATAACCTAAATTTTACAGATTTGTGTAAATTGTCAAGAATCCTTTTATGGTGGTTGTAATTTCTATCAACATACCTGTGGTTGTATGAATCCTTAGTGTATAGTTTATAGAGGCATTTATTCAGGTCAAATGTCACATCTAGGAAATTGTCACCAATGCTAAAGTGATCAATGTTATTGCAGATTTGCATGAAACTGAGTCATGATTTCAACATTGGAGATTATATATATTAGTGTATTTGGGCAGCAATTTTTCATTTATGCAAGGAGATTTTGCTGGTTTGGATGAAACTTGTGTGTGTATATATAACACCATGGAAATGCAATACCTAAGGTTTAAAATGAACTTTTAAAAATGAAATTTTTTTTCTTGAAGCTTTTATTTTAGTTTTAATTTCAAGCTAATAGAGTAAATTTAATATTTCCAATAAGCAAATTTTTTCTGTATTTCAAACCTAATTTAAATCAACTGGAAGGAGGTCTTTGTTTTGAAAAATCGACTGGAAGGAGGTCTTTGTTTTGAAATTGCTGATTTTAGCCATCTGTTACCATGTTATATTTTTTATTAAAAAAAAATCTTTTAAAGATAAAAAATATTTTTCTGAAACTTTGAGGAATATTAACCAATTTAATATTACTTATTTTAAGTTTTAAAATATTGCAGAAATTTTTTTTTTTAACACAGTGGAAGCTTACAGTTTGACTGACAGATGGAAGTTTATCTAATTTTTTTTTCTATGTTGTAGAAAAAAGCAGTGATCTGAATCTGCAGAGGACATGATAAGTTGCAATTGCCATCTCTTGAGTTTGTTGGATCTTCCAAACAGTAGTGGAGATTGATAGGCATCCTGCTCCTTCTTCAAGAGTCACATTTGTATGGCCACTTTTAACCCACTTCTATGTGGGAGTGCACTGATGTCATATTTTGCTAAAAGCCTCTGATGAATTTCAGCTCCTGATACCTTCTGACCAGTGAAATCAGATCACTGCTCTTTGTTACTCCTTGGTGCATACTGCTAGTGAAGCTGCCATGTTTACATTGTAACAAATAGGAAACGGTCATGACCAAGCTCAAACTTGGATCACATGACCGTAATAGTATCAACTACAAACACACATGATCAGAAGGTAGTGTGACAAACGTAAAGATATGGCAAAAGCGAAAATAATTTTTGACTTAACCTCATATTTTTTTTTGAAGGTACAAAGAGAATATAAGTAATGATAGTTCTTTACAGATTATATGAATTACAATGAATTCTTGGAAAAGATAGTGGAGTGGTTTTCATTTCTATAGCTTTGAATTCAGTGTTGTCCTTGTTGGCTGCCAGTTAAGTCTCCCTTGATATTTAAGGCTTAGCTGGTAGGAGAAGAAATAAATTCATGCCTTCCCTAAGGGCATTAGTGCAAATGAGTTGTTGGAACTTGAATACCAATGAGTTGTGCTACCCACACATCCTTTAACAATATCTAGACACTCATAAAATGCCACCTAAAACCAATTTATAATATAAAAGATATAATGACTTTATAAAGTCTCTCTGATTTACTAATGAGATATTCTGTCTTGGTAACAAAAGGCATTACTCTACACCAATAAGTGAACATCAATTGTATTTCCGCAACATCTTAGTAGGGTAGATCAGGTTGCTAGTACATTACTTTTTATTTATACTATTGCATGTTAGCTTCCTTTTGGATATTTTTACATTTAATTATTTAAAAAGCTGCATTTTAACATGTAATAATAGTTAACTATTTTATAAATATCCTAGATTATGCAGAAATTATAAATCTTGAAAATTTTTATACATATTTACTAGCATAATAATTTTTTTTTTTTTTTTTTTAAATTTCAACAAAACAAACTTGTATCTTTGCTCAAAATCCATGAGTATAAAATCTGGAAATTGCAGAATTTTCATCTATTTAGAAGGTTGGAAAGAAACTAACTAGATGCAGTCCTAATCAAGACAAGGAAAATGTTTTTCTCCAAACTCAGTCTAATACTTACAAATATATGGTTGTGCTAGTG
Organism: Acanthosepion pharaonis; assembly: GCA_903632075.3. Taxonomy (NCBI): domain Eukaryota; kingdom Metazoa; phylum Mollusca; class Cephalopoda; order Sepiida; family Sepiidae; genus Acanthosepion; species Acanthosepion pharaonis. The sequence goes on from CAHIKZ030002822.1 coordinate 1,038,339, forward strand.
GTGTAATGGATAGTGGTTTGGAATGAAAAGTTGGAGAGATGAGTTCAACTTCCAGTCAGGTTTGTTGCAGACACTCACATGTAAATACCCTTGGGGAAAAATATGAATGCATTTCCTCCACCCACCTTGGGGTTAAATAGTAGAACTTTTATCTGGAAACTCATGTGTTTTTAAAATTGTTAATGCAATATTCACTTGCAAAAATCTTAAAATCCAAAATATGTTTTGGCTTTAAATAATCCCCAAAGGATTGATATGCCATACAAAAAAAATAATTGTAATTATATATCTGGGTCAAGATTATGAAATGTAAATAAGAGTAAGTATGCTTGCTGTTATTTTTTTCAAGATACCTAGTGTTCAATTCTCAATGGCTACAGAAAGTATAAAATGGACACACGAAGGTGAATCCATACATTTGAAAAAGACAAATAATAAAGGCAAATTTCAAAAGTTTACTTTCATCAAAGACATTTGATGGTGTTTCAAAAAGTTTTATTTTTTTTCGATTTGAATTAAAAGTTAGTGCACGACATGAAAAAAAATTTTTTTCTTCATTACATTTTTCAAGAAAATAGTGAATAAGATGTTGTTTGGGTCAATAAGATTGTTGTAAATTGTTTAGTCATATGGAAAAAGTGTTGCATAAAACCGCCACTGTCTTCTCCAGTACAGACAAACCTGTCATTTACAATAAATTGGAGTTATAGTAAAACTCTCACCCTGACACAGCTTTGCATGACAAAAATGATAAACTCTTGAGTAAGAAAGTCTATAACTGTATTCAGTGCGTGTTTTTGTTTGTTTGTTTTAACACAAGCATAAACAAAAAAAATCAATTTAATACATCTCTGGTTTTCAGGTTCAAAAGAGGAAATAAACATCTTTTTATTTGTCTCTTTAGACTCTTGTTTGCTATAAGTCACAGAAAACCAGTCACAAGTGTTAGTACTTATTTACAATAAATAGATGCAGAAAAAATATATAAAAATGTCAGGCTTTAGGCAAAAAAAGATATTAAACAGTTTAAACATTCAAACATAAAAGAAAAACTTTTCAAAATGTTTAACTCAAGAAATTAAAAAAAAAAAATAGTTATATAAAAACCATGACATAAAGACATAAAACTTGGAGAAAACTTTGATTGATGTGTTGGACTGAAAGAAATTGTTGAATAGATTTTTGTACTATGGGCAAACAAGATTGACTAAGATAAATTATCAAGAATAAGGGTCACTTGTTTTGCTGAGACATACAGATAGAATGAAGCCCTTTTGATAAAAGCAGCCAAGAATAACTGAAATAACCAAATGAAAATAGAATTTTATCAGTTGAAATAAAAAAAAAAAGGGCAAATGAATGAGAGATTTTCTGTTAAAGTCATTAATGCCTTCCCCCTTGGTAGACTGCTGTCTAGCGTTATGCAATCTTGAACAAGAATATAGTGTTAAGGATGAAAATAAAAGCTAATTAGGAAGACAAAACTATACCCAAGTGGTTCCACAAGAGAAACTATTTATCAACACTTTTTAAGAAACTCATTGAAACTCAAAATGAATATCACTTTTGTAATCAGGGTTGATTTTAATTAATGCATTTACAGGTTTAGGCCAGTGGTGAAAACTATAAAAATTCTCATTGAAAAGTTTAAGGTTCCATATAAAGAACCAAACACTGTCAAGTAAAGTCTGGGTTTTTAAAACAGGCAAATTTTGTCCACGAAAAAAACATTTACTTATGCTCATTCTGTCCAGATATATAATGATGTTCATTAAACAGCTACCAGTGGAAGCATGACCCTGCTTAAAGCATTTGAAATGAGGGAGGGGTAACACTTTTCTATCTCTGATCAGGCAGAACAAAAATACTTTCATCCATGATAGATGTAATCAAGTAGGTAGGAAGTAACTGTCCTGCCAGCTAGCCAGTCTAGTACTATTTGACACTTTTCAATCTCCTCCCCACCACATTAATTTCCAAAATCTAGTAGCAGTGGTCCCAGCTTACTGTTGGAAGGCATAAATAAACAAGGATGCTTGCTTCAATTGTTTTTCATCATTTTTTTGACAATAAAGTCTTATTTTGCTCACACTACCTTTTTCTGCATCCAGCACCAAAGATCACTCTAGAAGCTCACTTAGTATTGGTCCAAGGTGTAATATTACTACATTCTGTTTTGTGATGCACTAAGCATAATATAACAATGTTATTGGTCTTGACCTGGCATCTCAGCTACAGTCACTTTCCCATGACAATAACGTAGCTTCCCTGTGATTTTTCTATAAATATTTTTTCTGGTAATTGATCTGATGACCTTTGCTCTTTGGCATGTAGACTTTATGAATTAAAACATACTACTAGATTGGTAGTAAGGCTTCATCACCTTACACTTGAAATGGTTAGATGTAACTAAGTTCTATGTTAACAGTTTTTTTTTGTTTGAGCTTCTCTCTTGTGGAACTCTCTTCTGACTTCTTGCTTTCTAGTAAACTTTGATCTTCAAAAATTTAAATGTAATGTCAATTGTTATCTTCCAGTTCTTTTATTGTTCACTTTCCTTAATGTTTTTCTCTTTTTTTTTTTTCATATTCTTTCACACTCATTGCATCTTAGTAGCTTTATTACCATGAAATGATTAAAAAACAAAACTTAGCCTTGTTTATCAATTCAGTCTGATCCTCACTGGGTGACCCACTACTATGGTCTTGGAGCAGATAAAATTAAATTTAGTGTTATATCAGTCTTCACTGAGTAATCTATTCTGTGAAATATGAAATACTAGAGAGAAAGTGTAAGAGAAAGATAAAAAAAAATGAGGAGTGAAATCATTTGTCGACAAATTCTGTCAATATATAGGTAACATAAAAAAAAATCGTAATATATAGGTAATAGAAAAAAATCTTGAAACAAGAACCAGAATTCTTTATTTTTTCATCAATTTATGTTGGAATTTAAAATTATTTCCAATCACTTCAGTCCTTTTTACTTAGAGAAAATATAAAGAGCATTAAATCATTTCTAAAAATGTCTTCACAAGACATGTATGACTTCATCAAAAGTGGCCATTGCCCTTTGAAGATGTAAATAAAAAATATCTAGCAAAGAACTATGAAATCAAAATTAATATACTAACTTCTCATCTAGAAAAAAAAATAAAAGTAAGTTTTGTTCTCAACATATATTTTTTTATTGTTCCAGTGCAGAACCTGTGTTCTTTGCACTGGCTTACTTAAGAATCAAATATGAAATGAACATAACAAAAAGATTTGAAAATTGATTGGAAGAAGCACATTTATATTCCCAAACCATTTCTCAAGGTCATCATTTCTTCTTTGTTCAACCTTCCAGTAGTTAGACATTTCAAATAATTAGCAAGATCACTACTTTGTTTAGCAATCCACGCACTTTACTGATATCAACTAAGTTTAGTAACCAATAAAACTCCATATGTGGAGGCACTTAGTGAGGATCAAACTTACAACAGTAAATGTTCATAATGTGCTTTAGCCAATCCATTTTTCAGCTCTCATCAAAACATTATTTTCTCTAAAAAGGTAAACGTGATGCTTAGTACATGTATTCTGACAATTCCAGACTATACATCAGAGTTCCCCAACAGCATCTTTGAATAAGTATTATGAGAAGTGAAGAATGAATCAGTTAAAATGTTGTGTTAACATCAATGAACTGGTCAAGTCTTTTTTCATGTTAAACAAAATTTGAAGTGTTAATGACCCTTCTGAAAGTAAGAGCAAGGCACCCACTTTCTTCAATAAAAGCATTGTGTGGTGGGGACATTGAAAATTAAAGTCACCTATAAGAATTTCTCAAGTTAAATAATTCTGTCACTGTTTTGCTGACTTATCTTGGTATTAATCTTCTGGGTTTTTGAGTCCTGCATTCTCAACTGACCACTTCTGTCTCCAGCAAGAATATCTTCAGGAAAGGACAAATTAATACAATAGCGCTAACATGTACAAAAGCCATATATGATGCATAACCTTCTTTTCTAAATCAAGATGAACAAAACTGTTTGAAAATGTGGCAATGAGACTGATTCAGAGTAAATTGAATTTACTCTGAATGTCGCTAACTTAATGAACAAAAATCAAAGAGAGAGAAAGAGAGAAAAAACCTGCAGACAGATTTAATTGCTGAGAAAATCCAATTCTAATTCAATACTAAAATCAATATGTAAATCATTAGTGTTTTAATTGAATTTTCTTGTCACTTTTCAATTAATGTTCTTCCACATAATCATGCTCCTGTAACAACAGCTTTGAAGATAAGATGACAAGTGATAACCGATAGAATTTTCAAGGGAAAAAAAAAATTAAACAATCTAATCATCCGTTATTAGAAGAGAACCAAGTCTGGCAAAAGGCCATTAATAATATGCAAAATAGCATGACTGATGGAATACTGATAAACACAAACTGTCATTCAGGATTTATTGAGGTGTGATGCAATTTACAGACCCCACACTACACCAAGCCACAGCCTGTACCAAATAACAGAAACCACATCAGTTGAGGACTTTTTAACAGCAGCAACAACTAAATTTATTAGCACATGTAACTCAGAGAAAATAATTAACATGTTGATTTTCCATACTTCAAACAAAGGGTTAGTAAGGAAACTGCCATCAATCCTGCAAAGAGCAATAACAGTTAATGAACTTTTTCTACATGCCATGTCCCTTCAGGACGTGAGCGATCATGGCTCTCCACAATTTCCTGTTCTTTGTAACTCTTAGTAAAGATTGTGTTTTTGCTGTCTCTCCTAATCCATATATTTATACAAGTTTGTTAGGCAGGGGCTTATGCACCATTTTCCTTTGTCCCTCTTGCCTTCAGTATGTTCTATGAGTGATATATTTTCCAAGCCTGCTTTCCTCATTATGTGTCCTAGAAATTTCAAATTCATCTTTTTCTGATGTTAAGTATAAGTGACTTTCCCTCTATTTTCTCTAAAACTTTCAATTGAATGTGGCCAACAATATTGTATTCTCAACATCCTTCTATAGAACCACATTTCTATCACCTCAAGTTTCTTCATCTGTGCTGAGATGATCCAACATTCAATGTCATATAGAAGGACTGATATTATATAATAGTTCAATACTCTTCTTTGTTGCTAATGAAATTTTCCTGTTTCTTAATACATTGCTTACATTTTGGAAAGAATAGTTATAAATGTTGATGAAAATGAAGATAAGTTTTCAAAGATATTTACACGAAAAAAAATATCACATTTGCTTCAGTTTTATTCAATAATAATCTTATATATAATAAAAAGGCTTAAACACTAATATTCACCTGGATTCTATCCTCTTGGAATAATTTTTTTTTTATACAAATATATATGTATGTGTATATTTACCACTAATATCATATATATATATATATATATATATATATATATATATATATATGCTTGTAAACATCAAAGGAAAGGAGATATCGCCAGAATAAGCATTTCAGGTGTGCATTTTCATCTATTTCAATTTTTTTTTCAAATTATTTAGCACTGAATCCTGAAATAGGACTTGGATCTCAAGAACAGAATATAATATTCAATAAAGGTGACACAAAAATAAATTTGAATCTGTAACAACAACAAAACCTATATTTCCTCCCTACATTTTTTTTTTTTTTTTTTTTTAAATTTCCTTTAATTCTGTTGACCTTGATATTTACCATTTCAAATCATTTGGTGGTAGAAGAATATAAAAAGAGAACTAATAATCACAATTGGGACTTTTAAAATAGTCAAACCTTGACAAGCTAAGGAAAAAATATCACATTTTTGAAAACTGGGGATATAAAAGAGTATTAATAATTTGGCTAAATTAATATTGACAACAATAATATCAAAGAAAATGATGAAGCAGACATTAATGTCAAGGGATTCACTGCAATTTTCAGACATTAAATGATAAGTGGTAGTTCCCAAATGTAATTAAATTCCTGTCCAGATGTTATGACACAAAAGAGCACTCAATTTGGAGACATCAAGCAAAGTAAAGTTCATGCAGAATGTGGACTGAAGGTCACATTTACAAAATAAAACCATCATTAGTGTCTTTGTACAATAGAAAGGCGGAAAAGTAACCCAACTCTAACCAGGTGGTCCTCTAAATTTGGGAGAGAGAAACGATTTTAAATTGCTATAATTCCTAAGGATTCAATCAGTTAAACAATTCATTGTTCTTCGTAACTATTTGTGGAGTTAATGCTGGACTTGTATATAAATAGAAATTTTCACTGTACAGTTTTAACCTCTTACAAGGTCATGAATTTTTTTTTTTCTTCTTTGCTCTAATATATACAGAGTAGATTTTTCTATAGGTGAAAAATTCAAATGGTAGACTTGTGAATCTAGGAAGGAAAAAAATTATGCGATAAAATTAACTATTTTCTCTCTTGATCATACGTATGTACTTCATATCTTGAAAAACTGATGAATCCAGGTCAAGATATTTTTTGTAGATAATTTATTTGAATTGAATGTCCACTTCTATGGCTTAATAAGAATTTTTTTAAACTTATTCTGAAATTTTGGCATTGCCAATCAATTATTTTTTTTTTTTAGAGATAGCTCAGAAAATCAAAGAAAATAATAATAAAAAAAACTATTGGTGTTTGTAGTAACAAACTTGTCTGATTTATTAAGATTCACCTGTATCCAGCAAAACCTGTTATCTGTCAACCTGCAAGTAGCAAAAATCTTGTTGCCTTGCTAGATATGAAAAATTCAACCTGATAGACCAAATCAGATCACTTTCAGGCTTTATAAAAAGATGTATGTATCAAGATATAGAACTTAATAAAGATAGATACATTAACAGTAACATGGACTAACATGTGCCATAAATCAAAGATGACAGTACAAGTTTCTAAAAATGAAGCAAAAACATGGCTGTCAATAGATATGTATAGATGAGAAAATAATGGTATTTTTATTGGTTCTATTCAGATTTGAACCATTATCTGTATTCTTTCAGGATGTGAATGATCATGGCTCTACACAACTTTCATCAGTCATTTGTATCAATATTTTTATATGATAATATGCATGGCACAAAATTCATTGAGAAACATCTGGTTCCAATAATTCCAGTGAAGAAATCAAAGTGTTGAAGTTAAAAACATAACTGCAGACCTGGTTATATTGCTCAATTCATGTAGCATTCTACACACTTTGGAGTTTTACTACATTTGAAAATTTTGAATGACACACTTTAATTCTTACTGCTACACATTTCAGCCATCTAGACTACTCATGGTTTGTAAATGTCACAAAGAACAGAACTACAAATAGAAATTTTCACAAAAAGACTATACATTTTAGCTACCCCTACTATTCATGGCACAGAACACAATGATGATGTTACCATTTTTCTATTCATCTAGTTTAACATTCAGTTCCTCTTCCAATTTTGATATCTCTATGGATTTGTCCTTTGCAGATCTTCCCATAGCATTGGACTTTGGAATAAGTGTGAAGTTCTGAGTCTGTTCAGCCTTCTCTGCATAGATGTCAGTTGACTTGAACAAATCTTCTGTGCAACTTTCAAGCTTGTTTTTTTTTTTTAGTCTTCAGTTCTTCAATTTCCATAAGCATAGATTTCCGTTTTTGTACAGTTTCTTTTTCCTGTTTTTTTTTCTTCTTCTCAGCCTCAAGGTACTTGTATTCTGTTCTGGCATTGGAAGCACTACAGAGAAGAGTCTTAGTCATGGGAACATTCCCAGCACCTCCAACTGTAGCCAAATAGTCCATGATAATGTGCTGTGCAACTAGAATCTGCTGTTTCATACAGTCAGTGGAAATTTCCTTATTGACTGAGAAACCTCTCTCCACTGAGGCCTGTCCCTGAGAGAGTACCAGCAATATGCAAAAAACAACTTTCCACAGTTTTTTATATTCTTTATTGCTAGACAAGGAAAAATTAAAGAAAATGTCCAAATAGTCATCACGCTTCTTACTGAAATTATTGAAAACAATATTTCTAGCAGTCTCCTCAACGAACTCTTTGTACTGACTGACGATATCATTACAATCAGACTTGATGGCTTGTTTTCTGTCATCTGGGAAACCTCTTTATAGACTGTCTTCTGTGGCAATTTGTTTTTTGTTTTTTTTTTTGTTGTTTTTTTTTTTTTACAAATGAATCGAAGGTTCAGCCATACAAGTAAACTTACAAGAGGGTGTCTAAGGGGAGATTCTGGCAGAAATTTTTCAATGATGATAAACATTGCCATTGTAGCAATTCTGCATGCAAACAGATCTTTTTGTTGACACATTTCCTTTTTTTTGGATAAATTCTTCATAGCCTTATCTTCCAGAAATTCATACCCAGTACCTTTATGACTATTTGGGTTTCACAAAATTCTTATAAATTCATTCAGTTTAGAAAATGTAATTATCTTAACAGTTTCATGATCATGCTAAAAAAATCATCTGCAACAAAAAGAAGCAATGATTTATCACTTTGATAAATTATCAGAAACGATTCAATGTGTTTTGAAACATACACAAAGTGACAAAAATCTGCAGTTTTACTGGAAATAAAACGCCATTCACACTTGACAGCACCGCAGAGAAGAACTTGGTCTGGGGACATTTTCTGTTTTTTTGGGGGGGCGTTTAAGTTCTAAATTTGTTGACATCTGGCCACATGCCTAAAAGTCGTTCACATCTTTTGTATTTCTGCTATAGATGACTAAAAAAATGTCCAAAGGAAAGGGAGAGGGTTGCCATACTGAACTTTTAAAGCGAAGTAAGTTTTATATTTCATCATTTTTTCAACAAAAAAAAAACCCAAAAAAACTAGAGACATAAGTCGTTATTAGCCTGCAGACTTTAAAAATAACATTCTTTTTAATTTTTGAAAGACGCATTTTCTATCCTAAGACACATTAAAGGCACATTTTCTATCATCCTTCCAGTTTATATTTTGAGTCAAATTTGATTCTCAAACTTGTTACTTTTGGCAACAATTTTAGACAAACGTAGTTTACACAGATACACATTGACGCGTAACGTATCCATTTTTTCAGCATGAATTCATTTAACGCTGACAAGAGATCAAAAGGACTTTTTACTTTTGAAATTGACATGTGAATAACATTTCTTCAATTGTTCAAATTTAAAAAAAAAACGAAAAAAACATAAATTTTTCGAGATTCTATTAAAATGTATTTTATTACTGTGTAAAATAAGTTATTTTCGTTTCAACTATAAATTCAATGAGTGTGAATTAATTTATCTTTGATGGAGATGTTTACTTGTCACTGACGACTTTTATCTTTGCTTTTCCTCTTTTCTTGTTGAGTGAGGCCAGCAACAAGAAGATCCGCCTTCATATTTTTTTCTCTCCTTTTTCCTCTTCACCTAGACGAGAAAATACAGAAGAGTAACTACAAGGTCATGACCTCATTCTAATCAAGGAAACAAACCACTATTCACAATAATTGCCAAATATTATAACTGACGACTAAAAGACATTTTTCTTAAGGAGAATTTTAGCTTTTAAAAAAGCCATATTTCTGGGATTTGGCATTTTGACTTTCATGAATTGAGAAAAGGGGTGTCCGGGCAGCCCAACTTAGAAAATTTCAATGACTTTTCAATGAGCTTTTGGGTTCATTACTGTTTTTCCAGGACTTTTGTGTATTACAAACTCTTTGTGCAAAATCAGATATTGAATTCAGACAAGTATGGTTCCCAGATGGACTGAATAAAGGTAGCAGTCAAGGAAAAACACCCGGAATTGTCCAATCAGAAGTATGTAGTCTTCCATTAGGATGATGCCAGTCCTGGTAGAAAATTGTACAACTTGGTTGTTTTACTATACCTGTTGTATCTGTCTTAGACAGATACAACAGGTATAGTAGACAGTCTATATTTCCGAGTTGAGGTATTGTAACTAATTACATTGTTTGTTTACATTGTTTGGACACTTATCACCACCTTTATTGCCATATTCACGACATTTCGGCCGTTGTATGCTCAGACCTTGTTCAGGTGATATATGGTGGAATTTCGAACCAAATATTTTATTTAGTCCACAGGGGTAGATTGTTCTAGTTTCACCTAACATGCCCTTTTCAGACATCTTAGTATTGGTTAATTCCCTTTAGTAACTCAACTTTCCAAGTTTTTGTTCCATCTCCTGTGGCCAGGTATTGAACTTACAGCTTTTTGGGATTACAGTGTAACCCGGATATAAGAGAGTTGTCGGGACCGGAGAAGTCTCTCATATCCGGGTTTGGTCTATTTTGTTTAGGTAAGTATGGGAACACTTTGGGACCAGAGAAAATCTCTCTTATGTCCGGGTTACACTGTACTCAACCAACACTTTTATCCCAAGGACACATGGCCTAGTGTAAATATTTACACCTATTGTACTCATTTGATTTGCATCACCACTTATTTCAAACCATTTTCTCTTAATGAAAGAAACTTCAATTTTCCATCTGTAAAGACCAGTTCATCATCCAGAAAGATGCCAAATCCTTGGAAGATGGAATCATGGAAAATGGTAGTGGAATAAAATGGTACATATGTGGTTAAATAATTCTATATACAAATATCTAAATATTGTCTTTGAAATTCACTTTGATAATATTCATCTTTAAGTGAATACTATTAACTTTTCCTTTTCTTCTGACCCAAGACATAAAAAATAAATTTTATGAGAACTCTGTTATCCCCAAAAATATTCAGTACTTGTACTTAAGAATTACTAAATTCCATTAGCACAAAGAGATTGGTTTTCAAGGCCAGGTAAAAAAAATATATATATATATATATATATATATATATATATATATATATATATATAGTAAATTCTGATTTTCAAGGCAAACAAAACTGTTCTCCTTCACTTTGAATACGGGAAAATCATAAATATCTGACTGATTATTAATTCAATTCTATTTAGACTTGTATAGCATTAAACTGAACTTAGGAAATATTTTAATAGACATGAATTCCATCCAATTAAACCTGCAAATGTAACTTAATATGAATTTGGAAAATTGTTATTGAAAAAAAAGTCACTATACATGGCAGACAAAACAATGTAAAAGGCCAATGTGAACAATTGATAATACTATAAGCAAAAATATAAAATAGAACAAAAGTTTAAATAACTGAAAAATAGGGGTCTCGACTTCCTCTTAACTGCTATTTCATGAAGGGCCTTTCAACATGTCATTTAAAGAGAAGTTTCCATGAGATCCATATCCAGGGGATTCTCACTGCTGTTAGAAGAACCCCTACCTGTTTGATTTTTTAAATTCAGAGTTGCCCTTCTTTGAGACTAGTTGCTACCCAAGGCTATAGAACCCAATCTGTCCTGCTGTTTACCTATAACAGAAGTTCCATGAGAAGCTTGCTGTCAAACATGATTTAATAACATGATTCCCTTGTCAAACATGATTTAAGAAGAGAGTCTTTCAGAATTGCAAAAGCCATTCAGTTCCTTACCCTATCCCTTACCATACCTTGGCACTGACACTCATTTGGCAGTAAAGATTGCATTGGAAATCAACAATTAAGGAAATCCTACAAAAGAAAAATAGTTTTAAAAGGGCTTCAAGCTAGAAGCACTAGCTGCTTCAGATAATGGATTTAAAGAGACAACAACTGTGGTTTTTTTTTTTAAATCCTAAGTTGGCAGACAACATCCATCTTTTGATGTGTGAACCAAACCTAATACAGTTTCTACCTCATTATTTACCAAAAGTAAAAACAATTTACAGAGTTTAATTGCAGGGTTTGGCAGTTCGACACGCATTCTGAAAGTTTAAAGTTAAATGCACTTTAGCTAATTAGACAAAATTAAGCACTTCACACAACACACAGTTTATGTGAGAATCGTCAGCATGTTAGGAAATATTAAAGAAAACATTATATAAAACAACCTTCTGTATGGAATCTTATCTCACACAGCAAAATAATAATGGAATTAGAGAGACATGACGCTTTATTTTTTGCTTCCACCTAGAAGGATTCCAGTTTGTTTTCCCAACCATTATAATTATCCAATGGTGAAATGAGGAAGTAAATGCACAGACAATACAAGCAAGTGATGATAAACAACTTAAGGATGACTGATTCAGCAATTTTTAAGTGACAGAAACAGTCTATATTGTAATAAGTGATGTTTGCATTCACTCAATCAGCAAGAGCAATCAAGTGGACTTACTTGACTATGTGAATAAATCTTTGTTTCTGGTACACATGCACAGAAATATATAGAGACAGTAAAGAAAAAAGAGAAGTAAAGTTGAAACACCTTTATATATTTACTCAGTCAAGTCAGGCATGGAGTTAAAAAAAAAAGAAGCCTACCAGTAACGTCAATATTACTGTCAATGGTTTACAAGATTAATTTGTTAATGAACCATAAATTATAACAGGAGTTAACCCTTTAAGGCCAGAAGTGTCTAAATATACCTGCAAGTTTCATACACTTATAGCCCAGGGAGCATCTGAATATGCCAGCAATTAAGTAGCACTATATTTCAATACACAGTATTAACCTATTATCCCTCCCCAGTCTCTTGAACAGGAGTAGAGGTCTATCCATTGTTAGGATTGGGTTTCCAATTCCTTCTAAAGTCTTTCTTCTCTTTCACTTCCAGTATCCTTTTGCATCTTAGTGTTGTTATTGCCTGGCTCGAGGTGAAAAAAAAACAAAAAAACTCTCATCACATGATCCACATTGTAAAAGTTGTAAATTTTGAAAACCATCTCTCATAACAAGTAATACCAAAGAGTTTAAATTTGGTATCATTTGAAAGACAAATCAATTTACTTTCATATAAAATGAACTAATATTTGAATTTCAAAAGGTTTTCAAGATATATCAGTTTAATTGCACCAAGATCCCACATTCAGATTTTTAAACAATCCAGCCAAGACTCAAGAGATTTAAGAATTTAAATTTTGAACAACATATAAGCTATTCATAATGATGCATCCAATAAACAGTAAAGTCATTAAGAATGTCATCTTAAAGAGATTAAGTTCATTTCTTTATCAATGTTAAGGTTACAATACACAATCTTTTTCAAGAAGACAAATTTATAAAGAATAAAATCTCAATTATCAAATTAATACAAAGTATTGGGATATAACAAACATGAGAAATAATTCATTTCTGATTAACAAGAGTTTGGCAGATTTTACATCTTCCTCACTATCCTCATAATATTTGATCACACCTTTTAGGTAATCAAACATTTATTACTTATATGATTATGAGAATTACAGAGTATGTGAGTATATTTACATACAAGTTTAATCAGTAAATCTGTAGCTTAATAATGGGGAGAAAAAAAAAAGAAAAAACATTTACACAATATTTTTCAATATACTTTTCATTATCTATGTGCTTACCTAGTTCTTCTTAATGATATAGAGCACTATACAATGAACATTTCAGGCCTAAATTCAATTAATAACTGTATCAGACTTAGTTGTCCACACTCATTTTGTGAAATACATCTGTTTGTTGCTTTGGCACACATCATCAGTGATGCTCTTAGCCAAGGATCATTAGGGGTTTCAGGTCTTAAAGTCTCCTCTTCATCTGTGAGGAATTTGTTCTGTATTCACAGCCATATAGGAGGATTGACATTACAGCAGTTCAGCATTCTTTTCTTTATTTCTAATAAAATTTAGCTGTTTCTTAATACCTTGTTTTCTGTCAAATACATTGGTTTGATGCTTTGGCACACATCATCAGTGATGCTTTTCGCTGAGGATCATTAGGGTTTTGGGGTCTTTCAACATTGGACCCCATCACTACAGTGACCCAGTCAATACTGTTCAAATATCAACTTGTGCTCTATCCATCTGCTACAACTATTATCATAGTATGTCTAACACACCAGCCCCTTTGTTCTTTCATAAAAAGAAAAGAAAACACAGTAACTGTTCTCATATATTATGTACACATAGCAATTATCTGATAATGCATGATTAAATATTTAACCATTTTAATAATACAAAGATTACAGTGCTGAAGTTGTTTTGAAATAGAACAGTAAATTTTAAAGTTTCTGATTAAAATGTAATTGTCAAGATGAAAATTTCAAAGATCTAAATTCTCCCAAGAACTCTGCGCAATCAGGCTCTTGTTTACCCAAAATATTGTGAAGGAAAGCTCTATGAATGTAAGAAAAGCTGAAAATAATTGCAAACATATGTCCTTAAAACATTGTTGGAATAGAAGTTAGAAAAGTTGGAGCCAGACTTTTTGAGGTAAATCCCTAGTAAAAGTCAATTCTGTGTATAAGAAGAAATAAAATGGTTGGAATCCTGAATAGAATTACACCCACCCTTGTATTCTCAGCCAAGAAAAGAAATCATGAGTGGAATGAGCAATAAAGCAAGTGTAATAAATTTCATTTTTTTAACAGAAATGGTAGCAAGCAACAGAATGCTGAAGTCTTGAAGACCAACAGTTGCAAAATCCATTATCAAGTGTACACCTTGTTAGCCATTTTGTGAATGCAGCTAAGAGAAAAATGGTGATGAACTATTTGAGGAACTGAAACATATATCATGTTTTCTAGCAATCACTTTTCCAATGAAGTCTACGGCTTCCCTTTAAAGAACTAAGAGACCAATATGAAAAATTCAGTCTGCCATTTACTCATTTTTATCATCAAAATGAGTCTGTGAAAAGCAACCCCAGTACTATCCAATGCTGCAGATATACAAAACTAATAACTTGTCAATAGTCTTCTAGAAGCAAATATATCCACTACTTGTCCATATTTTGGGAGAGGATATAATAGAAATAATATAACCTTTCTGACAAGTTGAAGTGGTGTAGTACTATAATGGGGACAATTACCACAACCAAATATAATAGTATGGATGATGAATGTGCTTTTCTTTTTGTCTTCTGTTTGAAAACTTCCTGAACCATAGATGCTTTCATCCACATTATATTTAGATAATATCTGGAATCTCAAAGCTCAGTGTTGAAATATTGCAAACCTGAATGAGCCACATGTCATACAAAACTAAAGTTGATTGATTCTCAAGCTTGATCAAAGTCTTAGAATAATAACTAAGATTTCAAAACTTATTTTAGTTTTTGGTTGCATACAATTTTCAACTTGCACCTTTCTTCTTCAATTTTAATGCTCGAAATTTGAATTTCTCTTGTACATCTATGATAAAATAGTCATATATATATATATGTTTGCTTGTTCTTCCACTTTTCAAATATTGAAATGAATTGTTCTATTGCAATTCCAGCTGCAACTATGGGATTTGTTTCCTGTATCTCTGTTCTGCTCACACATCTTTCTTGTGGTTTTAGCAAATCCCACCATTTCTTCACCCTGACTCCCTTAGAAAATTCATTCAAGTGCACCACACACTCATATGTACAGAACCCAGCCATCACAAATGATGTGTTGGTATTATTTAACCATTAATTTACCTCAAGAGTCCTTTATTCTGAAAAGCATATAACTAGTTAGCCACTTGACAGAGTTTTGATAACCTACTTCCTGTGAAATTTTCTTTGTATAGTACTACTGGTAAATCTGTTGATGTAAAAAAGCCACATGATTCACTATCGCTTCTCCAAAATTATTCTAAGAAACCAATCCAATCTGATGAATAGGTCTTTATGTAAACAGTTTATTCTCAATGCTTTTTAGAGATAACTTGATTTTGACTGACTGAGGAAGCAATTTATTATTTACCATCATTTTCACACAACTTGACAGGAGTAATGGGTGATTATATGGCAATATCCACATTACTAAGTTATCATCAAGTTAATATTCAGGTTCCATTCTTTAATAATCACTCAACCCATTTAATTTCATGAAACTAATAAGATTTTTAATTAATTTTTTTTCTCCATACAATTCCAATAATCACTAAATGCACAGTCAAGCCTTCTTTGACATTTCCCTCCCTTTCCTATAAAACCCAGGCTTTTCTACATTTAACTGTTGACTATTCATTGGTAACCTATTTGATCTACATGAGTAGGTTACTAGCCATCTTATAGTATTTCAACCTTCTATGCAGCATGTCAAGCTTATGGAAACCAGTTATTTCAACATCATGATAAATAACAAATGGGTTTATTGATATTATTTATACTGTCTATTGTCCTAACCATTAATATTTCAGCTATTGTGCCCTCTGGACTTCATCAGGTGCAGGGAACTTTAAACTGAATGCTTCAGGTACCTGGTTAAGGCTGAAGAACATAACAGCCAAAATGTTTTGATAACAAAAAAGATGAGGACAATAGTTTGAATAAATAATGGCAAACCCTCATAGCATAGAATTGGACAGAAATGTGAATTTAAATGTAAAGATAATACTCAATAAAACATGAATGTATAATTTTTGTTACTGCTCATGAACAAACATATCCTAATCTAATTTTTGGTATCAAATTAATAAAGAAAATTATCCTTTTACAAAATATTTATGGAATAAATTCAAACAATAACAGTACTTTAATACTGACTTTTGTTATAAAAAGAAAAAATATTTCTTGTAATTTCTGATGTCACAACAGTAAAATCTTTTATACTGAAAAAAGGAAAAGAAAAGAGTTGGCAAATAACTTCATGAATCAAAGCTGTTTTTATATTTTTTTTCCTTTTTTTACTACAAGTTGAAATTCGGAGATTTATAGGACTAAGCTAACTCTGGTACAAGGCAATATGTTTAGTGTGCTGAGTGAGAAACACAAACTAGAAGGTATTCTTACCAAATACTTTAAATACTGAGAACAAGAAATGCTCACTATTTCAATAAACTTATCCTTTGCAAAATTTAAGACAAGATTTAATGTATTCTTTTAGAATCTAGCCTCTATCAAAATTAATATATACTGAATTTGTTATTTTATTGTCTCTAAGGTTAAACATCTTGCCTGAAGAAGCAAATGTGAGAATTGAACCAAATAATGAATTCAGTGCACTGCTTGTCTACAGATCAAAATTCTAAGTATTCAAGAATTTTCAGAAATTGGGCAATTCTCAAGAGAATCGAAAATATTTTAAATTCACTCTTAATTACCCTTCCTAACTTTTAATACCTGAAATGAAAAGGAAAAAAACTTTAACATACTTACAGATGAAACATTTTAGTTAAATTTAGTCTTAAAATCTTTAGTAAAAAGAATTTGCGACAGAAAGCAAAAAACATTTAAGAAAAGCGATTGGTACTGCAAACTATTGACCCTCATTATATTCTTAGATGAAAAATTTCCCTTTTTTTTTTTCTTTTTTTTTTGTTAGAGAATTTCTTTGGCATTACAAAACCCATATCAAGAATAGAACAATATTGTTTTCATAATTGTTAATCTATAAATAAAACATTGAATATGTTGTCATTATCCTTTTGATCTTAAAAAAATATCTGAGTAGTACCTGATGAGGGATTTATGCAACACTATCATGGGAAAATTCAATATTCTCAACAGGGGAAAGAGAGAGAAAATTAAATTTGAAACAAACTGTTACTTCAGTACAGAATGGATATGAATTCAGATTAAAATATTCTTTTAAATTAAGTTATCTAAACAAGAAACAGGTTCAGGAATAGAATAGATTACTTTTGAAAGAAGAAATTGCTTTTAAATAAAATCTACATTTTTCCAGTTAAGCATGACCTCTACCATCGACACTACCTTTCTTTTCAGAGATTCAGTAAGGATCAAAATAGAATATTTTACATTTTTTGCTCTATATACAGAATTCTGGTAATCAAAGGAAAGATGTCTTTTATTTATGCAAATTAGCTTATATTTTGTTGCTGTTAAAGAAGTTTCATATAAAATAAAAATTAAAGTTTAATTAATCTTTAAAGAAATTTGTTCATATCAACATTAAATGGGTTCAGAGAAATAATGACATTTTCATTTGTGCCTATCAAGAAAAGTAGGCTCTCTCTGCTGGTTTCCAAGGAAATATAGAATACAGCTTAGGAAAAATAAAACAATACAAAGTGGATTGTAGACATATTTAAAGTGATTGATTTTAGAAGATTAATTTAAAAGGAATTTTTTTGTTAGAAAAGGATTTCATTAATTAAAATGCAAATTCCATAAAAGACATCTTAGAAAACAGAAAAAATTAATTTGAGATGATTTTTATTAACAATGACTTTAGATTTTCTGATTTTTCCTTAATGGAGACCAAATCCTCTCAGCATTCCATTAAGCAAATCTCTCAAGAGAAGCTAAGGTGGCAAAAATCCTAGTTAAATTTTTAACAGGTATAAACCATTTGCAGTCTTTAGTAGGGATTATTAAAGTGTTAATGAGCACAAAGCTTAATCCAGAAGTTGACTTTTGTTTCATAAACTTTACAACAGAAAAATCTTTCAACCTTAACCTTTCAGAGAAATCAAGATAATAGACGATTCTTTTATTCTCCCTGCAGCCATTTTCCACTTCACATAATACATCAGTCATCCTTTCATCTCTCTCTCATATTGCCTTATTATTAAACTTGTTCTATTTTTTTTTTTTTAGTTTTATCTTGTTTCTTTTCTTCACACCAATCTCCAATGTAATTTTCTTTTTGCTGATCCCTCAAGGTTTTTGTCCTCACTATCACCTTCTCCAACACATGTACAAACTCTTATTTTTTTTCTTTTATTTTTTTTAATAATCCTCCTTCTTTCACTTAATTTAAAAAAGCCTCTCTTGACAATTAAGCTGACCATTAGCTAAATATTTGCTTGAAGAAATATGCACTTGACAAGTTTGAAAATTATGTCAGAATTTACTGGAATGATGCGCATAAATTACTCAGAATTTGTTGACAGAAAATGCGAAATTGCTTTCCTGGCTTTCAGGTAAGAAGATGACAAAATGAGAAATGATTAACATTGAACATTCAAGTTTCAGGCAATATTATCAAGATTCTTACACATTTACAATCAGTAGATTTGATAAACCCTTGCCATTTGTCTTTCTCTTAATAAGGAAAGAGAGAAAGAAAGAAAACAGAGGGAGGATGCTGATGCTCATCAAAGAACCTTGACATGGTACATACACCTCAAGATATTCCGAAATCTAAATTTTAATAGAACATTAAAGAAGTGATTTAGTTCTTTTCAAATGTGAAAAGTTGATTTTACATGATTGAAAATGAGGAAAAAAGAAAAGCTTTCTACAAACAAATAAGTTTCTCATATGGATGCTATGCATGGCACCAAACTTATTTAGAAATATTTAAATTGTCAGCTGTATACACCACTTTCTTAGGTCATTGGTTAAAAATGGCTTTAAGTGAATGAAACCTGTAAGTCTAAATAAGTACCTTCCCTTTTCAAACATCATAGACTGGTGCTACAGAATCAAAAACAAAGAACTGTACCAAATAACAGAAACTACATCACTTGAAGACTTTCAATAGCAGCAACAACTAAAATGAATATTACATTTAGCTCAAAGTGAAAATGATATAATGGAATAACCTGTCACCTCCATAAGTGACTACCCTATAGATAGTAATATCCTATAAGTATCTGTAAGTCAACAGAATACAGAGTCTAGCAGGGATCTGTTGACTATGACTTATATGAGAACTACCGACCTTCCAATAGTAACACTCACTATTGGATTGATTTGTGATGACCTTGTGCATAACTGTTACCTTTATTCTTATTGTACTGGTTTTTACAATAAACCTTTACTTATTTTATCTACTGTGTTGTTAAGTATATATTCCTATTAGCACGGAATATAACAGAAAATAATGACATAATCAAGATGTTGATATTCCAGAGTACTTCAAACATGAGGTTAGTAAGGAAGCTCCCCCATCAATACTGGAAAGAGAAATAAGAGTTACTGACTTGAGAGACCTATTTTCCTGAAAATGTGTTTTTTTAGAGAAAGATTTTATCATTTTTAACTGACAGTGGCTGCTCGGTCAATGAATGCTGAAAATTTCATTATAAGGAAACCATTACCATTTTAGTTTGAAGATGAAAAAAAATAGAGTATAACAGGTGAGTTGGCATGGAATATAATTACAGAAGACAGTTCAGCATTTGCCTTGTACAGTTTCTGGTCACCTTCTTAAAAATAGACTTGCATTGGAGAATAGTAATTCATACTTTACGATACCTACTATATTAGTTTCCAATTACATACACACATACAAAAATAATGATAATTAGTTAACTGGAATATGAATTTTTAACCAGAAACATCTTTAGGAGTCATACAAAATATCATTTTCATTTGATATTTATATACTGGGGGAAAAAGAAAAAAATAAATAAATAAAAAAAGTATCAAGAAGCAAAGTTTACAAAAATTAAAAAAAAAAAAAAAAAATATTCTAATTGGTACAAACTAAACTTTCATAAATTTTTATTTTATTTTATCAAGGTTCCAGTAAGACAAATGAGAGGTCAAAGGTAGATCCAGAGTAGATAATAGGTGGGGGTAGGAAGAAGTTGCAATTTCTATGAATATATTTATTTTCTTTAAGTAGAATAAATTCTTTTTAAACAACTTAAATGATAACCAGCAACCAATGGTGCTGATCCTACATTTTATGTTGATGACCAGTGGAATGTTAAAGCATTGTAGCAGTTCTTCAAAAAAAAAAAAAGAAGAATAGCCATCTCCAACAGACAAATTTGCTGTATTTAGCATTCCCCTTCATTATGGGTCTTTATTCATCTCCTGTGGGCAGATTTGTTTCTTAAGTATCAAAACTATCTTCTTTCTTTTTTTCAAACATTAAATGACATTTATTTTCATTGTTGTTTTTAGGTTCAGTGTGGTTGATTGGAATGTAAAAAGCTTTACTTTGTAGTTGGTGCAGGTTATTTATCAGAACTCTTTGCAGTCTCCTTTTCACAATAATGCTGACAGATTTTTTTTTTAAAGCAGATCAAATAAAGCAATCTTCCCACCTTTTTTTTTTTGTTAACACGAATCAAAAATCTTTAAAGATAAACAATTATTGCAAAATGAAGTTGTTGATATAAACCAAACTAATATACAAAGCATTAATACTGCAAAGATATTAAAGGAAGTACTACATTTTACAATCAATAGACTTTAAGTTGTGGATCATAGTCAATTGTAAGATAAACTATCAAAATGGTGATAATAATGAGAATGACAGTAAATAAAAATGAAGGTTTGATAAATTATAGGAAACGAAGGCAAATTCTTTTGTGAATTATTAACAAGTTAAAAACCACTTAAAAGAAAGCTACAAATTACGAATGTCATAATTGAAGCTGTTATGGCTAAATATTCTGTTCAAATAGCAATTGGGTTGGAAAAAGAGAGACAAAAATAAATTTACTACTCAAGTAGTAAATGTTAGAAAGTAAATCAATAAAAAATGAAGCAATTTTAATATTCAGAATCCAAATAATGAACGTTCTGCACAGTTTCTGTTTACAAATTAAGATCTACAAATATGAATTTCAAAGGTATTTTCATTTTAATTAAAAATGTATTCTTTTGATGTAGTCTTATTGAATTTTATGTGAGAGCGCTAAAAAGTTTTCAGTTTGAACAAGAAACCTTTAAAAGAAAAAAAACAAACATATTTGAATATTTGGCCAGATTTTGGAAGTAGATGAGGTTTAAAAACTTTTCAACACTCACCACATAGTAAAACAATATTAATGTTGATAATCTTTTTTATTTTTTTTTTTTATTAATCACCAAAAAGACACATTTTCAAATATTTATCACTATTCAAATGACAAAATTCATAGTATTTCTAAAAACTTTATTCTTGTTAACATGGCTTATTAACATGTTTTCTAGTGTCTGCATGACCAGCTACAATTTCATACTTCCATGATGTCTGGAACATTGGTGGCATGAAAAGTTAATTTATGACTAATTTCTTCATGATTAGCAGCAAAAACAAAAAACATTTGAAAACACTTTTTTTAAAACCTCATCAAGGCAATGGTCAATTTTAATTTAATGAAGAGAAATTGCATATTGATTAAGATGACTGAAAATAATTTTTTTAAAAATGTGGCAAAATTTAATTTGCATCAGTTTTTAAAACTATGAATATTTTCATTAGAAAAAAAAAAAAAGAAAAAATAGAAAAAAATAGTTGTGTAATGTGCAGTCAATGGATTCTCAAGAAGCAAGCAAAATTCCCTTTGCTACAATTCATTTAATCTCAGAACTAAGGATAGTTTTTATAGGACATTGTCTTTGGCACTATGTTGAAATAGATGAAGAAAAAGGTTTATTAGTAAATGCCTTTAATAATTAATTTGAGAATATACCCTATTTTTGCATTAAAAAGAAATAAAATTTATATAAGAAAACTCTTGCAATATCTCAGTATATGGATCAGTTACAACAAATTTAATATAGTAGATAAGGAAATTGAACATAGAATAAGATGTATTAGGAGTAATTTTACCAACAAGCTGCTATAAAACTAAAATATTAACCTAGAAACTAGAGTCATTCTTAAATAGCCTCGTCAGATTGAGATTTTCTTATGGACAACATGCAGGGATACGAAACCCATTTAGAAATATCTATGCAACTAATTTCTCAGTTCAAGGGTTAAGAATGGCTTTAAGTGGGTGATGCATGTAGGTCTCAACAAGGTCTCCTTCTTCAAACCTCATGGACTAGTGCTACAGAATTCCAAACTAAGAACTGTATCAGAAACCACATAACTTGAGGAGGACCAACAGCAGCAACAATTAAAACATACAGCACATGTAACTCAAAGAGAGAATAAAGACATAATCAAGATATTAGCATTCAACACTACTCCAAACAAAAGGCCAGGAAAGAAACTCCAATCAATATTGGAAAGAGTAATAACAGCTACTAGACTAGAGAAACCGATTTCCCTAAAAAAATATTTTAACTGACAGTGGCTGCTTGGTCAATGAATGTTTCCTTATAAGGAAATGGCTAATAATTACCATTACCATCTGCAAAGAAACCTGACAAAAATTTCTTAGAGGATCAAGTAAGGATTTAATCATAAGGCATTTATTTCCAAAGTTAGAAGAATCATCTAAATTAGAATTTCTAAAAAAAGAATAAGAATATTTTGCATAAATGCAAATATTTTCAAGAGTTCTGAAGTTGTTTCTTTAAATACATTTGTTAAAGAGTTCAATTTTTAAAAAAATGTTCTTTACATAAAACAAAAACAAATGCACCAGATGAGGCCTAATGGATTTGGCTAAGATATGTTAATAACAAGCATACTAAGAAGTGACTCAATTTTTTTAACAATTTCAGGTAGTGTGTTCTTTTATGTTTCAATTTTGATATATTACAAAAGTAATTTAACAAAATCTTCATGAATAAGACAGAAAACTATCCTAACATTTGTAATACTAGATTGCCTAACAGATTGTCTCTGCATGTGTATGTGTCACACTTAACAGAACACACAACAATATACTGATTCTAACCAGAACTGTAGATTCCTATATAAACAAATCCTGTCATTTTTACAGGTACCATGCATGCTCATGTATTTGGGGTTTATTTTTGTTTTTTTTTGTTTTTTTTTTTAGCTTTTAACAATTATCAAAAGTTATTCTATTAATTAAAAAAATTTTTTTAAATAGACAAAATTTGTTAATAAATTTGCACTGCATTACATGGATATAAACTATTTTTTCAGAATATAGCATATGTAATAAAAAAAAAAAAAATAAAATTTTTTTTTTAAAAAACATCAATAATAATGTACTTACCCACTCCCAAACAAAAATCTTATTACAAAAGCGAAAATATAGCATATTCAATATAATTAGCAAAAGTTTTCTTATATGGTCAGCATGGTTTTTGTCTTTACAAAGAACAGATAATTTGTTGATGCAATGAAAAAGAGATTTGCAATTATGGGGAATAAAGTGTGAAAAAAATCATAAGGTGAAGCACGGAGCAAAAGGAAGGAAGGAATTGAGGGGTAGGGTGGGGGTTTGCAGGCTAAAAAGATCCACTCAAAACCAGATTTACAGTATAAATGACCATTAATTTGATTTATACCTTTCAGAAAAGACAGCATCAAGTTTGGAGATGTTGATAAATGTGGCGCCATTGGACAGATTAAAAAAAGACATAAAAACATAAATGCAATATTCAAGTATACAGCCAGTAATTTAGAATCAAAAACCAATGATAAAATATAGTCACAAAAAAAAGTGGAAAAATGGCAAAAATGTATCTTCAATTGGTGGATATCTTAAAAAAAAAAAAAAGAAACCTTCATTTTTTATAGTCTGTGGTAAAGATATGAAAAACAAGTTCTTAACTTGATAAGGTGATATGGTAAGGGAATGCGCCATATGACTGAGGCTCATTTGTAATATCTCTTTTACAGCTTAACACAAATGTCTACAATTGACAAAGGTGCATGCAATGAACATTAAAAAAAAAAAAAAGTACAGCCAAAATATTATGAATATGGCAACAAAGATGAGAACAACAGTCCGAACAATGTAAATAGTGTAAATAGAAAGTATACCATTCTTTTTTTTCCCTTAAGATTATACAAGTTTTCTTGCTAGTCAGATGATTTCTTTGAGAATATATTTGTTATAATTGATTCTTATTAGAGAAAAAAAGAATTAGCTGCAGAGATTTTATCTCCATAATAAAACAACTAAAGTGACAGTGTTCCTGATTATTAAGCTAATTGTTCTATAAGTGCAAAAAAAAAAAATTTCTCAACATGAAGAAAAGTTTGGGGTTGTGCTCTTATCTTCTGGGAATCTTTGAGTACAAAGAATATACACATAGAAAGAGGAGGACAGAAAATGAGAAAGCTGTCAATCAAAACACTGTTCTTGAATCTTTAAGTGAATATAACACCTAAACATGTGATGATGATGATAAAAAGATTTTATATTAGACCTATGAAAAATAAATCTGATTGAAGTTCAAAGTACTCAGATGAATGTAGACTTCAGTAAAAAGAAAAATTAATAGATTTGTATGATGAACAAGAATCTAAATGCTAGATCTGAACTTAGAAAATGAAAAAGAAGGAAATATGGAAATTAATTTGAGTTAAATAATAAGGTGGCATTGGAATAAAAATTAAAACAGGAGTTCTGAGTAGTTCCTTAAAAATCCTTGACTGGGGAAATGTTTATAAAAACATATTTTATGTTTAGACACCAGTTATTATGAATGTCACAGCAGATTAAATATGTTGATAACATTCAAAATATTCATCTTAAATAAAAGAACATTTTCAGCAGTTAATATAAAAATGTAACTTTCAGATTAAATAATAATTAATATTAAAATGACAGTAAATAAAAAAAAAAAGGAAAAAAAAAGAAAAGAAAAACTGAAAATAAACATTCGGAAATTTTTAAAATGATAAACTTAAATTATCCAATGATAATTATCACTGAAAGAAATCAAAGAAATACTGCCAGGATACATTGAAATAAGAAATTTATTAGTTTTATTTTTATATATTTGCTCTTTGTAGCAACTGTATCGAAAAATATATAGAAAAAAATTTCAGTTCGTGTGTGAGTGTGCTTTCTTCAAAATTGGGGTTTGAAGAGAATTTGTCCAAAATTCTTTGACAAGGATGAGAAAGGAGAATTGACCATTGTTAATAATTTTGTCTGTTATTGTACAATCAAACGTTCCTTCCCTATATTAGTTGTCTCATGTTACCTAAAAAATGAATAGCCTCAAGTAACCACTTTGCCCTACAGATGTCCTGAAGGGCCCAGCATGGCACTCCAGAGAGAATGGAAAACAACTAATATAACTATTATTACAATTTTTTTTTATCTCTTAGAGTGATACAGTGAACACATTGTGCATTGCAAACTCAGTTTTCACTGGAAAGACATTCAAGGTCAGCTGTGCCCAAAACAAGGAGATAAAAGCAAATTTCCAAGAAACTGTAGGTCACGTTGGAAGCTAACAGCTGTCAGAATGAATCTTCCCTTGATGACACACTATGAGAATATATGGAATCTGCTACCTTAGAAACCTTAAGATGTCCTTTACTTCTCCATTGACAAGTTCACTGAGAACTGTTACAAGATTCAGGAACTCTTCTTCAAAAAGAGATCCATCAATCAGGCACATCTCACCCAAACATCCTGTCCAGACAAAAAAAAAAAAAAAGAAAAAGTTTTTCTGCCAAGACAAGCTAAACACTCTAAAATATTCTTTGTGACACAAGTGGTGTGCAAATCTTACAGAGAAGGTGCATCTTTGCACTGATGTTGCTAATTACAAGGCTTCTACCAAATACTAAAAGAAACATGACCAAACTCAAAACCCCTTACATATTGCAAAAGATGCAGTACTGAACACTGACAAAGAACATATTCTAAATAGTTGGTGTTATCTCTTCCACAAGCTAGTTTAGCGCTAATCAGAATCTAGGAAGCTGCAACTAATTTGCATCCCAAATACCAGCAAACTAAAAGTGGATGTGGCACTAAGAGAAATTGCAAAAACAATCAAGAAATAATCTCTTTGGAGATATGGTCTGCAGAGACTACTACAACTTATCTGCTGATTGGGACAGAACAAACCACTCCAAGATTTCAAAGACATATCATTACCTTTACAAAAAAAAAAGAGCAAAGTCAAACAGCCCAGAGTAATAGAGTATTATACTACAGATTTGGTTTTGTCTTTACTACTCTTCAACCATTACAAAGCTCAAGAGTCACTCAACATAGTTACTAGATGAGGCTGTTTTAAGAACATAGATGGTATTTACAATTCACCCACAGGAAGAATGTGGCACCAGGCCTTTTAATGTGGGTATGTTGAAGCCGTAGGCCCAGCCAAAATAAAACCCATCTAAACCCGTCCAAGCGAGGCTAGTTCCGTCAACCTCCCAGGCGAAACCCCAGAGGGGAGCTTCGTCCGGGTTCCCCCTCTGCAAGCAGAGAGTTGGACCAGGACCCGGCAGCTCAAAGCGCAGATACTACACTTTGATCCTGGCGGGTATTCTTTTTATAGATACAATGTTTTAAGAACATAGAGGGGACAAGAGGTACATATTGAAAACTTGGCACAGGTAATGCTACATCGTCGTTTTGGGCAGAGTGCAACTCAATTGTATCTGTCTGTAAACAGAGCTCAGCTGGGGAAAAAACAGAGAGGAAGGTAATATAGATAGTAATATCGATGCCAGCACAAGTGACAATTTAGACCCTTGCCTGGGTGTACATAATTGGATGACCCACATTAAACCCAACTGCGTGTCACATCCTGTCACCACAGGAAGATGGGTAAATACCTACATACTGAAAACTTGTGAAAAGTGACAAGGTCATGATTATTTTTTTAATTAACCCTTTAGGAATTATATATTAATTCAAAACATTAAATTTGGTCATGATTTAAAAATCACTCTTTAATAAATAACTAATGAAATGCTGTTGAACATTTGAGGACATAATGTTGGAATGGGCTGCTTTCTAAAACTCAGGATAGGACAATCATTTTAGCAGATTAGGCACAGAGAGGGAAGATCTCCCCTATCCTGTTTCTGTTGTAATTAAATGAAAATAATAAAAATGGAACAGTGATGAACAGTTATTAGATTGAAAGCGGAAGCTCCATAAGTCTTTTCCAGATTAATGTATAATGAGTGTGTAAGATTTTAATATCATATTGAAGTCAGTTCTCTAAGACCTTTTGAGTATTGCCATCAGATTTCTAGGGCAAGTTTATTTAAATTTCAATTATTGCTCTCTAAATTAGTATCAGGACAAATCAATAAGAAATTCTACTCAATTGTCTTACTGCTTTCATTACTTCATCTCATGATTCATAATCTTAGATCCTACCAACACTTTCCACAATAGAGGTTAATTTTATAAATCAATCTTACCAGTTTCCATTATTAACACCAATCCTTAACACTCAGTACTGTGATTCTGTTGAACTGGTATGTTCTAGTTACAAAAAAAAAAAAAAAGAAAATTAAAATATACAAAGAATGTTAAAAACTTGGTAGAATATACACTTGAGGAAGACCAAAGAAACTGTCAGCTGAAAGGTTGTTTAATAACAACAAGAATAAAAACATTACCTGAGAAAACTAGTATTATTAGTAAAATATTTAAACCCCCTATTCAGTCTTGGATAGGCTGCTCCACTTTAATATATTTATTTTCTGTATTATTCTGAATAAAGCCTTTAATAAAGTCTAATAAAGCCTCTTGCAGTTTTACTACAGTTTGTTTGCCTAAACGGAACTATTTTAAGGGGAAAATTATATTACTGTTATAAATTTTACTGACTGCTGAAACCACAATATTTCTCTATTGATCCAGTTAGAAGTATGACCAGTAAAGAATGGTTACACTGGAGGGAGACCTATGCAAATTTCCTTTCATCCCTACCAGAAGTCTTAGACGACTCAATGAACCTTCAGTGCATCTGTATGTCACCGACCTTCTTATGTACAAAGATACTATGGCAGAGCTTGTGAAAATTTATATCAAGACAAAAAGTGAAGTATTTGCTTGCCACGTCCTTATGACTAGGAAACAGAAAATTGATGAGTATGGACCAGTATTTACAAGCTCTCCATCTGATTAGCAAAGACTGCAGAATTAAACCTGTGGCAGCAGAAATTAACTGATGAATATATCCAAGACACCTTCATTAACGGACTACTGTCTACTCATATATGGACAAGACTCCCCAAGAATAGGTAACTAGACATAAACACTGGGTAGGACCAGGCTGTGGCCCTATAAAGTGCTGACAAACAATTCTTATCCTATATGAAACCAGCTACCATAAATGCTTCTTATATGATCATCCTCTAAACGAAAGCAACCATATTGTAGCTATTAGTAGCAAGTGCTGCTACTTATGTGGACTAAAATATCACCCCAGAGCTAAGCATTCCACAAGGAATGCTATCTGTAATAGATGCAGTAAAATGGGCTACTACCCTAAAGCATGTAAATCTAGCCAAGTGACAACTGTCCTAAAAATGGCTTTGTTTACTGGAGCCACACATCACAGGTCATTATGGATGCTAGGATTAATAATATTCCAGTCAATTCCTTGATAGACACAGGCAGTACTGAAAATTTCGTAAATCACCATATTGTATAACAACTCAGGCTCCTTGTCTCTTCTAAAACTGGAATTGTTAGTGTGGCTTCTTCATCACTCTTCTGAAATTAGAGTTACTAACTTCGTTAACCTCTACTGGTGGGTAACAAGACTTATCCTAATTTGAAACTGGCCATCTTACATAACTTGTATTGCAATATATTATTGTGCCATAATTTCTTATAATGACCCTCTTCCATTTCCATCTCTTATTTGGAAGTCCCTTACCTGAACTGTGTGTGGTCTTTTGCCATAGGTATTCAACCTCCTTCATTGTTTACCAACCATTCACCCGACTGTAAGCCTATAGATGTAAAATCTCATCACTTTTCAGATACCAATAAAATCTTCATTGCTTTGGAAACAAAGAGATTGTTACAAGAAAGAGTCATAGAACCAAGCTACTTGGAGAACTCAAGTTCTGGTCACTTCAAGAGCTAATCATAAACAAAGGATATGGTGGTAGACTACTCATAAACAATAAATCGGTATACATTATTGGATACATTCCCCCTTCTTCAAATAGATGATATAGTACATGAGATGGCAAAGTATCACTATTTCCTTAAGCTGGACTTGAAGAGCATGTACCATCAAGTACCGATTAAGGACACCAAGAAAAAGTATACTGCCTTTGTAGCTGATAGTCCGCTATATCAGTTCTGCTGAATATCTTTTGGTGTTACCAACAGAGTGGCATGCTTTCAGAGAATAATAAACAACCTTATTTGTTCCAAAGAACTTTCTGTGACATTCACTTATGTAGATAACATAATCATCTGTGGTAAAATAAGGGAGGAGCATTATATCAACTTAAATAAATTCATGAGGGTAGTTTGAAAGTACCATCTAACCCTAAATAAGAAAAAAAAAAAAAAAAAAAAAAACACTGGCAGCTGACACTGTCACCCTGTTCAGCTATTTGATCAGTCAAGGATCAATTAGACCCGACACAGAATGTTTACATCCCCTTAAGAGTCTTCCAATCCCTCAAGATAAGGTAGCATTCTGATGAGTAATCAGACTATTTTCTTATTATTCCCAATGTGTACCAAAATTATCTGACCAGATTAAGCCCTTAATAACAACTACTTCATTCAACTGTAATTCTGAGAAAGCGCTCAATGACCTTAAAGAGGAGAGTGAAAAGGCCCTACTACATTCTATTGATGAAAACCTTCCCTTAATCATCGTAACTGATGCCTCTGATACTGGTGCAGCTGTTGCACTGAACCAAGCAGGTCGACCAATTGCCTTCTTTTCAAGGACCCTCTCTCGTACTGAACATAAGCACACTGCTGTTGAGAAAGAAGCTTGCACTACCATAGAAATTGTACGAAAATAGCCTCACCTCTTAACTAGGAGGTGCTTTACTATCCTTACTGACCAGAAAGCTTTAAACTATGTTTAATTCAAAAGGACTTGGTAAAATAAAGGAGGGGAGAATGAACTATTTAAACCCCCTATTCTATCTCAGATGGACTATTCCACTTTAATATATTTCTTTTTATTTTCTGTATTCTTTGTTAGGCAAATAAAGCCTTTAATAAGTTCACTAGCTTCGTGCGGTTTTGCTACAATTAGTAAATAAGTAAATAAAAACCATTGTCCTCAAATACTGGAATAGATTAGTAAATCATTTTGTATAACCAGGTTAAATAATAAGTCATAAAATGTTGAAATATTTATACTCGGCCTCTGTGGCTGAGAGGCAATGCCAAATGTATATACTTATTTGCTTGGTGTATAATTAATCTATTTAAAAATAATCAAAAAAAAAAAAATGATTTACTGTTGTATCTTTATAGACCATTCCCAAAGAAAAGAAAAGGATTCCAACCTGATTTGGTTTACAACATGTCATTATTTTTGTTTTCAATAAGGATAAGGATTTTTTTATTATTTTTAACTGTTTCTTAAATTAGAGAAATTCTCTGAGTTTTAGGTCTTTAAAAAGAAAAAAAAATCACTTAACTCATTGTGAATGTAATAATACCTTTTTGACTACCATCTTTTACTTTATGTATTTGTCTTCTGAAACATCAGCATTGTGATTAGTATGACTTTTATTTTCTGTACCATTTATATTCTTGTGATCATAATTAGATTACAAGTCTGCAATATCATCATCTTTGCCTCTCCCTCTCATCAGGCATTACTTCAGCAATTTGTCAAAATGAAGTAACTATACAAGACATAAATCATTTTATTGAATTGATTTAAAATTAGTTTGCTGTCTACCTTCATCTTCCTTTCTTTTATTGTCCTCTACTTAATTTTTCTTCAGACATAATGTTCATTGAAGTTTGTAATTTGTAATGTTTGCAAGGAAAATGTATTTGAAAGTTCACTATGCAATAATATGCTTCACTCTTTATTAAAGATACTTTGATAGCATTATAAAATGGATAGACGTAAAGTGAGTGATCTCTTTCATAGTTTTAATACTGAATATATACTTTAAGCTCAACTAAACAACTGAAAAGTTTTAGGAAAAGTGTTTAATAATACATCTTTTCCATTCATTCAGTCAGTCACATACATACGGATATATCATCATGACTTAATTTTGTGAAAATGGTTTCTGGAAGTGACACTTGTTGGGAAGACCCATACAAAACAGTGTAGGGTGGGACAGATGCCTGGAGGAAACCAAGTTTACAGCACTACCTATTTGCTTTGAGTCTGGTTGGCTTCAGTTAGGGAATAAAGACTGTACATTATACCAGAGTATGCTCTAAAACCTCACTGCTTCCTAGAGAGGTAATCAGTAGTAAGCTTTGCTATAAATCTCAGCAGAAATTTTTTCAAGTCTGAGGTCAACTGTCATTTATCTTACATATCCTCCTCAGTGATTAACTTCTGGTGAATTTTAATGTTTTGAATTACTATATAATTCATGAAGAGTTAATTAGAAAAATAAACAAGACTTCATTTTTCAACATAGCAAAAAATATTATTTGATCAATTATTATACGAGATGTTTTTACCATATGAAATAATATTGGTAACGATAGTAATGTCATTTATCCTGAAATGTACATGCGCCCCCTCTACACACAGACTGAGCAACAAATCAAACAAAATATCTTTGATCAAACCAGAAAGAAAATTAGATAGAATAACAAATAATTGGTCTTTAAATAAAAAATTTTAAATACTTAAACATGAGAGAATCTTTACTAAAAATATAAGAAAATAATATTCGATCAAAATTTGTTTTTGCATTTCTGAAAAGTCTAAGTAGTTGATGTTTATATGAAGCAAAACATCAAAAAGAAAATGCTTGTCATATATGATAATGGATAGGAGCATTTGTAACCTTGTTTTTTTTCTTTAGAGCAAACCTCATGAATGCAACAAAATTATTTGTACAAGTGTGTCTGTACGTACATACAAGAGATTAAATGACACCTCTTTCATATAACCTGAATTAATTTTACTTGACTTAAATAAGGCTCTATGTATAGAAATGTATGAAAATTATTATTTCCAGAAAAGACATTGAAATATAGATAAATTTTGACAAATAAAAAAACTATGAAATGTTTCCCCAAAGGAAAATAAAGTTACAAAAACAAAAAACAGTTCATTTACAAGTTTGGGCTCCAATGCATTGAAAACAATAAATTATTGCTTTTTTTTGTTACCTTAATTCTAATTAATTATTTTCTTTGTCTACATGAGGTATAAAAAGAAAATGACTTCTATTTGATGGGTCATGGAAAGTGCACTGCCTAACACACTTCCAAAATCTGACCAGATATTATTTTTTAAGGGTTTTTTTAGCTGAGAACTTTACAAGGCCTTCTAATGTAGTGATTTACCAAGCATAGCTTAGATGTGGCACAAGGCCGAAAGTAGGGGGCACCCAGTGAGGATCGAACTCACTACTCAGTCGTAATAGTTCTAGCGAGACAAGCTTGCTAACCATTACACCACCTCAAGGTGCTCAAGGCCTTCTAATGTATTTGTTGAGAAAGCCAAGACCACTGGATCAAACCTATACAGAGTTGCAAAGAAGATCTGTATACAAGATATTTTCCCTCCATTTAAGAAGTGTATTTCTAAATGTACTTGTATTTCATTATCTTAAAAATACCTGTTCCAAAGTAAACTAGTTTCCATTGGCAAAATAATACACAAAAGAGAACAAGAGGAATACTTACAGAAATCAAAAGATCAGCCTCCCTGCAAACCCCACCCCCCATGCTCTATATTGAAGGTAAATTAAAGAGAAAAGCAAGAATGAAGTATCTTTTGATTTTCTTTTCAGATCTTTGCCATTTATCAGGGATCAATACAAGCTTCTACAATCATTTATACAAGTCTAATAAGAAAATTTCTTCAAACTCCAAACAATGAAGAATATGAAACAAGAAAGAAAAAATAAATATATAAAACAGGACCACAATAATTACCAAAAGTCAAGAACTTGTCAGTAAAGATAAAGGAAAGAAGGTACTTGAAAAGGTGACAAAATGAGGAGAATGCTCCATTTTCATGCTAGGAAGCACAATGGTTGACAAGCTCAAACTTTACTGGTTACATATAGACTTGTGCCATATATTATATAAATAAAAGACTAAATTTAATAAACCATAGAAATGATTTAATGGTCACATACAGACATAAAAACAAATATCTCTTGAAAAATGTTGAAACAATATATGGCAAGAATTGAAATCAATTTGTCTCATATATATATATATATATATATATATATATATATATATATATATATATTTATATATTTCCAGGGTTGTCCAACATTTTTTTCCTAATTGTCCAAATTAGAAATTTAGGTATATTCACCAGGTCACAAAAGTATTTTATATAAATTTGCTTTTAAAAAGTTCAAAATGTTCTGAATATCAAATTTTAGTAACAAATATATATAATTACAAAAAAAAAAAATCCTGTATTATTGACAGTAAAAAAGAAAAAAAAAACCCCAGAAATTATACATATGTGACTTTTGACATTGCTTTCCTTTTATAATACTGATAATATCTGCTTTTATGGCAGTCATCTTTATTCTAAGAATGTTAGTTAAATGGAAATCACTCAACCTATTTCTTTCAGTAGTTTTGATGTTTTTCATGCACAAAACGAATTGTTCACAGCAGTATGTACTACCCAACATACATAACAGTTTTATAGATAAGAGCTAAATAATTTTTATTTAGCTCTGGTTCTTACCTCATGCACAGGCTGGTGTGTCTAGGCAAAAGACTTTGCCCCCCCGTTCCCTTTTTAGTGCAATGGAGAAGTGAACTTACTAGCACAATCGGAGAATAATTTTCTATGTTACTAAAGTAAATGAAAATATATCTAAAGATTTTAGGGTTCAGTGGGTTATATTAAGTGGGCCACGGTGCAGCTCATGGGCTGGAAGTCCCTGTTCTATAAATTCTGGTATAGATGGATTAATGTATATTTATTACTATGTATATTAATATTTCTATTTGTTTGCATATATGTCTATGATATTTAGCTATCAAGTAATTATATATATATAAAATTGTGTGTGTGTGTGTGCGATGGAATCATTATTAAAAAATAATATATATATATATGTGTGTGTGTGCGATGGAATCATTATTAAAAAATAATATATATATATATATATGTGTGTGTGTGTGTGTGTGTGTGTGATGGAATCATATTTTTAAAATATATATTAGTTTTAAATTATGCTATATTTATGGTTAAAGTGTCAATATCATGGATTGAGCACATATATAAATATAAAAGTGGACATTGAGGTCAACAACCTGCAGTGGCTGTCTGTTTCATGATTAAATGCAATCTTCAGACCTGATTGTTCTGACCTCAAATTCATATATTATTTTCTCCTCATAAATAAATGGACTGCTCTATTATCATTACTGCTTTCTGACAATTGCATCATGCAATAAATATACATTTTTTTTCTCACAAGTACCACAATTCCGAGTTGTGAGGAAAAAAAAAATGTATATTTATTATTAATATAAATATGAATAATAATACATTTGTTTCTTATCATCCAATGCTACAAGTTACATCGATATAGCATGCAAAAAATTAAAAACAAATTATTATAACCAGCCCTGTTTTGATTATATATAAAGTGGCCACATACTTATTTTCAAGAACATCAGCCTTCAAGGACATCCAGCCAATCACTGTTTAAACAAGACAAGTGTGTTTAAACCCCACTCACAATGACTGTGACTTTCTACTAATACAATTATTGATGGCTTCTGAATAGTTCAGTCAAGGCAATTTTCATCACAAGACTTGAGTCAACTCGTGGTGTAATTTTTAGGTATTTTACAATAGTGCCACATGCTGGGATCACCTCTCCAGACTGATAACATAAAAAAAATATCACCTTCTTTATAAATTGACCATGGTAAGTGACTAACCCAGGTCTCATAATCAGAAAGTGTACATTTTAACCACTAATATTCATATACAGGATGCAATGGGTAAATTGTCACCTTTTTATATTTCTAATTTTGTACATGCATGTTGTTTGTTTTTGTCAACAGTACAGTAGGGTCAGTTGGGCACCATCTATGTGAAAAAGAGCACCATGTTACAATTCAATGCACCAGAAATTTGGAAATGGCATGCTGTACAGCTTGGTATTTGCATAGGAAGTTTCAATATGAACCTTTCAAATTGTTTGGGCATCAATCTGAGGACAGAGCAAAGGATTAAGAAATAGTTGGATGAATATATCCAGTCAACATCATGGTGTTTGAAGTGATCACAAGTGATGGTGATGTTATACCCCCATTCATCTTCCCACAGGGACTCAGATTAAACACACAGGCCTACATCAAGTGCCTTGAGGAGGTAGTTCCCCCTTGTATGGCAACATGACTTTGCACCATGCCACACAAACAGGAGAATCCAGTCATGGCTGTCAGACAATTTCTGCAACCATATCACCCCTTACATCTGGCCACCTGACTCCCCAGACTGATTGATTATTATGTGTGGGTGCAGTTGAACGAGAGACCAACAAAATTCCTTGTAACACCAAAGATGAACTGAAGGCAAAGATTATGGCAGCATTCACCAACTTAAACAAGGAGAGTTGTAGGAATTTCCAAAGTCATCTGCTGTAGTTGAAGCCATTAGTGATTTAATTTAGCCTTTAAAGATATTTTTGTGTAAGTTTGGTAAATATATCTGTTAAAATGAGATGTCAGTGTTATTTTCATTTTTGTGTAATTTAGATGACAATTTATCCATTTCACCCTGTGTATGTGTACATACATACACACATATATATACATACATACAAATGTACCGCACTATTAATTAAAGGCTGTACATACCAAATAGTGGGAAAAGAGTAAAAAGAAAGAAAAACATGAAGGTTGCACATTTATTTTGGATTGGTATGCATGAATGTGAAAAATTTCTTTTTTAGCCTTTAGCAGTTTGGAGTCAATAGGAACACATGACCTCTCGGCCATTCACTAACAATGAAAGAAATTGGGTGGTAGCTTTCAGTGGCCAGCAATGAAATTAGGAAGATATACATGCATGTGGATGGGAAGGAAAGTCTTATCTTATATACCAGCATATTTGGATAGAAAAGAAAAAAACTGTATGACCTAATCCTTAATGGCATATCAATATCACAGAAAACAAACTGAACAGAGGTGAGAAAGTAAGATGAAAACCCTTCACATAAACAATCATCAAATAGGAGGAGGAATAATAAGAAGAAAAGAAATTCAACTTTAATTGTTGATCTAATAAATATGACCAGCTGGTTCATTGCCTAAAGTTTTGTGTATCTCCTACAATTTTGCATTCAAACAAGAAAGCTTGAACTGTAGCAAGGAATCAAATGGTCAATCACCCAGTTATTTATTAGTTTCTCCACCAGCTGCACAAATTCAGATTAAACATTTTGCTATAGCCATATTATAAAATCATCAATAAACTTCCATCTCATGTATATCATAATTTATACAGCAGATTGGTTCAAGACATTTAGTTACTGTTGACCTATTAAATTTCTAACAGACTTCAATTTACCAAAAAAAAAAAAAAAAATTAAGATAGATATGAACACAATGGAAATTGTTTTTGACAAGATTTCAGAAACATTAAAAGATTAATATCTTCAAAACATGACTAAACAGCTTCTGTAGATTCTCAGCTATTTTAATGTTGTTTTTTTTAGCTTTTGTTTTCCAATTTTCTCACAAATTTTACTTAAAGGAACATAGTAATCAGTACATTGAAATTGCCAAAAATCCATACCACATCAATTTCAAAATCAAGTACTATTTATTAGTCTTCTGTGACGTTTACACACCTGGCCAATGTCGGATCCTTTGTTTTGACGTCGCTCCTCCTGGTCGCTCCTCCTGGGTCCAAGCGTGCGCTCCAACCCTTTGGTCAGATGAGACGCTTCAATACCTGGTCACTAAAGCAACTATACCGATCTCGGTCTGTCTACCCCGCTGTGTTTAGATCTTAGACAGACAGGACCAGCAGGAAGTTGAGTCTGACAGGGGTGGCAAAACACAAATAAAATAAAAACTCACGACACCAAACAAAATTGCTGATAAAAAGGGTAACAACCTTTTATATCTTAAAGTCCGCTACATAAAAAAAAACAAAAGTGTTCTCATTTCCCGACCAGCTCTGTGGACTATGGCACCAAGCTTCTATCACACAATGAAAATGTCAATTACCTATTTTCTAGACAAGTGTGGTTCAGTTCGACACTGGGGCTAATTTCTATCGATCATTTCGAGTTGATTCTTCTCTCCGACTTGAGTTGTATTTCTTCTTCTTCGTCTGCTTGGGCTGGTAGTTTTCCTGTTTCAACTTGGTGGAAATTTCTGGTTTCAACAGTGGAAGATTTCTTGTCTTCAACTTGGGCTGGAAGGATTTCTTGTTTCGAGGATTCTTCTGTCGTCCGAGGGTGAACTGCAACTCGCCCAACCTAACTTCAACTTCAGCTCAACTTCAGCTCAACTGATTTCTTCCTGCTTATATTGACGCCGCAACAAACCGGGGTGGGTCGGTCGGCGTCAGGGTTTTGTTCGATAATTTCAAAAGCCGTATTAATTTTGACTTTCCATTATCGTTATTGTTTTCACCCTACTTTCTCACAGTGCTCTTGGGGGGGCGCATATCTATTTCTCTTAGTCTCTCTCATGTCAGGTGATCGCTCTCAACCAATCGTTCCCGATCGAATTCACCGCCTCGTCCAACAGTTATTGATCGAGTTTTCTTTCCTTCTTCTTCCGCGGTCACGTGATTGTATTCGACCAATCGTTATTGACCGAACACCCTCTCCCTTTTGTTGGCGGGTGTGGTTACATCGTGCTGGTTTAAAAAACAAAATCCGATTTCGCACCTTTTTTGCACGTACGCAAAATGACAATCCTTGCCCTCTCTCACCTGGACTTTGTCAAACAGCCCGCTGCTAATTAGTCTTGACTTTTAGAAAAGGATCTTTTCCACTTCCTGGCGCCCTCCGTGGTCCAAAAACAATTTCTTCTTTTTACCTCTTTTTTTTTCCTGATAGCCGAGAATCTTAATTATCTAGGTCGAAATATCTCTACTTTCTTAACGTGGGTGTCCAATTCTTAACAGGTCAATTCCGTATATCGTTTTCACCAGTCACTTCCCCAACCCAAAGACACTTTCTCTCTGACTAAAGTAAAATTCATTTCTATTATTCTAATTTAAAAAGTTACCCTTTCGTTATTTTGATAAGAATTCTTTCTACGAAGATGTCGGTCAGCCTTTTGACCGATATCTCAATCTATTCTTTCAACAAAAATTAAGGTCAGCCAGAGGCTCTGACTGACATCTGGTCCACACCCAGCGGCCTGTTTTGATATCATGTCTTTCCTTTCTTTCCCCCTTTTTGTTATTATCTTTTTCCTTTCTTCCTCTTTCCTTTCTTTCTTTTTTCCTTGCTTTAGGATGTTTAGTACATTCTTAGTGAATTATTTTCAAGAAGTTATTTTCCTTTTTAAAAAAAAAAAAATTAACAACCTGTTTAATAAACTGAATAACAAAAATTAACTCATAATGAATATTTCCAATAAATGCAAGGTGCCATATTCTTCATATCTTTTAAACTTATCTTGGGAGTTTCTGAATCTATCACATCAAGATTTATCTATTTCTTCAATAGTAAAGACACATGGTAGATTCATATTAAACATAGATTTTATCCTGGATCCATTGCCAAATCTGAAAATGCTTTCAATTTTTTGTGTTTTAATAAGTTTTTATGCATATTCTGATAAGGTATCCAGGAAACAGTTGTACCATACATATCCATGGATTGATTTGGAACAGCCAGAATCCAAAATAGTCAAACCAATAATTTGACCCAGTAGTATGGTCTTTCCATTGCACATACCAGTATTTCTCAATCTTTTTTTTTTTTTTACATCAGGGTGCACTTGAAGAATATCTAAAATTCTGGGGTGCACTTTAAATTTTAATAAGGAGAAATTAGTCATGAAATTTGAAAATAGGAAAATAATAAAGAAGTCTCTTGAAATAAGCATTTATTTTTAAGAAATTACATTGTATATTTAAGTATGCTTGTATGAAAACTGTTTTTGATGTGTTTTGGCAATTTTTTTTAAATGATAGGCCCTATATGTTATTATTATGCCTTGAGGAAGGTAAAAAGGGAAAGGATTATCCACTTCTTCTTAGAAGCCATGTGCTTGGTGTCTCCAGCTTTTTAAAAATAAAGAATTTTTTAAATATAAAAATAATTCATAAATTACTCTTCTATTATCTTGGGGTGTACCAGGTGACCTTTCAGGGAGCATTAATGTGTCTGGGTATACCAGTTGAGAAACACTGGTTTACACCTAAATTAATAAGAACTATTTGGGATTCATAAACCGTGTTGACCTTTTTGATTTTTTTCTCATTATGTGGGCAATATTTTACCCAATACATAAGGGAACTAC
Source organism: Acanthosepion pharaonis (assembly GCA_903632075.3). Classification (NCBI taxonomy): domain Eukaryota; kingdom Metazoa; phylum Mollusca; class Cephalopoda; order Sepiida; family Sepiidae; genus Acanthosepion; species Acanthosepion pharaonis. The sequence continues at coordinate 1,078,443 of CAHIKZ030002822.1, forward strand.
AGACTGCACACTTGCTTGCGTGGAACCCATCTGAATCAGCTGATGAGACATGTTAATCCAACAAAGAATTAGTTCTTATTACCTGGAGGATCTAAGTTCAATCTCTATGCAGGGTAACAAATATTATCCATAGAATAGATCTTAACAGTAATTGTTTGATACTCATGAAATTATTTTAAATCATTTTATTTTCTAAAGTGACCCTCATTATAAAACATAAGAAACTCATTGAAGTCACCAATAACACACCAGGGAAATAGATGTCTGCTTTTTCAATCGACAGACTCCTGTTTGAATTTCTGGGATGAGGATGTATCATTACTTAAATTATTTATATTTATCTTTTGTATGCAAAAATGATAACACAAGGTGCATCAATATTTCTGGGATTACTCTATTTACTGTTATTTTAATCGATGTACATGTTTGAGTAGATGCTCTGATTTTTTTTATTTTCTTTTTGTAAACAGTGTAGCTTGAACATTTTAGAAAGTTAATAAAGAAAACATGCTTTCCAGCAGGGTTCAAACCAGTGTCCCTCTCTGTATGTGTTCTGGCACCCTTTAGACCACTCGGCCCAACAAGGTTCACTTACCCACTAAATAATATCCACAGGCCACCAATAAAATAATATCCAGGGCAATAAGAAATAGTCAGATTAAGAATAGAACCCATTAATTCCATTATTTGTTGATATCCAAATTAATTTCTTCACAACCAATGTTTAATGAGTCTATTTTGAATTTGGCATAATTTTGTTTATACTCAATGTATTATTACTATAATCATAATTTAAATTATTCACAGTCTTCTAGCTGTAATACAAGTCAATAAGACCTGTTTAATATTTGGATCTTTTTTTTTTTAAGGAAAAAGTATGCCAAGCAAAATAATAAAGAAGTAAGAGTAATTTTTTTTTTTATTTTATTAAAATATGACAAGCATACGCATAACTAAGAGTTGTATGGTGATCAGGCACTTAATATTTGCCTGTACTTTAATAGAACTGATCCTCAGATGCTTAGAAAGCTTTATGCATATGCTTGTCACATTTTAATAAGATCTAAAAAAAAAAAAAAAAAAGTAACATTACACCATATGTGGCTCCATCCTTAAGATATTGAGCACTGTATTCAACAAAATCTATGATAAACCATGTTTAATTGGGATTTCAAGTCACACACAATGATGTCATTTAAATGGTCAAACTGGATATTTTTAAGTGTCTTATTATTTTCATACAAATTTCAATATATGATCCTCTATGGAGAAAGATACCTTACTTAATGTTGACCACTTCTCTTTTATTACACTAGCTTCCAGAATTTAATACAAGAGAAGTAGCCAACATTAAATAAGGCATGTGTGTGCATTTCAAGTTTGTACTGAAGCATTTATTAAACTACTTTTTACTAGAAATAATGAACTTGAAACAAAATGACAAGCTTACCAAGAGTAAATTTATTTTGTGTATCACTATTTTTTAATCATTTTTTTACATTGTTAATCCAGCACACAGAGACCTGGAAATGTAAAGATGTACCTTCAAAAAAAAAAAAAAAAAGCCTGCACAAGGCTTTGGTGATCTACTCATTTAGTCATAGTGTATTTGATAAACATATGTTACAAAAACTCTCTCAATACCATTTCATTGATTGTAGTATCTGTTCTCACTTGTGCAGTAAGGTCCCCATCTGAATGGTTTGCAAAGTTACATCAAATGATTTGCAACTGGTTCTGGAGAAATAGTTGAATATATTCCAGAGAGACTTTGTATATAAAAACAAAAAAAGAAATTCTTATAACAACCAGGCCAAAGATTTTTCATGACTGGACTTGTAGACATGAAAATAATCTGATTTAGAAGAAGAAAAAATTATTCTTAAAAAAATATTTGTATGCAAGTAAGAAACAAAAGAAAACATTCTAGAGATAACTTAATTAGTATTTCTATTCAAAAGCATTGTATGTGCACGAAAGTCTATCAAGTAAAAGAAAAAGTTTTTAAACAGTGTATTCATTCCGTAGTTTTCAAAAAAAAACACTGGAAACTTATTTATACACCTAATATTTCCAAAATTTATAAAAGCTTACTTCATAGGTAACAAGGCCCATTTCGATGTTATAAGAAAAGTGAAGATTAAAAACACATTTTATACTCAATCATCTTACAAAGTCAGCAGTTGTGTATATTTAATTAAGCTATTAATTTAGGGTGTGGAGGGATAAATGACCTTACATAAAGTAACAAATTTTTTTTTTTTTTTGAATTGTAACCAAATAAGCAATTTTACAATATAAAATGGTAAAATTTTATATATATATATATATATATATATATATATATATATATATATATATGAAAGAAGACAAAAGGAAAACTTATCTTAGTCAACAGATTTTGTCCTCTGAGGGAGTTTATCAAGGCAAATGTAAGCATTTTATTTTGTAACAAGTATTTATATAAGAGCAAAAATGTTATTGCAAAATTTTTGCTATAAGAGTAAATATTCATCGGGTTAGTGGTGGGAGGGGAGTCAAGTTTACTGCTAACCTGTTGTCACTTGGTATTTATCTCAGTACCCACTCCCCCTTCTATCTCTCTCACAATATATACATACATACATTTTATATATATATATATATATATATATATATATATATAAATGCTTCATTAAATAATATAGACAAGTTTTTTCTACTTATTTTTAATAGGATCTACTCGTAATCATAAGTTTCTTAGTGTCCTTATTATTGTATCTCCAACAGAAAAAATAATATATGTTGGTTATACCACTACTATGTTGTTTCAAATGATGAGTTTTTGTTTCAATGATACATCTATAACATCAACATTTATAACAGGAAGCCTTCCTACATTTGTATTTTAGGAAAATTCTTGTTGAAAATACCTTTATAATTTTTCATAAAAATAATAAAGATACATTAAAAGTTGAAACCAACCCTTAATAAAATTAATTATGAATATGGGACAAATATTTTTAAATGTTTACAGTAGATAGTTTAAAATATCTAGGTTTTAACTCATAGTTTTAAATTTTTTTTTTTTAAATACTTAGACATTTCAATAACATAATTATCTCCCTTGACGTTTGTCATATGTTTAAATCATAAAAGTAAAAAATCCTGCAGTACATAGTGTTTTTCACTTCACAAGTAAAAACATTTAATTTTCAGACGAACACCACAATTTTTGTCTTAGAAAAAACATGACCTTGATGTTGACATTGTGCTAATGTTGAAAATACTCAGAATAAAATGAATATGCATCAACATGATAATTTTCTTTCTTCTTTTAATAAGGATACTAAGAAACTTGTCTGTAATTACAAAAGGATCCTATTAAAAATAAGTAGACAAAACTTGCCTAAATTATTTAATGAGGCATGTCTTAATGAAAAAGTGCTGTCAATATATATACATAAATACTGGATACTGGATTTTAAAATTAAATACATATAAACTACGGTTAAATAAAGACTTGGGTATTTTAAATCTTTTTAAATATTTCAATAGTTAAACATTTTTTCAGATATAGTTAAAAAAATTTTTTTAAACAACATCTAAAATATTATTACAGTTAGATTTACGTTAAAAATATTCGAACACAGTGGCATTCCATATCACATGACGTCCACATCTCGCGATGGATGCTACTTGTAAACAAACCTCTAAAAACAGCTATTTCTGAAGAAAGATCGGGGTCGATCTGAAATATCAAAACTACATATAAAAAAATATAAATACTTTCATAAAAAAACATTATTTTTTAATTTGCAACTTTTCTATATATACATATTAAGAAAGTATATGTGGCTTCTCATTATGTTATATATATATATATATATATAGTGTGTGTGTGTCTGCGTGTGTATGAAATTAGGCAACAATTGTTTTATTTTTAACCATGTTTTACTGAAAACAACCATACTCAGATTTTGAATTCAGAGTTGTCCTTCTCCTAGACTGGTTGCCACCCATGATTCTATAGGAACCAGTCTGTCTTGCTCTTTATACATAGCTGGAGGGAGAAAGAAATGAATTTATGCTTTTTGCAAGGAATGTAATGAATTGAAACTTCTCTGATGCCTCTATCAATTACTCCACCATGCTACCCTTGTGTGTGTGGGGGGGGGTATATTTGGGCAGTAAGTGTTCATCCAAACAAGTTTGATTAAATAGAACCAACAAGGTCTATTTAATTTTTTATTATATTTTTCCAAATTCCAGATAAGACGTTGTGGACAAACTGTCCGAAATTCATATGGACAACTTCAAACATAATACTCAACATCTTATCCAGAAGTTTGAAAAGTATAATAAAAAATATTAAACAAACAGACCTTGCCAATTTGATTTAATCAAATTTGTTTATATATATATGTATGTGTGTGTGTGTGTGTGTGTGTGTGTGTGTGTGTGATTGAAGTGGGATGCCAAATTGTCTTCAACAAAACAAGTAACTTTGCCTAATAATCAAAAGCTTTGTCATGCCTGACAACCCAGTAGCTATATTCTCACTAATATTCCCTTTCAATTATTACCAAGATAATTAACTAATGTTACAATTATCTAATTCTTCTTCTCAAAAGAAGCCACACCTTTCTTTTTACATGGAAATGTAAACTAAGTATTGACAGATAATATTTTAAGTCTTCAACCAAATATATTCTTTTTAGATTGGCAGTTCACTGACAAAATCTAAATAGCTTTAAACAGATATTTGCAATATAATACATTTATAAAGTTCATATCACACTTATATATATATATATATATATATATATATATATATATATATATATAACCAAGCTAAAATTTATACTAATAATAGGTATAAATTTGTTTCTCCCCATTTTCATTTGCATGAAACTCAGTGTTGTATCAAATATCAAGGAACAATTGTATATTTATTTACACTATTTGTCCTCATCTTTATTGTCATACTCACAATGTTTCACCCATTGTATGCTCTGGCCTTTTTCAGGTGATTCTCGTTCCATTCACCATGTCTTTTCTGGAAAATGCCAATAAAGAGGAGGACAACATTCTGAACAATGTAAATAGTTATAGTACCTAATCTCAGAAATATAGATAAATTTGTGTGTGTGTGTATATATATATATATATATATATATATATATATATATATGTGTGTGTGTTGCATGACAAATTGGAAAAATGTTTTTACGGCACATTTCATCTGTTAGGACTTCAATGGATGAAAGATGACAAAACCTTTTCTCCAATTTGTCATACGATTTTCTCAGTGCTGTTTTTGATATATATATATATATACATACAGAGTTTCAAGATACACTGAAATGTCAGCCCCAAGCACTTGTGTTATGAACTAACTAGCACTTAGTGCTATTCTCATATGACATAGATATATAGTAGTGTGCAATACAACCTGTTCTGTAACATGTTTTTTTTTATTATATTGTATGTTGAGGGTATTGTTTAGTTTAGCCTGTACTGCAGAATATCTGATTAAAACTAAAATGTCAGCAACCATGAGAAATCACTAGCATTGTCTTTATAGTGATTTATTTCAAGTAGAAGGGAATTTCCTATTTATTCAAAAACAGACCAGTGCAGCCAGTCAACAATGGTATAGCAATCCCTCAGTGAAAGTGTTAAAAGCTAATAACATATTCAAATCTATCCACCTACAATACAATGTTGAAGTCAAACTTACAGCTTAACAAGTGACAATATTTGCACATCTATAATATAGCCTAAAACTATGTTTTCTGCAAAGATTATAGATCTATCCTTATAGGGAATAGACACAGTCCAAAAAGAATGCCAAAGTTTAATACAAAGAGTCCAATAGATATTCCCAATTAATTGTTTGAAAGACAAAAAAATAAATAAATAAAATCCTGACTGAGTGTGTACAGTTTTGCTACAAAATCCAGATCAAAGAAATATTTGTCATTTTAATAAATATTTCATTTACTCATGATCTCATTGCAAATTCACTTATAGACTTTCAATCAAAAATAGTTAATTGGAAATAGTTTTATGAAATGACTAAAACTTTACTCTTAATGCAAAGAAAATCATACGCTTTATTCTTATCCCAAGAAAAAAAAACAAAAAAAAAAAACAATATCAACTCTACCCTGTAACTTGAAGATTCCTTACCAGAAAACTAACAAGTTTTTTACTTTCTAAATAGTTATTGATCCAGAACAATGGGAATAAACAGTCCCTTTATATATATATATATATATAAAGGGATTAAGTGTGTTTTCTGAAACTATCTCATTTGTAATTGGAAATCCAATAAAAAGAGTAAAAAAAAATATGAATTGGAGTTTTTCTTTCAATTTTATAAGAATAGCATAAATAAAAATAGAATAATATCATAATTCATTCATGTTTGTCTTGCTATTTAAGGCTTCAAATATCCAATATTCAGAATAACTTTTCTGGTTTATTAGAAATACAAGGTTTTGATAATCAACATTGGAGTATGTATTTGGGATGAAATTGGAGAAAGTTTCTTTAGATGGAAAGACAAATGACTAACATTTGGATAACAAAAGAATGCTTTTTTTTTTTTATTTTCTATTCGTAAATGTTTTAGTTATACATTTACAGATGTAGAGGCCAAAAGAGAACTATGTACAGACAAAATATACTCATTCTAAAAGATTTGAAGTACTAAACTTAACCATGAATAACATACAAGTTTAACAAGTTATTAATGTAACATTATACTGTGTTCATAACTGCTCCTTTACTGTCGCCTTGAGCAAGTTTACACTAAGACATTTGTTATTTTTTTTTATTCCTTTAACTAAAGTAAAATATAGCCATGAATATTGAGATGGCATTATGATAAGCTTTTTTTTTTTTAATATTAAACTAGATTTTTACAATCTTTAAAAATAACTCCAACAAGTTTAAAACTTATCTGGCATGGGTAAAATAAATTCTATTTTCTAACCAAAGCATTAGGATTATACAAAGAAGATCACATTTGTTTGTTTTATTATTATGAGTATAATTTCAGTGTAACTCCTGTAGGCTCACACATAGCAGTAAAGCCAAGGAGGAAGCACCAGACTGAATGCAACCAATCCCCAAAGACCACAACAGCAGAATAGACAAAGATCTGCAGGATCTCGGTGATCAAACTGGTGGAAGAGGACAGTGCTCTTAACATTCCAAGCATCCAACAGCATGAAGCAACCAGGTTTTCCAGATCTTGCCTGTCTCAATCCCTTTGGTACCGTGAGGGAGGCACTTCTCATCAAGTGTATGAGTTTCTCCGTCGTGCAGAGGTGTCCACCAAAATCAAATTTATGCGAATGGCCTACTTAAACTCTCTTTAATTTACAGCCATCTCTGCCACCACCAGGGGAGAGAAAAAGATTAGGGAGAGAGGATGATGATCCTGATGCTCAGATGTGAGCAGGTACCAACAAAAATTTCAGTGTCTATTAAATCTCTCAAAGTTGAATAAAAAGGCACCACTAAAAGCAATAAACTCATTGATTTTTAAAATTTATTTTTTTACATCTTTTATACCTATGAACTCTGATATAAGTAAAGTTTTACTTAATATGACACAAGGCCAAATAATGGTATTAGATAATATCAAGAAGATTGTGTTGCACAATTCTTTTATGTGAGGTGAAGACTTGATTGAATGATTTGAAAATCTGCATTTGGCTTTTAATCTGGACTCAAACAGCAGCTACTAGGTCTGGCATGAAACATTTAACCCATAAGCTGGAAACTGTGATACAGTCATCCATATACCTAATTCAATACTTTCCAGAGTGAACTTATTTCTAAATTTTTAACTATTTTAAAGCCATTCAAATTGATCCTTTGAGATCTCTAACACAAATTAATCTCTTAATTACAGGATGTTCGGGCTGTATAGCAAGGTAGAGAGAGGGATTTAAAAAAAAAAAAAACAAAAAAAACTCATGATTGTTTGACTTTTGTTCATCAGTCATCATTTCCTCTCATTTTACACTTGTCATCAAAGTCAATAAAGATCTGCAAAGTCACCTAAGCATTCATAATTTTAGGCCTGATTGTTATGCTATTTAACTTCAAATATCTATCAATAAAAAGTAAAAAAATATATTACAAGATAAATCACTAATTTTGAAATGTGGAAACCATCATGTTGCCTGCACTGATTCAATAGTATATACCACTTTACAGTCAATTGGTATTATTAGATTCAGTTGTCAATATACATTTGACCAGCCAGATATGTTAAACTTGAGGACACAAAGGTTTATAAAATAATGGGCAGTATTTGTGAGGATGTAAGGGTGGTGAAATGGATAGTGGCTTGAAATGAGAAATCAAAGGGATGAGTTCAAATTCCAATAGAGTTCATTGCATTCACTTATGTGCAAATATCTTTGGCAAAGGTATGAATTGTTCTTTATCACCTCCCCAAGATGTGGGTTAAATAGTAAGACAGACTTGGCTCTTTAACCATGGTTGCTAACCAGTCTAAGAAAGCGACAACTTTGAATTCAAAACTGGTTGGGCATGGGGCTAGGAACTTTATCCTGTAAAAACATGGTACTTGCTATGGAAACTACAGCAGTAATGCCTAGCATGCAAAGAGTCCACAAGATTCCTCAAGGAGTCTACAGGTCTTAAGAACTGTGACCTCATACTCCTCATGGTGCCCATGGGTCTTGAGCAAATATTTGTGAGCCTATAATGTACCTAGATATTACTTAACATATTGTTAACAGAAATCTCCAGCTGTTTCAGCTGCAGTGAGTAGAAGTCTAAAAATATGCTTATAAAATATTAATCTGAGAGGCTAAAAGAATTTAAAAGTTTAAAATTTGCTGCATCCTCTCCCCTTAGTGTGCATCAATATAAACATCATTTTAATCTGATGAAATCCTGAAGGATGAAACATGTCACATAAAAAAATCTTTTCCATTTTGTCATTAATTTTCCTAAGAATGACAAATAGTTTCCCTGCCCAATCTTTTAACATTTTCTCATAATTTATTTGCCATTAAACTTACGCTAAGATTAAGAAAATAAAAAAAAAATACATTTGATTGTTGGAAAGTTATTAGCCTACTCCACCTCCCAAAATCTGAACAGGTATTTTTTGGCAACATATAATGCAACACCTATTTCAATTAACTGTGTTATTTAGAATGATTACTTTGCTACTTATATAAATGTAATAACAGTCATGGCAATAATATAAGTGACAGATGGCTATAAAAGGGCACTGTTGATTATTTATGATTAATTTTGTCTAAATAACGTACTGATTATTGTTTGTGTCATGTACCAATAATTGTAAGTAAAATGATGCACTAAAATAAGTAACCAAGTAATCATTTTAAGTTTTCTGAATATCAATGCCATATATATATATATATATATTTTTTTTTTTTTTGAATCCCTTCTTGGTTGAGCAGAGGTCTTTTCAGCACCTCCTGAGTAGCAGTAAAAGGTCAGTATTTAGGCATTTAAAGTATTAGTCAAAAGAGGCAAGAAAATGTCAAATGAGCAGACAATGAGAACTCAAGTTTTATGATGCATTATTCTTTTCAAGATATCTCACTAATTAACATTTCAAATAATTTGGTAAATAACAAACAAGTTGGTATTTTGCCCAACATTTTTTTCCATGCATTTAAAATCATGACATTTATGTAAACATAGATTAAAAAAAAAAAAATGAATAAAAGCGTGCATGTGCCTGCACACAAATCTCGGAAACAAACAGATTGAAATTTTAAGTTTGTGATATTTCCTGTTAGAATTTAAAGTTGACATTCAAAGTATTTCAAAAGGTGGGAGAAAATACAGACATTGGATGGAAGAATAGTTAGCAGTAGAGAGAGCTCATCATTTCAATTCATCAAGATTTATATTTTTAGAAAGTCAACAATTGCATTTACCTAATAAAGTCATTTCTTTAAAAGATTGATCCCATAAGATTTTACTAGAATACAAAGTACATAAGAAAAAAAACAGGTTTGATTTGAAAATAGTTTGTTAATTAGTGTAGTAGTAATGGAAAAGTAAAAATATCCCAATTTAGTATTAATCCAACTATTGAACTAGGTTAACAAAATATGTTGAAACAGACTCAATCCAGAGAATAGTTTTAATAATTCAGAGTGTTTCCAACAAATATCTCCTTGATTTACACTGTTATTCAAAGTAGAAAATAATAAACATTGAAATAATAATCAATAACACACCAGTATTATAGATTTTACAAAACAGCAAGGGTGGGGGCATTTTTTAATTTGAAAGGCATTTAACTTACTTTTTACCTGATTACTTAACACTTAATGGGCAATTGGAGAGACAAGTTTGAATTCCACTTGGGTTTGTTGGATTCACTTATCCACAAATACCCTTGGGAAAGGTATGAATCCATCACTTCTCCTCCCAGCTATGGGTTGAATAGCAAGACAGACTGGATCCTATAGCCTTGGTTGGCAACCATTCTACCACAGAAAGAAACGGCAACCTACAGTCTTCTGCCTAGTCAGTCATGAATTGAAAGAGATGTGATCACCCAAACATGTATAATGTATGGCACTTAACTGACTCACTGAACACTACCCTGAAGGCCTCAAATAATACAATCTTTATGATCATTAGGTAGACCAAAAAAGCATAATGATTTCCAAAGCTGAACTAATTGGAGATTACAGAACTTACACTGATTTCAGAGACAATCTTCCACCATCATTTCTAAAATCAAGGCCCTTCTTTCCAAGCAAAATTATCAACAAACCTCATCATTTGGTTAGAAATATAGTAATTGTTTTTGCCATGGTACCTAGACGTTATGAATTTAAGTGTAGTACTAGATTGGTAGCAAGGTCTCATCAATTTACAGTTGAAATGGCCAGATGTTACCATAAGTTCTATGCTAACAGTTTATTTTAATTCATTTTTATTTCATTTGTAGAACTCTTTTCTGGCTCCATGCTTTCCAGCCAACTTTTATCTTCAAAAATTTAAATGCACTATCAATTGTTGTGTACAGTCTTCTTAATTATTCTTCTATTGTTATTGCTTCTTAATAATGTTTCTCTTTTTATTTATTCATTCATACTCAATAACCCCTTGTGTCTTAGTGGCTTTACTGCCTTGGATGGGGTGAAATAATTATTAAAATAATTGCTCTAGTTTATAGCTGTAAGATTAAATTAAACAAAAACTATTTTATGGCTATCACTGATTTTACAATCCTCTTACTGGATGCAATGAGCAAGGTCCTTCTGCCAAAAAATTATGATTGTGGATCAAATCCTGACAGCTATCTGAATTTTGATCTGAAATGTTCAATCTTTGCGATTAATAAACAAATATTGGATTAAATACAGAAAAAGAATCTCTGTGTAATATGTTTTTTTCTTTTTCATCATCAGGCTACAGTGATATTGATTTACTGATTGGGTCAAATTATGGCAATTTCTTAAATGTTTTCCTGTTTAAAAAATTAAATAAAAAATGTTATCATTACCCTGCCAAGATATTTTGAATTGAAAACCTTGCTCAATGAATGAACTAGACAATAAGATCAGTCTATATTTATGACTGTTTGGAAGATTATGTTTGACTGATCAGCAAAAGACTTGTTCAAAATCCAAATAAGGTGCTTCCTTAAAGTAGCAATTAAGATGAAACCTTAGATCTAATGACTGTCAATACTCTGATCTAGCGAGTCATATCGTTAAGTAGAAAATGGTTAGATGTGAGAGGGAAAAGAAAGTATTTGAGAAGTAGAGTAGAAAACCACTTGATGTCAGGACTTGGAACAGAATCTCAAAAGAAATGGACAAAAGAGCCTTTCTCCATATTAAGTGCTCCAAATGAGATGGCAGCAAGTTGGGGAGGGAAGAGAAAGAAAAAGGAATGAGAAATAGGAGAGAAAAAAAAATTTACAAATTCCACACTTGTTATCAAGTGAATAATACTGGACACTAGTAAGTTGAATTAAATAAGTAGCCATGACTGTTGCTTGTGGTTTATTCTCAAACAAGTTAGCTTGGAAGTAAATCATGTTTTATGGAGAACTTGAGATGTTTGGCATTGGTCCAGTTACAGCCTAATTCTTTGGAATCCTGAATCTGATGGCTCTTACTATTTTAAACATTTTTGTCATCCACAAACTTCATCTGCAAATCCACAAATAACCATATTGTATGAAATGGGATATAGTGGCATTCTGTAAATAATCTTATAAAAGATTAATTTTAAACAGTCAAGAAAAATCATTTTCTAAATCTTGATGTGAATAAGCTTAATTTCTGACAGCATAATTTTGTCAGAGTCCTGACCTGATCTTGCTTTGACTGCCCCTAAAAGTTATGAGCAATAATAAAAACAAAAATACATTAGGGGTAGATATGGACAGAATAAAACTCTTTGAATAAAGAAAAGAAACTGAAAAGGATAAAAAAAATGTAACATAAAAGCTAATTTGTCTTCCTGTGACATTAATAGAGTTTATTTAAAAATACTAATCATACTGAAGTTAACAAAAATAAATTTAACTTAACAAGACAAATATATATTTTATTACTTTAAACATTATTTTTAATGGATACTAATATTTAAGTAGATGCTCCATTTCTTTATTAAATATTATATTTATTATATGATGAGAAGAATTTTGCTTAAGGGCACTATTCAAATTCAACCTTGCCTTATCAGCTAAGTACTCTGTACAGTTTCCATTTCCCAGGGGGATGCAAAATCAAATACTGCTGGGGAGTGTATATTTTTCTTTAATAAGATTTATTGAGTTATTCAGGCAGGTAGACGATAATAAATAAGTGGAGGGGCTACTCAAGATTTTACAAACATGGTTTGTCTCCTCAATCATTGTCCATATTTATTGTGCCCCACACTGGATCTCACCACAGTCAATATTCTCTCAAGAGTATCCACTAAAAATAACATTTAAAGTGATAAAATATATATGTGATTGGGGGGTGAGACATGTGTGTTACATAATACCCCCACCCAATCCTTTTATAAGGATACAAAAAAGAAACAAAGTTTGTCCTTGTAAGTTTGGAGAAACTGTTTTCACTTTTATATATTTTAATTTTAAATGTTTTTACAAAAAGTAGTAGCTATGTTAAAAAGAAGAAAGAATAATTTCATAACAGTCTACAGGTTTATAAAAATAGGTCTTAAAATTACTTTGACCAAATGTATAAAAGAATAGGAAAAAAAATGAATACAGTACAATACTTCAAGGCAAAAAGACACTGACCAGACATCTGGTGATGGTCAGTGGGTACAACTGCCAAAATAGCAAGTAATAAGTTCCACAACCTGAAAAATTCTGGCATTAATTACAAAATTTTTTTGAATAACCTAAACATGTATCAAAGTTGCTTGGCATTTATGAAAGCTGATTAACCTGTTGAAAAGACAATATTGTTGTCAGAAGTTTGCGCAGGATTTTTCAAACAGATAAAAAGATTAAACATGAATAAATGATTCTGTCTGAAAATTTAAAAAGGTTGTCAGATGAGGCAACTGCAACTAGATTTTGAATTTTACTGCTTAATGCCCTGGAGACCATCCAATTTGCTTCCTCAGTAAATATGGTCCACATCCTTTGTTCAAAGGAAAAAAATCATATCAAGATAGTAAAATATGATTGGCTAATTACAACTTGTTAGCTCCATCTAGTAGACATTACTTCAAACAGATGGTTTTAGAGCAGACTTTAACTTAACACTACTAACAATAAGAAATTCAAAATATCAAATTCTATCCAATTTGATGCTTGTAGTCCATTCTGGTAATCCTGAATGAGAAAAAAGATGTCAATACTTTTACAAAAGCCAATGGCAGTACATTCATAGACAGTCAACTTATTTGATCCCAATTAAAATCTTTTTCTAGAAACACATAAGTGATGGCAATTCGCATGAATTAATTGGACAGGATGAGAAGGTGTGGTATGAGCACAACTAGTGTTTTAATTTCTGAGCTAATTATTTAATTAACGAACAACAACATAAACAGGAAATAAGAGCAAAAAATTCAGTGATATTTTAATATAGTATTTATTAGACAGGTTTTCATTCATTTCCCACACTGAAATAATGTTAAATGAATGACAATTAGAAGCAGACAAAGGCATTTTTATCACCAATAAAGATGAGATAAATTCTTCAAAACAGAATGGTAAATAAGATTGTCATTGAAATAGATCTCTGTTACTGAGTAGTGTTCCAAATGCAGATATAGTTTAATATAATAACCAAGATAGTAACAAGAGATAAAAGTTGAAAAATTCTTGTCTTTTGAAAAGAAATACATCTGAATTATTTGTCAATGGAATGAAGGTTTTGTAATTAGCTCTTCACTAGTAAATTTTTATATATCACTTTAATATGGTTATCCATTAAAATAATATTTAGAGTAGATACTCCGTTTATGTATTAAACAGTATATTTGAATATTTGAGAAATCTTGTTAAAGAAAAATATGCACTCTATAGAGTAGGATATGAACTTGATTGTCATTTGCAGGAGAAACCATTGTTAGATTAGTGCTCTAGACTGAATCAGCCACAGAGTGCATCAATGATCAAGCAAAGCCAAATAATGCCTTATAAATGCAAATTCTTCCCAAATTCTCAAAAGATCATATCACTCAGTTTTATATCCAAATGTGAACAAAGCAATTTCTAAAGAAGTAATGGATTGTTTTATTTATTAATCTGACAAATTTTATCACTTAAAATGTTATTTTAGTAGATATCCATATTTGAGTAGATGCTCTATTTATGAAACAATATATTTTATTTATTTTCATTTAGCAGTCTGAATATTCAAAAAATCTTATTAAAGAAAAATATGTGCTCTCTGGCATATTTCATCATGTGTGTGTGTGTAAAAAAACTTCCGTTGTCTTTGTCCAGCACCTCAGTTTTTAAAACTGAACAGCCAGACTACCTGTACATATGATTTGATTATAGCGGTTAAGGGCTGTGCAGATTCATCGAGTTGTTTTTTTTTTTACAGTTTATCAACCCTTTGTAGGTTATATAAAGCCAAAGCATATTTTGAATTCTAAGAATAATCTCTTTTTTTTTTTTTTTTTCAAGTGAATATTGCATTAGCAAATTTGTTTTTTTGAGAATAACAATTTTTCCAGATGCAAGTTCAATTGTTTAACCCATAGCTGGGTGAGGATATAGATTTATACCTTTCTCAAGAGTATTTGCATATGCGAAGGGCTATGCAGAACCAGACATAGGCTTTGGAAGAACTGACTACAAAGAAGTGATGTGCAGGTGTACCACAAGGCCTACAAATAAATCTCCTCAAGTTTTGAATCATATTCATACCTGTGTATTTGTATGTGTGTGTACACACATATATATATATATATATATATATATATATATGGGCAGTATTTATATATATTTCTATACACATTATATATGGGCAGTATTTATATATATTTCTATACACATTATATATGGGCAGTATTTATATATATTTCTATACACATTATATATGGGCAGTATTTATATATATTTCTATACACATTATATATGGGCAGTATTTATATATATATATATATATATATATATATATATATACATATATTTCTATACATATTATATATGTGCTCAATATCAGTGATAGAGCTTACATATTCAATTGTATGGATATGAGTTTGTAACCCTGAGTTTCACGCTTTTGCAATCATCACTCCAGTTGACCTGAAGAAAAAATTAAATTAATTATCTACTATAATAAAAATTTAAAACAGCTATTCTTATCCACAAAAATAACACCACACCTGCAAAATCAAAACTATAAAGAATGAACATTATTTATGAGTTCAAATGCCCACTAAGGAACTGTGTTCGTGATCAAACCAAACCCTTAAATAATTACATAGGTCACACTACTACATGCCTATCCAAATGACTTATGTTACATCTATCCAACCACAGTTCTATTAGAACTCATTTAAACACACACAAACAAACTTACCAGACTCCATCCAAAACATACTAGTAGAAAATACAAGCATAATAATCTCATTCACATGTTAAAAAAAAAAAAAAAAGATAAAATATAATAAAAGCTTTAATAATAAAAAAGTAAAAAGCCAACACTCAATATTATTAATTATAAACACAGCCACAATGTGCTGACTGTGTTTGGAACATAAAACATCCTTATTACACACAAGCCACACATCTAGTTAAAAAGTAAAAATAAATTCATCCTTTCATAATGACTAAAAGTATAGCCAAAAGTGCTCAGAATTATAGAACATTTGGACAGATTTTCAACACACTGTGTCCAGAAAAGCTTAATCACAATAACTTGTCATTTAATGAAATGCACACATGCACATATATAACTTTCTTTACAATTAGAATTAAGATACCTTTAGTGAATGACCATTTTCACCTACAAATTTTAATTTTAATATTTGCAGGAATTTTCAAACTGGTTATGGTATCTGTTTATAGTGGGATACTGTAGATATAGTGGAGTATCCCACTACAAACCGATACCATAAACAGTTTGAAAATCCTGTGAATTTTAAAATTAGAATTCATAGGTGAAAATGGTCATTCACGAAAGGTATCTTAATTCCAATTGTAAAGAAAATTTGCTCTGTTTTATGAAAATAAACATTGAGCATTCTTTTTGTGAGTCAGTTTTAACATATTTCAAATTCTATGTTGTGTTAATAGGACTCACCTGGATTATACCAATGGATTACTACATATATATATATATATATATATATATTTTCGCTGAGACAAGAGGACAGTAAAAGAAGACTAGAAAAACGAAAATATAAACAAATACACAAATGGATAACTGCATTCAATACATATCAAATTATCCCAGCTGATTTAGGAGATTTGAAGAAAGCCATATTGAATTTGATTTTTGAAATCAATGGTATGACAATTCAAACCCGAGATAAACATGCATAAGAATGCAAGAGATAAAAACAAATATCAAAGTACTTTTGTATAAAATATTTTAAGTGATATACTCATGCTTAAACATATGCAAAATTTTTATTTTTAAAGAAAAAATTTTGACATTCACTGAGTTTAATCAAAAGCATTCAGACATTAAAAGGCAACAAAAATATTCAATTGTATTAACGAAGTGTGGGATTAACGATGACCTTCACATTCACTAAATCTTAATAAAACTAGATAAGCATGACTGGTATTTTAATCTACAAATTTCAGGCAGATGGTTGCCAGACTGAGCTACAAGTAGCAAACAAGGTAACATTTTAAAGTTCAGTGTCAGCTTAATTTTGAATTGACATTCTTCTTAGTGGCTCAAGTTTGCCCAGCTTATTTTTAAAATAGCTCAAAAAGTAGAAAATAGAATCCAAAATTTAATAGCTGCTCTGTTTTTAAGAGTCATCCAATTTGGAAATCCTGTTCATAATCTGTTCTGTTTTTAAGAGTCATCCAATTTGGAAATCCTATTCATAGGACTGTGTTAATGATGAACTCATTTGAATAGAGCACTATAAAGAAAGTCTTTTCAGTTTATAGTTCAAGGTTGCATAATATTTATATGACAATGCTACCCTGAATTTCATTTCAAACCAGGACAATAGACATAAACTGCAGTTCCAACGAACAATTTTTTAAAAAATTTTCATGTTAAATGTTATTTCATAAACAAAAAAAGAAATTGTATTAATGTGATAATGAGAAGGAAGCTTTATAATTCAATGGAGATTGATAATTCTTACATTGTGTACAGCTTTAATTTGGTTGGACAATATTTTGTGTCCCCCCTCCTTTTCCCCAAATATAAATTTTTATTTTTGATGGTAAGTAGGCAGCTACACAATTCAGCCTTGCAAAATATTTACCAATGAGAATTTGAACAAACAAAAATCACAAGAAAACAAATAGATTTATTAGATGAAAATATTTTCTGTTTGAAAAGAAAGATGTTTTTATTGGTGTGTTTTCACCAACATTAATTCCAGCCGACCAATCAAGAATCTGACAAGAATGATTTATTCAGTCTGCATCTACATAGAAATTCTATATCATGAACCATAAAGAAATGTATATTCTGTAATTTAAATACATCATGTGAATACCCATGTGTATGGTGGCGTACATGTTTCCACTCAAAATAACTACAAAATTATGCTATCATCTATTTATGCATATATTGCACATACAAAAATTCTATAAATAAATAGAATTCTTTTGCAAATACTG
The DNA here is from genome assembly GCA_903632075.3 of Acanthosepion pharaonis. Lineage (NCBI taxonomy): Eukaryota > Metazoa > Mollusca > Cephalopoda > Sepiida > Sepiidae > Acanthosepion > Acanthosepion pharaonis. Next base: position 1,096,726 of record CAHIKZ030002822.1, read on the forward strand.
TGTGCATCTATGTGTGTATACAAACACATGAAAATTCCATAGTCTATGAAGCAGGTGTACTTTGTATTCAATATGCTGATCTTTATTGGTACAGACTGATCAATAAATATTAGCTTTTTTACTATTTTCCTCCACAAAAGGAAATATAAAGACAAAAAAAGAGGTAAGCAAATAAAATGACCATTATCCATAATATGGATAACAGGAAAGAACAAAAATAGTAACAAGTAAATTTATTGTTGTCTATCTCTCTCTATATGTATGTATGTTATATATATATATATATATATATAAGGTAGGGCACAGAAATGTAATTGTGTTAAAATAGAAAGGTTTAGGAAACATGGCTAATTCAAACAAGTTCTTTACTGCCCTCGGCAACCTATCAGTTATATTTTTCTAAAACGAACTCATTAAACTGATTGCTACCAATTCATAATATGTTGAAGAAATTGGGTGGTCCAAAAAGCATGGCTGATAGTAACTTGAAAAGTGAATTTACCAATCTACAATTCAAAGTTATAAATTGGTATTGACTATTGACTCTCAAGAAAAAAATAAAAATAAATAAAAATCCTTTTTTTTCCCCTAAATCCTGCCATTGCATCTCATCTTGACCTAACTTTGGCTTAACATCCAAAAATAAGAAACATAAGAAAATTATTGCTTTGAGCAGTATCATGTCAGTTGAAAATGTGATGTCATATTATACCAGAAACCTTATTTTAGAGAATAAAAAAAAGGTATTAATTAAGATGTCAAAATAAAATATTATGAAGGAATTTGAAATTGTTAATAAGCTGTTAAAAAAAAATTTTTTAGTAGAGGAATTAAATTCAATAAATTTTGTCTGCATACAGAGATGATGTAATATATGTTTTTTTTTAAAAATGAACGAGTATCAATGAAGCTGGAATAGAACAGCACGACAGAGTCCAGTTAGGAAGGTTTAAACCAAAAGGGGGATTTTTTTTAAAGTTTTATGCCATAGAGACTGAGTCTGCAACCATGCATACTTCCCTTCTAGACAGGATAACAAACTACATTAATCAGTAATGATGGAGTCTCGTATTGTGTTCAACCTTTTTTGTTTTATCCACTAGACCATTTGAAGAGGTTCATCAAGGATAAAACAACTAATAACTATCTTCAAGGACTTCTTACTATCTACATATTAAAAAAAAAGGAAAAAAATACTTTGTGTTATTGTATTTGAGATTGGATTCAGTAGACTATGTAAAAAAAAAAAAATAAAAAATTATGGCCCCAATGCTGGACATTCAAAAGGATACAGCACAATAGATAAACATCTCAATTCAAGACTACTAGAACTCCCAACACCATTATGTTGGGTAAATTATGAAATGGAACATCAGTGGGTTGAAGGGACTTATAAAAAACTATTATATAGTCAATGATATTATTAGTATCAGCTGACTTGTAAAATGTAGATTGGCCTTGTAAGTATTTAATGATAGTGGCAATGATATTTTGTATAATCATATTTTGGAGAACAGTAAAACATTCACATAGTATCTCAGGATTTCTATAATTCTGTGAGAGTTTAGGATAAACCTTAAATAGCATTTACTGTGATTGTTCCAAAATCTTTTGGTATTATAATATCTCAATACCCTCAGTATCAACTAATGACTGACCATTGCAGAGTTGAAGCAATACCTTTACAAATTGGTTTGCTAAGACATTTATTGAATGTAACTTTTATGTTGTTTGAAAGATGAAGTTTTTCCATTTCTTTCCAAATATAGGAATCTTTTAAGATATGCTTTCAACTTATCAGTCTCATTCTCTAGTATCAACTTGGCCTGCTTAAAAACCTCAACCCATCCAGATCCTTTCCCAAATGTTTCACATAGGACTTTCATTGTTTATAAGGTTGAGTGGTAACTTAAATGCTGAATGAGCAGCAATTCCAGAGGAGGCCATTGCAACAGTAATCTGCTCATTTGAACAAAGTTTGACTACAATTAAGTTAAGAAAAAAAAAAACTGCCTGTTCCAACATTAAAAAAAAAAAAAAAAAGATAATATTCTTCCTTCAAATATAACCAATTCTTTTGATCTTTGTTTAAGCTCTTTTTTTTCCATCAGGATCCAAGAGTGGTGGTTCATTTTGGTAACCATATTGCTTGTTGAACATCATAGCTGTTACCTGAAGCATCTAGTGGCAGACTGCCAGCTGCAATTTCTACTGGTACAGAAACTTGCTGCCGACCATAGACTGTACAGTGTTTTCAATGAGGATTAGTGCTTGATTGTAGATGACAGTGATAAATACCATATATGCGTGTGTTTATATTTTGACCTTTCACATACATGATACTATACATCTTGGTCATTATACCAAAGTAGTTGAAGACTGGATAGTGAACAGGCACAGGTAATGATAGCAAAGAAGTTCCTCATTTTGCAAGGTTTTTGTAGTGATATGTAAATGAAGTACTGTATAAAAGGTAATATCACTAAACCTATCGGGGAGTTATCTTCTCTTGACGTGCCTATATCTGTCACAGAGAATACGTATCATAACATGGTGTTGCCAATTGGTTACTTAACCATTATGAAGAATCTTGAATATATTGAAACCTGGCTTAGGTGTTCCACAGCATTGACGAGAGTACAAAAGTTAAAGGACACCAAAGCTTTTTGGAAGAGAAAATGAAGTTACAGATTTGTTTTTGGTTTCAGCAGGGTGTGAAACCATAAGAAAATCTATTTCATGGTCTATCCCAAAGTTTTGGAAGATTTAGCGTAAGAAGAAATTACTGCCATCATAAAAGCAAATATACAAAAAAAAAAAAAAAAAAAAAAAAGATTGGTCATGTCAGAAAGAACTAAATTTCTTGAAAGTAGACAAAGACCGGACAAAACTATTATTCAATATGTACAGCAATTGAAAGAAGCTTTGAGATATTATGAGTTTGAAAGAATGGTTTTGGAACAAACATCTATCAAAGATGAGCTAATTTTATTAGGACTGATTGAAGGAATGTTTAACAAGCATAAAATTCTAGAGTGTCTTCAAGCTCATAATATGAATCTGGAGTTCTTACAACAATTGGAATTTATTCAAATACTGCCTTCAAAGGCAGTATAGAGAATTATAATACTACTAAAAGCTTACTTGCATGCAGATATTGCAATAAAGAACATGAAAAGAACAAAATAAGTGCTTTAAGTGTAAATAGAGAAATCATTTTCAGACAGTATGCACATATGAAAAGCAAGTAGAAATAGTGGAAAATATAGATCCTCTGACTGAAAATACAGAAGTATTTGAGATAAAAGCAGGGAAATGGTGAAGTTGAAAGGAGTAACTTTACTCATGCAGGTGGATACTGGAAGTGATGTTATGTTGGTACCGAGGAATTTTTGGGAAAGAATGGTTTGACCAAAGTTTAAAAATAAGAACTGACGTTTACAGGGTAATCCTCCTGTGACAAGCACAGTCACTAGCATCAGTAGTTAATGTCAATTCTTTTGCTGGGTCAAAAAATTTTAACACCTTTTTTTAATTACTTGGAAGCAACCTCCTGTTGTGCATTGAAATTCAGTATTCTTCTTCCTTGTACTTATCTAGAAAACTAACATCAGCAGAGGTGAATTATTCAAATATTGAGAAGGGGGCACTATTGATTACATGGAACATGGAAAGGGCAAGAAATTTTCTATTAAAATCTGATCATAAGCTTTAGGAATTTATATTCAACCCCAGAAGAGTGTTGCCAAAGGTCACATTTTCCAGGATATTAAGGTGGGTGATTAAACTTATGGCATTCAACTTTGTATATATTAAAGGAAATACTATTCTGCATGTGGATGCATTACCTCAGTTAAATTTTGAGAGGAAAAATGTCGAATCAATGAAAATTGTGAGGATAGGATTTTGTACTGATAGAAAGAAACATATTACCCTTAAATCAGTATAGGTTGGGAACTAGGCAGGATCCAGTGTTGAATAGAATTATGGATAGAATAAAGAGAAATCCATGGAGTAATTGCTCTATGGCTGAGAGGCCTTATAAAGAGTCAAGACACAAATTAACAACAGAAAAAAGAATTATAATAGAGATATCAATACCTCCATAGTCTTTGAGAAAAGAAGTAATTAAAGCCATGCACAATGATATACATGGAGGTATATTGGCTATGCAAATGAGGTTAAAGTTGCAAGCATGGTGGTCAGACTCTTCAAGAGACATGGAAGAATATGTTAAAAAAAGCCCAAATTGTGCAGAAATAAAGAAATTTAGGCAAACTAAAATTCACTTGGCCAAAGCAAATGGTATCATGGATATGAGAACATATGAATCATGCCTACATTAAAGTTATAGGACTATTACTGATATTAGTTGACTCATATTCAGGTTGGCCTGAAGTTATTAAAGTTGTGGATAGAAAAGCCACTACTGTGAAGCAGGTATTGAGGATAGTTTTTTTTTTGAGAAATGGAGTTCCAAAAACCTTGATCTCTGACAATGCACCTGAGGTTTGTGAAGAAAGTTTATGTGCATGGTTAAAACGTATTGGCTGCATTCCATACCAAACACCACCTTACCACCCGCAGTCAAATGAAATTGTGGAGAGAATGGTTCAAATGGGATTAAAAGCATTCTCTCCAGTGGATTGTGATATAGAGAGTTATTCACCCAGACTACTAAGTTATAGAACTATTCTGCATGCAGACAGAAGACAAATAAGAGATTCAATTGCTATGTCATTTGCAACAAATGAAAGGAAACAGAAAGGATAAGGATTCAAGTCCTGAAAAGGTGAATTTTGTGGTACAAAAGGGATTTAACACAGCGATGTTACCAAAGAAGGGACAGGGCATACTGACTCACAAAGTTCAATTTAGAACCACAAGAGAGCATGAAGTTATTAAAAAGGAGGCAGAAAAGGAAGCATGAAAACAGATGACACAAGAAAGGATGAATGAATCTAATATTGAGAGTGATCAGGAAGACTACCAAAGATATGAAAGTGAAGAAGAGGAGAGGGAGGAGAGAATGAATGTATCTATTAGTAATGATGAACAATCTGAGAACAAGAGTGACCGGAGATATTATGATCATTCAAATAAGGAGAATCAGTTGAGACTTAGATCTACCATAAAAAGAAATAAAGATTCACTCTGAGAGACGGATTATGTCTCACATAGTTGCTCATAAAAGTCAAAGACTAACTAATGTTATAAAGACTCTTCAGTTAAGGGAAGTGTAGCAATATGTAAATGAGGTACTGTATAGAAGACATTATTGCTATACCTATGGGAGAGTTATCTTCTCTTGACGAGACTACATCTGTCAGCAAGAATACCTATCATAACAGTTCTGTTCTAATGTGCATCATTTTCCAAAACGCCTCTTCTGACAACTTTTATATTCTACTGCATGAATATATCCATGAGCTGTTTTGAATGAATATTATGCAGGAATAGTCTAAAGAAAAAAAAAAAAAAAAAAAAAAAAAAAAAAAACACCTCAGAGTTGCTAAGATTCACAATGCTAACATAACCCCGCACTTCATGGCATTCAACATGAAAATGTTTCACTTTGCTTTCTTGTCTAAATTTTTCTCCTCTCTTGACTAAGTGTAATATTTGCTTATTTCATTGTACAGATTTCTGACAAAGACATCTGACAATTCAAAGAACACAGATAATTTAGTCCTAGGTGACCATTAGCCTTAATTTAATGCTGTTTCTTCTTTGAAGTAAACAGTCCTTATTTTACAAAATGAAACTCCAGATGCATGGTATTGGCAGTAGAGGGATGCTTGTGAATGGTAAAGTTAAGGATGTCATACAGCCTCATTATTGTTAATGTGATAACCCTTCTGAAATAAAGAGGTTTTTCTTCTGATTTTTAGATCTCTCTTTCTGTTTCTAGCTCAAATAATGCCTGGTCACTACCTTCATTAACATATATCAAAATATACTTGATTGACTTGGCTGAATAGCAGCTTTGATGATGGTTGTCAATGACAATTTTTTGTTGCATTCAGTGTTGTGTTGAAGCCACCATCATCAAGTATACATTCTCCCATACAAAGGATGTCTATCCCATTCTATACTGGAAAGAGCAATAACAGTAGACTTGAGAAACATATTTTGCTGAAAAATTGTTTTAAGGGAAAGGTTTACAAATTTCAATTAACAGTGGCACTGGTCACTTAGACAATGAATGCTGAATGTTTCCTTATAGGAAAATGGTTAATAATTATCATTGGAGATGCAGAGTACAGATACTACCCTTTGATCCCAGCCCAATGGCTAGAGAATGAGAAAAAGCCTAACTTGAGTAGCACTAGCTGTTTGATCAATAAATTTCAAATGTTTCCTTGAAAGGAAACATTACCATTGCCACCCTGATAGGAGTTTCATTAAATACGTGCAATACCTTTTGCACATTTTCCTTAAAGATAAATTATTATTGAGTTTACCACAGGCACTATGGAGCATATACTTCACCACCATGTCATATAATACTTCATACAGTGTAGAATCTGGAAACATTGCACTGATGATATTATCTAAGTGGCATTAGTTTTATCCCTAAGCCAGACTAATATGTGGGTGGGTGATAATTCTGCTCTTTTGCAAATGGTAACATTTCAAGTCACCAAAATGATCACCTTTTGAGATAAGGTTTGTAAGTGAAATAACCTTTTAGTAAAACACACTCTGGCAAGAAGATCATATCTGTCTTGGACTGTTTGATCAGGTAGAATTTTTGCTATAATTTCTGGACATTTATGATTGCAAAGAAAAATGGTAAACAAATCATTAGATAGTTCTGAACATGATATTCTCTATGTTAGAGTAGAATCTGAAAAAGAAATGGGAGTCAATTCTCTATTCAAACTGACAAGGGTTATTCAGGCAGCTAACACAAATTACTCATGAGGAGAAATTGAAAGAGTTTATACTGAGTGCCATAGTTGAGTCCAATTTTAATTGGCCGATATGAAAAGACTCCTGCAGCCAATTAGAATTTTAGTTGGGTAGAGAAGAACAACCAATATCAGCAAAGATTAGTTAACATTCTCTTATACCATATTGGTATGTAAGGCTAACACTATGTACTCATACCATGTAGTGAAGATTACTGTGAAAGAGAGCAACAGAAACAACTGCATAATATTAGCAGTATGACAAGGTGAATATAACATTCTGTGACTTGTTATGTTTGCAATGTGCTTATGTAAGTACACTAAATTTATGTGCATAAGCGATCATGGCTCTCCACAACTTCTTATCCCTTGTGGTTCTTAGCAGTTTTTCCTTGTGTGCTAAGGCTCCTGTTTATCATTCCACCATCCATTCACACCAAGCTAGTCAAGTAAATAGCCTTCCTTTATATCTGCTGCCCTCAATATGCCCTGGGAATGTTAAGTTTTCCAAGCCCTCTTTCATTATGTGCCCAAGGAGTTTCAGCTGTCTCTTCCTGCTTCTGAGCATAAGTGTTCTTTCTGTTGCCATTTTCTTTAAGATTTCCAATTTTATACATGTCAAAAATAAATAAATGGAAGTGGTGACTACATCACAAAATATGACTATTATCTTGTCTGACTATAAGTCACTGGCAAGCATATTTTTCTATAATGTCTTTAGTGTTGTATTGTCACCTTTCCAGAATATAAATGAATTACCGAAAGGCATCATAGGCCTTGTTAGTTTCAGAAATACAAACCAATTTGTCGTCTTACTGTTTGACAATGATAACTTGCCAATTGAATTCTTGCCTAGAATTAAAGACAGCCATCTCCAAAGAAAAGACAGTAATAAGATGTCATTCATTGAATTCCATCAACATGAATGATTACTTTCAAATATGGGGGTTTTCATTTTATTCATTGCAGTGCAAAAACTCTTCACATTATCATTGACCATGAATTATCTTATAAAAGTCCACGATAATTCTTTGACAGTTGGAAAAATTTTTGCATCACTGCTGTACTTACCTATAAATGAAATTCAAAGAAACTGAGTTTTTTCATTAAGTAATACAAAAGAGAACCAATCAAATGGTAAACCAGTTCTTGGGCCTTAAAATTTGATATCCATCCTTCTTGCACAATGCTTATAGTACCAAATCTGGTCATTTGAAAGGAGTTTTTTGTACATCTGCCATGAAATGCTGGGAGTGATTTTAGTATTTGAGATAATTCTGTAAAACGTAAGAAAATATATTCTAAAAGACTCAGTTTTCCCAATGTTTGCTCGAGGAGGCAAATGTTTCACCCATTTAAACTATTTATTAATACAACAAAACAGTAAGTTTCTTGTTCTGCTACTTGCTTGCTCTCATTGCTGTGCTGAAAATTGTACCTCTGTTTAAAAGAGGATTTTCTAATCTGCCTAGATTTGAATTTTTTTCTAGAAGGAAGCATTCTGGATAAGAGTTTCTGCTGTCCTGATTGCTGCCTGCCTGATCTGTTTTTCAACAAATTATGCCGATTTCCATCTGAATTTCTTGGCTGAGGAGGTACCATTATTTAGATACAAACTATTGTCACCATATTTGTTGTTATCCCAAAATTGGGCCACTGTGCTCTGCTTTTATCTCGTGTACTTATGTTAATCCAAGTAACCTTCCAGGGAATTTCAAGCTAAACCCTTTGTTAATCCATGATGGTAGATTGTTCTCACTTTGCTGTCAATGTCCACAGATATCTTATCTCATGTAGTTCTTATTTACGACTACTCAGTTACTGCTCACTCCTTTTCCAGTGAGTTCAAGTATACACTGCCCAGCTCAGGGATTGAACACACAATTATTATATGTCACTAGATTCACAAACCAATGCTTTAATCCACTCAGCTATTGTTCTGTAGTACAGTTCTTAATGAAGAATGGAAACAATGGAAATGATACTGGATGAAGTGTGTGGCTTCAGAAGGAGATTGTTAACCATTATATCATGTCAATGTGCCCAAAGCCTTGTGATATGAATCGAAAGGGTTTTAATATTTGTTTCCTACCTGATGAGTCCATTCCAGACAAAATTGTATGAGTAGTAAGAAAATTTCTACTATTGTTATACTTTTTACTTGCAATTATATATGCAAACACAACAGGATGCTGAAAAGTTCTCAGCTTCACATATTTCTCAAAATCCTACCAAACAATGTCTTTTAATGGGAGATCCTTTCTTGGTTGGGCTGACAACTATTCAGTACTTACTCATATACAAAATTCATATGTTTTCCTAATAATAACCATCATCCACAGTTTGTAAATGATACAGGTGTACTTGAATATGCTTGGCTGTAATATAGTAACTGGTACACAATTGTCATGGTTACAAGTAAAGTCACTTGTATCTTGGAAACAGAACATCACACAAGGAAAACAGCTGTTTAGTAACAGCTATCATAACAGATTACAGAAAACTCACCTATTTTATCCAAGTGATGACAAGATAAGTGCTTTGTAACTTATATGCACAACTCATAAATTTGGCCTCACCATCCAATTATCCTAGCAGAGATCAAGTTGTATATTTTTCCTGAGTGGCAATAAGAAGTAGTAAGAAGGCATGCAAGAAATTAATATATCATGGATATTAAAAAGAAAAACGTTGTAGGCTGTAAAGATTTAGAATGACAATAAGTATAGTGGTTCTGAAGACAGAAATCTAATAAAAACTTTGTCACCTTGAAACGTTAGTCAGTATGTTGACTGCTGCAGAGTTCTGATAGCATGAAGAACCATTTCTCTTTGGAGTCAAATTTTGAGCAATATTTAGGATTAAGAATTTATTCATCAATGAACGTATTAAACAAGTTCACCAAGATAATCACTGCAGTGAAATATTACAGTATCTTCAAAATGACCTGATAACTTTGATATGTGTCATGCATGCAATAATAAAACTTGTAAGTTTATTTTAGGCAGTCTTTCAAAAAGATATCTATGATTAGACAAAATCTGACCTCCAAAGTTAAAAAGCATTAAACATTATTTGATACTGATCAAATTTTATTGCATTTATTGACAGTTATTACCAAGTTTAGTACAATATGAGGACAAGTGCACATTGATGATCAAGATGGAAAAAAAGGATTTGTGTTGGTTGCAAACACACAACGTTTGGTAAAATCCAAACACATGAATACACATGAGGAATTAATATACATATCCCTTGGAACTCAAATGTACACACCTAAGATGCCCATCATTAGTCAGATCAAAATTTGCATATCCTGCTGACTTCTATAAAAGTGAGCTACAAGCAGAGCTGTAGCTTCTTTTTTTTTTTTGGTTTGTTCTGGGTTTTTGGCAGAAAATACATACAATCTATGGGTGTTTTGTTAAACATTGCTACACTTCTGTTCGTAATAACAATAACCTGATTAGATGAAGTGATACAAGGGATTTTCTGGTAGAGTGCATACTTATAAAAAAAAAAAAGAAAAAAAAAGGAACTAGAAAGGAGAGAGAGAGAAAATATCACCTGTATTCTACACTTACAAATTACTTAAAGTATTTGAAAACAAAACAAAGAAAATAAAAACAGAAAAATTATATCCAAATCATCCAGATTACTTTTTAACACATGCACATAATAATAACAACAAACTTGCTAACATGTCGTCTCAGTTAAAATTTTCAAAATAGAAGTGCTTTTCACCATGCAAAGCCAGAACATGAAACAGCATAAAGAGTGAACATGCAGCTAATTTAGATTTAAAGAAAGATAATTTTTTTACCCACTTATGCCACAAAGCTGTGAAGATGAAAGTAGTAAGTATGTTTATTTTTTTCAGCTTATTGATAAATATTCCCTACCACTAATAAGCTCCTTAAGATATTCAACAAGAGTGCAATTAATTTGAGCTAGTGTAGAACAACCAATGTAATCCAACTAATAAAAAATTGAACATGAAAGCACTGTGCACACAGGATACAAATCCAATCCCTCTTCTAACTACAGCAATAGACATAGCTGCCACTTAGGGGGAAAATGTTTAACAATCAATATAGTCTACCAGGCAAATATAAAGATCAGAGGTAAACCGGATGCATCTCATACTTGTGTTTCTTAAAGGCAGTGAAAAAGATTCTATAACCACAAAATTTCTTTCACAAGATGATGACATGCCAATAGTACACTTCTTTGTATTTCAACGCCCACAAATAAATAGAAAGGCAGGAATATGCTGGAAGTGGAATGCAACATATTATGAAAAGCATCCATGTCTTTAGTTGAATCTAGGTGGTGTAGATTATGCCCAAATGAAAAGTTATACATCTTAGAATTTTCCAAAAAGAACAAACAATTGAATAAAAAAAATTACTTTCCAAGTGTAGGCATGAGAAAAGATTTACTGCTCTACTCTGCTACCCAACACCCCTAATTAAATGATCATATACTCATCCATATTTATATATTTTAAGATCCTACCTGGGAGTTTTCCTGTGCCTTAAGCTTGCCTCAGCATTGCTTATATTTATTCTTAATTTTTTTTTTTACTAATACATGCACATAGATGTTTGCTTTAGGTAAAAGGATCAGCTTAAAACACAAGATCATAATATATTCTCAATAAATTAGTTGTTTTTAGATTGTTTAGTGATTCATTTTCTACAGCTTATCAACTCCTTTTGTAGGTTATTTGAAACCAGAAAATATTTTTAGAATGTAAGAAATTTTTTTTTGAGATAATAATCATTTTAGTAATACAGGTTTTATTAATTAACCCATAGCTGGAGGGAGGGAGAGAGAAGGTGGATTCATACCTTTCCCCGAGGGTATTTGTGCATAAGTAAATATAACAAACCCAATGAGAATTGGAACTTGACTTTCTGATTAACAATTCCAAACCATTATCCATTACACCACCCTCACATCCCAGCTTACAGGACCTGGTATTCCCAAGTGGTCACCCATCTAGGTACTGACCAGGCTTGACTTGGGTTAACTTTGGTGATTGTACAGTGTTTCAACGTAATGTGGCTGTCTTGTTGCTTGTAGAAAATAGGCTTAAAATTCAAATCATGAAAGATTTTCAGGTTAACTCCAATGTTAACCTTTAAATGAAATCATACAAAATTACATAGGGCTATATATATATATATATATATATATATATATATATATATATAAAGACAATTTACCAATAACCAGAAATCAACAAATATGCATTAGACAAAATATATATATATATATATATATATATATATATATGTGTGTGTTTATTTTGGAAAGTATGGGACGGTTAGCAAAAACTCAAAAAAAAATCTATTATCCTAGATCAAATCATCTAAAAATGAACAGAGCTTGTTTATGAAAATGTTGAACAACAAAAGGAGATTAGTGTAAAACATATCCTGAATGTTTGGTAGAATATGTTATGGAAGAACTGATGTTGAGAGCAAAATGTATGCACAGGAAATGTTCAGGTATTCATAGGTTTAATTATTTCCTTCACAGCAGGTATATTTTTATACACCATGAGACACTAAAAGTAGTACTTGTGCTTATAATATTCATAAAGACATAAAATTGCAATGCAGAACAAAAACGAAAAATAAAACGCATGTAGGATGTGGGGAAGGAACAAATTCTCCTAGAATAAGCAAGTTTGCCCTGCAGATAATATTACTAAAGTTACAGCACAAGCCAATTCATTTATTTGGAGACTTATGCATCATATTCAAAAATATAGACTAATATAGACTTTAAAAATTGCACATTGAGCAATGATTCACTGGTGAAGAACAGGGCTCAAGGCAAAAAATGTAAATAATAACTGGCTTAGTCCAAAGGGTTGACAGATATTCGAAAGAGAATAGAAAATGTGTGTGTATATATATATATATATATATATATATATATTAGGAAAGTTCATGACAAAGTGGCAAAAATCTTTTGGTGCAACTTGTTTCATCCTTTAGAACTTTATTGGAGCAAAGTGATGTTTACATTGATGCAACTACACAAGTGCTCAAAAGAGAGGGGATGCTGAAATTTTGGTCCATTTTGTCAGTTTTTCCTAATTTTGTTCGGATATATAAAAATTTATATATCATTTTCTCCCACATCATATATGAAGTGATTACAAAGATATTCTTAGTACATTTTTTTTTTTTTACTTAGTTGACATGTGGCACACAATAAAGGTTTTAAATATTACAATCAATATATATAAATATAAAAGTGCATATTGAGGTCAACACCCAGTGGTAATATTCTGTTTCATGCATAAATTCAATCTTCATGTCCACTTTTATATTTACATATGCTTTATCTCTGATATTGAGCACTTTGACCCATATATATAGCATGCCTTTAAACTATATTTTTGTCATATATATATAAGTAAGTTTCCTTTTCCTTGCTGAGTAACAACTTGCAAAGCCTTGGTCAGATTAAAGTCAAAAGAAATCACGGTGATGCAGTAAAGTACACACGAAGAAAAAAATATTCCATCTTACCATCATGCTTTTTTTAAAGTAAATGAAAAACATGGTAACTCACCTGAAAAGAAAAAAAAAAAATCAAATTATAAATAAAAAAAACACAAAATCTGCTAACATTCATTTTGATTTAATTGTTATTATAATGATGATGACCATAAGTAACATCTGTCTGCTCATTTCTGATCATCAGCTAATCCCTACTGCAACTATTTGCTCAGGTACAATTATGTTTGTTCATACCTACAGAGACCATTTGTAGTTTATACTACAATTATGCTGAGTTTTACAGTTTTTGTTAACTTGGGCTGAAGTGGGTGGGTGATATGGATTCATGAAAGTATCTAGGCTATGATCAAACGCACAATATTTCCCAATCCCATTGTGTGTGTATGTACACTATATATAAATATTATATATAAAGTATTGCACATTGAATGCTGATGGTAATAAAACAGTGCTCAATGTATGATAGTAGAGCTAACATTTATACTAATAATAAATATACATTTTATTCCTTATCAGTAGCACAACTTCAAATCATTAGGTGCTGATTGAACATGGGCACATTTATCTGTGGTTGTGTATTTGCATTTTTATATGGATGTAGTTGTGTACATGTTAATACGCAGATATAAGTAGAAATAAAATATTTTATTCACTCATAAATCATTAAAAAAATAAAAAAAATATTAAAAATCTAATATTTTGAGACTTTAATTTACATGCACAGATGTGTAATTGTTACTATGTAACCCAGTACTACCCGGTACATGGTGAGATTATTAGTGACTAAATTGGTTCACCACACAAGATGAGGAGGGTGGCTAAACACCCAGAAGGATTAAAAGCAAGACCAAAACAAAGGCCAAATGAATCCTTTCATAGGATTAATGACCATCTAAGCACAGGTGGGGGCATGTAGAAATACTTGGGTCATAATAAGCCCACTCGAGTGTTGCACACCTTAGCCTTCATTAAGATATACAACTAGAAGAAGGAAAATTCTGATGCAACAACACCTGGGTATTGATAGCATCTTGTGATGTTAACTGGTTCTTCTTATTAGGTACATGCTGTTCTTGTTCAGAGAGTGGGATTGACTCAGTGAAACATTTTTCTCCACTGTAAAAGTTTTATGCACAGGTATTGCTTAATACTGGGAGATCTTTTTGCATGCTGAATAACTAGGCATAGCCAAAAAAGGTAGTCTTAAACAATGAAGGATTGCGCCAGAGATTTTTAAAATAGTTTGTCCAGCTTAAAGAGCCATATCTGTTCAAAGTGCATTTAATTTAAGTCTTATGATAATATTCTGTAATAGTCATACTCGATAATGAGGTGGCGGCCATTATGCATATATTCATATCTGGAACTCAAAATCAAAATATATTCATTTATTTTTCCAACATTTCATATTAAAAGAGAAGTTGAAAATGGCCAAATTACCTTTTGGCTACTTTTAATAAACGATGGATAGGATTAAAGAACATATTTTCTTGCTCACACTACCAAAGACTAATTTCTCAGAAAAAGCAGAATTGCAGGTGGCATTAAGAAATACAATCAGTTCTAGTAAAATAAAAAAAAAAAAAAAACTAATAGGCCAAAAGAATTGTGAGTGTGGGGATAAAGAACCTCGGTGGCAATGTGAAACAGGAAATTAAACCAGTAATCCAGAGATCGAAATAAGAAAAATGAAAAAAAATAAGAAAAGTCGATGATTGAATCTGATATGGGAAACCAGGTAAGTGAGAAACAATGTAGCATAAAAGAAAATATCTGCAAGAAAATTCAGAAACATTCCAGCTGATAACAAACTAAAAACATTTAAATTATCATTCAATAAAGACAGCCTCAACAAGTAGATCCAATCTAATTTAAGGAAGTTGATCAAAGTCTGGTTCTCTTTGCAACATTTATACCAAGAAAGAACTATGCTGGTGAGATTATGTTTAATGGAAGGATTTAAGCACAATTTTGAAAAATAATGTAATATTCTCAGTACCAAATAACATGTCAGTCTTCAAGAAAAGATCTGTCATTTTCATGGGCTTGAAGTAATATGACTGCATACAAATCTAATTGGCAGGTATACAATGTCTAGGATTTTACAAGTATATTACAGCATAGCTAACAATGAATTATTTAATACAAGATATTTTTCTTCAACTAGCTTCAATGGGAGAAAGATAATATAAAATAAATAATAACTAATTTTTAAACTATCCAATTGCAACAAGATCTTTTTTTTGATAGCTCTACAAAGAGTGAGACTGATCACACTCTTGAATTGCCCAGATGACAAATTTCTTAATGATTACTCTACAGCAAGTGTCAAATCATTTTATATATGAAATGATGTATTTGCAGTTAACAACATATGGTATACAATTCTAAAGACCACAAAAAAGAAAAAAAAAATTAAATTATAAATTTTTTTTTTGTAAAATAAACTGTTTATAAGATATCAATCACTTCATACTTGAATTCCTCATTTTATCAGTCAAGAAATTCTAAATAGAAATTCACTTTTTCTGTTTCAATTTCTGGGATGTGGAGTTACCATTATTTACATTCAGACTATTGTTGTCATTATCACAACATTTTAGCCATTGTGTTCTCCAGCCTTCATCAGGTGAATATTGATCTGGGTAACCAACAGTAAATTCCAAACTTAACCCGTTATTTAATCTATGGGGATAGACTAGTCTCATTCCACTGCCCATGTCAAAGGATATCTCATCTAGTTCTTATTTTTAGTATTGCTCATTTATTGCTCACGCTGTTTCTACAGAATTCAAGTACACACTGCCTGGCATAGGGATTGGACTCCTAATCCAGTACGCGACAATAGTCTCGAGAATTAAAGTATTGGTTCATGAACTGGGTGACATAGTAATTGGGAGTTCCATCTTTGGGCTGGGTGGTGTTTACTTGGACTCAGTGGAAATGCAACAAATATGACTTTTTAGGGAAAAAAAAACAAAAAAAACAATTACAAGCAATGAAAAATGAATTGTTTACAACAATGTGAAGCAAAAAATTTCTGAAGAAAATGAAATGAACCACCAATAACCACTCTAAAAGCCAGTTTGCATCCAATGAAGGGGATGCTATATATCTGCTAAGATTGAAAGGGCATTATATATTACTGGCTCCTTCCACAAAGTCAAAAACTGATGTTGAATTTAAACAAGTACTGAATGGATTAAAAGCAGTTGATGAAAAACATCTGGGATTGTCCAATCAAAAGGGTGTCATCTTCCATTAGGACATCACCATGTCACGTCTTTCTACCCAGCAGAAATTGGTACAGTTTGTGATGTCCTATTACAATTATCATATACACTTGACCTTACATCCTTTCATTATCACTTATTTCAATCTCCACAAAATTCTTCAATTGTCTGGAAGCCTGTTAAACTACTTGTTGACCAGTTTATCACCCAGAAAATTGCCAAGTTCTGGGATCATGAAATCATGAAGCTGCCTCAAAGATGGTTAAAGGTAGTGGAATAAAATGACAGATATCTGGTTGAATAAACTTATGTACAAATATCTAAATATTGTCTTATATATTACTATAAAAAATAACAGTTAATCTGGTTAGTGAAAAATGAAAAACAAATCATCCAAGTTTGCCAGCATCTGCAGTAAATGATTGTTATATAAAAAAAGTGAAAAGTTTCCCTGATCATTATAATTTTAACCTCTTTAAATTTACGGTCAGGTGTTATCTATCATATATATCCTTATAATATGCAACCCTTACTCCATCCCTATGCACCCTTACAAAATCCATATTCAGTAAATCTTGTACTGGGTGAAAAAAATTGACAATATTGTAGTGGTAATATTTGCCATTTTCTTATAAGGAAGCATTTAATATTCATTGAGCAAACAGTTTTCAGTTGAAATTTATAAAATCAATCTTTCAGGAAAATAGGTTTCTCAAGTTCAGTAGCTGTTGTTGCTCTTTCCAGTATTGATGTTGTTAGTTTCCTTACTTTTCTTTTGTTTGGGGTAGTATGGAACACCAGTATCTTGATTATGTCACTATTCTCTCTTTGAGTTACACGTGTTATCCATTTTAGTTGTTGATGCTGTTGAAAATCGTCAAGTGATGTGCTTTTTGTTATCTTGTATAGTTCTTTGTTTCCGATTCTGTAACCCTAGTCCTCAATGTTTGAGGAAGGACAGTCCTCACTGAAGCCTACACACTTCACTCATTCAAAATCATTTTTGACCATCAATCTGAGAATGTGGTTGTATACAGTTGATAAGTTTAGATATTTCATAACAAGTCTGGCACCGTGCAGGGCACATCTACATGAAAGTCTTGATCTGACAAAACCATTTAAAAATAGAACTTGAATTTTTCAGGTTAATGTTTTATTTTTTAGCAGCTCATGGTTTTGAGTGGAACAACCTCTAGCGCAGCCTATTATATGTACAACATTCTTATCTCCTATACTAAATTTGTAACTGATTCATAAGTCAAGGTATTTAAAATGTTTAGTATTTACTAATTCCATATTCTGAATTGTTATGAAAGATTAATATAACAGAAGCAAAATGGCACAGAGTAAAATCAGTTTTAGCCACACTTAATTACAGCAATTTTAGCTAGTGTAATAATGTCTCTTCTTTTTTTCAGACAATACCATGTTAGTATCAAACTACTCTCATCTATGAATGATAGTTGATTTATATTTTGCAATGAAAGTTTGCGGAATTAAGGAAATTGGTGAATCTCAATGAGAGCAAATAATAGGATGGCATCATTGTGGAAAGTCAAATAGAGAAATTGCTGGGATTTTCCAAGTTAATCATCAAACGGTTAATAATATTGTCAAGAGATTAGAGAAGGAAGAGAAGGTTCAGGAAGACCAAGTGTTGTGTCTGAGCAAACGAAAAGGGCACTGAAGAGGGAAGTCATCAGAAACAATCATCAGAGCATCAAAGATGTTGCCAACAGCATGGAAATATCACCATATGCAGTGAGAAAGATTCTGAAAGAGCTAGGCTACCAAAGAAGAGTTGCAAGAAAGAAGCCCTTGAATACAGAGGTTTACAGGAACAGGTGTATGGATTGGGTGAAAGAATTTGAGAGCAAAGATTATGAATTTTGTCAGCTCATAATTTGGTCAGATGAAAGTAAATTCTGCCAATAATCGAATTCAAGACAGGTTTATGTTCAAAGAAATCAGAATGAGACTTGGAACACTGAATGTCTGCAGGTGACCATGAAACATGGAGGGATTGGAGTAATGGTGTGGAGTACTGTCTGGTTTGGAGGGAAATCTGAACTGATTCTTGTTGACAAGTGGTTAAATAGTTCAAAATACTGGAATAGAGAAAGAACTACTCCCACTATTTGAAACCAATCGGATAGGCAAGAATTTTTACCTTTTTCAAGAAGATGGAGCGCCATGTCAAAGAAGCAAAGGCCTGGAAGGAATTGCAAGGAATCAAATCACTGCCAAAAGCCCAAAGTCCTGACATGAATCCAATACAGCATGTTTGGGAGCACCTTGACTAAAAACTTTGAGAGCATGCAACCAAAATTATGTCAGTGGCAGCCCTTAAAGAATTGCTGAAGGAGTGGCAAAGTATGGATCAGACGATTGTTGATAATTTGATCAAATCCATGAAAAATCTAATACAAGCACTGAAACTAGCAAATGGAAGACTTAATCCATACTAGTCCAAAATACTGTTTATTTATGTTGAGATTGCATAATTAAATTTTGAAATTGGATGTAGTTTATTCTCCTGGCTAAAAACTTTCTTTGGCCACCGTAGTCTTAATCACATCCTGGTACATAGAAACACAATCTGGAGTTTGAGGTTCGGGCAAAGGATACAAAGCTTCAGTGTGAAGCTATCAATAAAGCTCCATCTACTACTAAGATCATAAATTTCATAAAAGGTAGAGTTTTCATGTCAGTTGGCTGACTGGTCATACATCAGTACCATTTATTGGTTTCATCCAGATATATACAAATAGCTATTTTTCAGTAATAAAAGGTGTTTTTGTGTTGCGTAGCAGAAGCAGTACTGGTTTCGATCAAGAAACAAAATGGATACAAGTTTCTCTAAGTCAGAAATGGTTGGGTGTGCCTTTCTGGTTTAGGAAAGGCCTTTTGAAAACTTGGAGGCGTTATCTTCAAGTAGGAACAGCCAATTATTATACTTTTTTTTATGTGGATGGTTATTTCTCTGTTTCATGCCTTAGTTAATTTGTGATTAAAAGGAGATGTGATTATTTCTATTGTTGTCTTGTATTTCTTTCTTATTAGGATATGTTGAAGGTTTAGTGTTCGCTCAAAATATGGGATGCTAAGTTGTTTCTTTTTAAGGATGTCGATGATCCTGGATCTCCACAACATTCTATCCTTTGACTCTCTTAGTAAAGTTTAACTTTTTACTATCACTCCTATCCTACATTCTGCCATCCATTTGCACAAGTTTGTTAGGCAGGTGAGGCGAATGAAGAAAACAGTAACCAGCGAGTAAATTCAAGCTCACTCAGCTGGTATTTCAAACTTGAGTCGTTCCTTCTTGAGTTCTGTCTCCAAATCACACTAACTGCCCGTTCTAGCCGTCAACCGTGAACGTCCCTCGAAGAACTCAAGAAGGAACGACTCAAGTTTGAAATACCAGCTGAGTGAGCTTGAATTTACTCGCTGGTTACTGTTTTCTTCATTCGCCTCAAGCTATTTCGGCAAAGTTACCCATTGTGGCTGTGCTACCTCTTGCATGTGTGTAGACATCATCAATACCTGCCATACTCAACAGTTTCTTAGGAACTGGGGCACTGACAATTCCAGTGCCACGAGGAGCAGGAATCAGGCTCACTGCTACACTACCACACTGACCAGCTACCTTACAAGGCACAGTGTGAGGTTTACCAATTTTATTACCCCAGTATCCTCGTCTAACAGGAATAATAGACAACTTCGCAAGAACAATGGCACCCCTGATAGCTGTAGCAACTTCTTTGGAGCATTTAACACCAAGACCTATATGTCCATTGTGGTCACCAATAGCAACATACGCCTTGAATCTGGTTCTCTGACCGGCACGAGTTTGTTTTTGCACCGGCATTATCTTTAAGACTTCATCCTTCAAATCTGAGCCCAAGAAGAAATCAATTATTTCAGCCTCCTTAATTGGTAACGAGAAAAGGTAGATCTCTTCAAGGGTGTGGATTTTCATATCCTTCACTAAACGACCAAGTTTAGTAACTGGGACCCACTCTTTATCAGCATCTTTAGCGCCACGGCCTCTACCACGACCTCTGCCTCGGCCACGTCCTCGGCCACGTCCACGACCTCATCAGCATTTCACCCGCAGTAGCTTTACATGCTAAGCAAATACGGGCCCTTTTTTGGCGGGGACAAGGCAAGTCGCGACTAGTTGTGCTCGTCCCAGGTTCTGTCTCATGTCCGCCACAGCAGGTTAATCACTTTTTCTTTCTATTCATCTTATCTTCAATATTTCCTGTGAGTGTCAAATACTTCAACCTTTCTTTCCTCATTATGTGTCAGAAATTTCAAGTGTATCTTTACTTAGAATCAGAAAAAGAGTAATTCTCCATATTGGCTAAACAAACGATGGTGGCAGAGCAGATGGATCAGGTCCATTTGTGAGACATGCAAGCTGCCTGGTGCCCTATAGTATGGATAATGCACTGATAGACTCTTGTAAATTAAATCTGAATTTGGCTTCACTAGGAGAAAGTTGGTTTCTAAAATAGCTGGGGATGGTACATTTATGCCTTCATGGTTAAGTGAGGGCCTTCTACATGAGTTAGAGGTATTGTCCCAAGGGTATCAGTGGTTGGTTTGGTTGTTGGTCAGAGATTGAAAACTAGATGCAGAGTTCAAATATCACACTGACTAAACCATTTGGCAAAGAAACACAGGAGTCCAACAATTGTACTGCTTTCTGAACATCTACAAGCTGTGGGTTTTTTTTTTTTCATTAATTATATACATTTTTCCCTTAATTCTATTTCCCTGTCTTCTTTGGTTTTCCTGAGCTGCATACTCAATTGTGAAGGAATTGTTTTTCTGGCTATGTCAAGGCAGGAAGATTTAAAATATTGACTTTAAAAATGACTAATGCTTATCTTCAGGTGGTCAGATGCCAGAGTGCCATTTCTAATTCAGCCATGATATATCTTACTGATCTTTGATTGAAAAACTGGCTTCAAGATTGGAGTAAAGAGTGCATCTGCTTCTACCTAATAGTCTTACAAGGTACAAAAAAAATCATCACAAGGTTCTGCCAGAGACCTTGGGTTAATAGTAATGATGCTGTGGCTCTAAAACCATACTGGACTCATCTGATGAGGGCTTTATTGGAGGCACTGCCACTGTTGCTGCAATTAACATTGTATGAATGTATACCATAAAGAACATCACCATGCATATATTTTAATCCACTATTTACCAGAAATATAAAATCTCATATGATTATTAATAGATATAGTCTAACATGCCTATGAAAATATTGTAAACTATTCAACATTAGTTTTTTATAATTCAAATCATTCTTGTTAAATATTTTGGGGAGAAATTAAAATAAGATTCATTTTTTTCATTATTTGGACTACTGCCCTCATCTTTGTCGCCATGTTTATTACAACATTTCAGCCATTGTATGCTTTGGCCTTCTTCAGGTGAATGGAATGTTGATTGAACCCTTTATTTCACTCACTGGGGTAGACTGTTTTAGTTCCTCAAGGACACCTGGCACAGTGGATAAAGGCATTAATTAGATCCAGTGACAGGACCCAAAGAGTGTGAGTTCAATACCAGGTTAAGGTGGTGGAGAACTTGAAGAGGGAATTAAGCAGAAGATAACTGATAACTGACACCCATTAGACATCGCACGTGGAACTAGAAAAGTCTACTTCAGTGAGTGGAATAAAGGGCTCAGTTCGACGTTCCAACCACCTGAAGAAGGCCAGAGCATACAATGGCCGAAACAAAGATGAGGACAATAATTCAAATAATGTAAATAGTGTACATAATACTTCATCTCAGAAATATAGACAGATACTGAAGATTCATTTTGGCTGAAACCATTGCAGGTATGTTAGAAAAAAACCCAAAAAACCTGTGAACAACTTTCAGAATAAAGTGTCATTAGTCACAAAAATACTAAATTAACCCCACTGCCGTTCTACCTCATTTTAGGACTGATGCTTATTTGATGTTAATGAAGGTTTGAAGAGGTTAGAAATTTGGTCATGTAAAAATAAATCAATACTCAGGAAAAGAAAATAATTTAAACTGTAACAGTTAATGATAGGGAGCAGTAAGTACATTTATAGAAAACAAATTTTATACAGAAACAAAAAAAAAAATGGAAAAAAACCAGATGAACCTTCTTGAATGAACTTGATAGATATTTAAAGATTTCCAAGCATTTTGTAACTTGCTTCCCCCCCCATAGAAATACTCACTTAACTTGTTCCCACTTTGTTACACTGCACAAAACTTTTTCACTGATATTTATTTTTATGTGATATCAGATAGTAACAAAGAAGATATTGTGGCAGATATTTAATAACCAGAAGAATTTTGATTGAATGAAAACACAGACTGGTTCTATGAATCATTCCAACTCTGTAACACATTGCTTAGAAATTCTAAAATGAGTATTCATGTCTTTTCAGCCTTTGATCAGACACTTACTATTGACTGATTTTGAACTAGAGCTCTTAAATAATCTGGAGGATGGGTACAAAATTTTATTAAAGCTTTAAAATCAGACATTTCAAAAGTATATATATATATATATATATATATATATATATATATATACACACACACACACAAAAAAAACAGTGTGCAAAGTAAAAATTACTCACTTCAAAGCGGTGGATCAAGCTAATTGGTTATCACTCCTCACTCAAAGCTAACCATGTAAGACAATTGCTACTGAGTGTAAATGAGGCTGAGTGTAATGAGTTTTCTTTCTCTATTTTTAAGTCATTATGAACAAATTTTTGTCCTCAATTGGCTCCAAAAAGCAGGTATTGGTAACTGGTTATCCCCTTTTTTGTGGTTTTATTTTTCAATCCACCATTTTAGTAAATTCTTTTTTTTGTTGTTGGTTACAATTTTGGGGAATGACTCCTAAAATTATTCCCTCCCATATTTTTAGACAAATAGTAAAAGAGCATACTGGGATTTCTTCCTAACCAAAAAAAAAAAAAAAAAAAAGAAAGAGACATTTCTATTTTCCCACATTCCTTTGTTCTTTTTTACTTTGGAGTTAGAAGTCTGTGACAACTTGACTGTATCCCTTTTACGTATGGAGTCCTGGGTAAGATGTTAAACTACATCCGCGTCCTGAGTAAGACGTTAAACTATGTCCAACGGCAAGGCCTCTGATCAGGAGGTTTTGAAGAGCATAGAACCAGCTATGGGCAAATAGTTAACTATTACCAGCAATACTTTTTTGAAAAAAATTATTACCAGAAACAGATTTTTGACAAAACAAAATATTACCAGCAATAAAATTTTTGTCAGCATTAAATAACCCATTGAGGTTGATATGCAGTTAAACAAAATAAACCAAACCAATCTAAACCAAAGAATACATATTCTATTCATACGAATCTATCCTAAAAATGTTGTCAGCATTAAATAACCCATTGATGTTGATATGCCGTAAAACAAAATAAACTAAACCGATCTAAACAAAAGAATACATATTCTATTCATACAAATCTATCCTAAAAAAATGTTGTCGGCATTAAATAACCCATTGAGATTGATATGCCATAAAACAAAATAAACCAAACCAAAACCTTTTACGTATGAACATTATTCGTATTTTGTAAACTTTTTTCTACTATTACTGTCTTAATGTTGCTTTGCTTTTGACTTCTATATATGCATATTGTTTGTGTCATATTATTTTGCCTCTTATTATTATTATTGAGAATTTTGTAAATTACACTTAACCAATGTCTGCTTATTCTACAGACTTGTTCTTTATTCCTTTTTGTATATATTTATATATACTTTTAAAATGTCAATTGTGAAAGCTTTAACTAGAATTCTGTTTACTCCTAACTGCAAATCCTTTAATTTAAATGTGAACCTGTAATTGTTTTTACTTAACATTTTTGTCTGTCTTTCTGCCTTTCAACTATCCAGTTCTTTTTGTAAATGTTGTGACTGATTTCTTGACCATTGCAATTATGCCAAGAGGAGTTCATTTGCTTCAAGCTGTCAACTCTCAATTACATTTTCTCTAGTTAAGCAAGACCAAAGATATAGTGGATATTCTCTAGCTTCTGAGTATGAAACATTACTTTCTTATTTTCATGTTTGAACCCCTTAGTATAGAGTAACTCAATTAAACTTATCAGTTACAAACCACAAAAAAAGGTTCATCTTCACATCAAATTTATTATCCACTAAAAACATTGCATTAACCCCCCCCCCGGAGAATTTTAAAACAGTTTCTCCTTTTTTTTAAAAATCTAACATCTACATTTTCAAAATTGAATAAAATGTCTTTACTTTCAGCAGCTGGGAAATTGATCCAATGAATTAAACAAAATTAGACCAGAAAAACTGAAGAAATATTAACATTAAAAAATAAATGGCAGACACAAAATTCTGCTACAGTTGCTGAAGAATACATTAAAATAATGAGAATTGAGATCAAAGACAAAATCATATGAAATATTAAATATATCTCTTACAAGTACATAGAATGTATTTGATATAAAGTAAAGAACTACAAATATTTAACAAACAAAATGCCTGACTTGTTAATACCATGTTGATTTGTGTTAACCAGAATGCCATATTGTGTTTATCCATCAGCACTTTGTACTCATCGATATTTCTGAACTTTATTTTCAAGTTTGCTTTTCACTCTTCTGGCCTCAAGAAAATTTTCCTTAAAATCTTAAAAATGAAAGAAAAATATGAAAAGAGGCAAAACTTAATTAATAAATCAAAGAAAAAACAAAGTCACTTTTATAATACAGTTTAATGTGGTTGATCTCTTGCAAAAAGAACAACAATTGAGTTTGAAGCTTGTTTTAAATTTCAAGTGAGCATATGGCAATGTTGTTAGAACATTAGTGTTTCAAGTACAAGACCTGGGCTCAAATCTCACTATGTTCAGTTTGTCAAAGAGATGATTTCTTGATAACATTGACCAGCTAAGATGATGTCAATATGTAAGCACCATTTGTGAAGTTCCTGAAAACTATATCAAATGTTGAACTGAACATTGTGAATTTAATGAGGTAAATGAAAACTGTTCTGAAGCAGTTGATGGCTTTGCTAGCACAATGTAGTAAGTCACCGTGACCAAGGATTTGAACATGTTGTTTTGTTCAACTACTGATAGTGTGACGGTTACACACCTGGCCCAGTGTCGGATCCTTTGGTTACGGCGCTAGCGGTGACGCGTCGCTCCTCCTGGTCGCTCCTCCTGGGTCCAAGCGTGCCGCTCCAACCCTTTGGTCAGATGATCACCAGCCTCGCCTTTCCCGACTCGCTTCCAATACCTGGTCACTAAAGCAACTATACCGATCTCGGTCTGTCTACCCACGCTGTGTTTAGATCTTAGACAGACGGGACCAGCAGGGATCGGGGCCGATACAAGTTGAGTCCGACGGGGTGGCAAAACACAAATAAAATAAAAACTCACGACACCAAACAAAATTGCTGATAAAAGGGTAACAACCTTTTATATCTTAAAGTCCGTTACATAAAAACAAAAGTGTTCTCATTTCCCGACCCGCTCTGTGGACTATGGCACCAAGCTTCTATCACACAATAGAAAAATGTCGAATTACCTACTTTCTAGAATCATGTATGTATGTCGGAGTGTGGTTCAGTTCGACACTGGGGCTAATTTCTATCGATCATTCGCAGTTGATTCTTCTCTCCGACTTGAGTTGTATTTCTTCTTCTTCGTCTGCTTGGGCTGGTAGTTTTCCTGTTTCAACTTGGTGGAAGATTTCTTGTTTCAACTTAGCCGCAACTCTCTGTCGTCTGAGGTGGTCTCTTCTCACTGCCGTCCGGAGCTGAACTTTAACTTCTCATCGACTTTCGGCTTGTCTGCATCTCCAATTCTTCTCAGGCTTTCAGGCAATCTTCTTCTTCATCTGCTTGGGCTGGAAGTTCTTCTTGTCTGAGGGTTCTTTTCTCGCTGCCGTCCGGGATGAACTCTAACTTCGTCGACTTTTCGCTTGTCTGCATCTCCAATTCTTCTCAGGCTTTCAGGCAATCTTCTTCTTCATCTACTTGGGCTGGAAGTTCTTCTTGTCTGAGGGTTCTTTTGCCCGCAAAGGGGGAAAGTGAATCGGGCCTGATGGGCGCGTTCAGGCTCTATCCCTGCCCGCGATCCAACTCTCAACTCCAACTGCAACTCCAACTCTACTGATTTCTGTCGACTGGGGTCCTGCTTATATTGACGCCGCAACAAACTGGGGTGGGTCTGTCGGCGTCAGGGTTTTCTCGATAATTCCAAAAACTGCATTAATTCTGTCTTCTCCATTATCGCTATTGTTTTCGCCCCTACTTCCTCGCAGTACCTTTGGTGGGCGGCGACATCCATCTCTCTTAGTCTCTCGTATGTCAGGTGACCGCTTTTCAACCAATCGTTCCTGATCGAGCATTTCTTTCCCTTTTCTTCCGCAAGTCACGTGATCGTATTCGACCAATTGTTATTGGTCGAACATTTTTTCCTTTTCTTCCGCAGGTCACGTGATCGTATTCGACCAATTGTTATTGGTCGAACATCCCTCCCTCTGTTTGCGGGCGTGGTTACATCGTTCTTGTTTAAAAAAAAACAAAATCCAATTTTTCCCTTTTTGCACGTGCACGCAAAATGACAATCTTTGGCTTCCTCTCACCTGGACTTTGTCAAACAGCCCGCTGCTAATTAGTCTTGACTTTAGAAAGGATCTTTTCCGCCTTCTTGGCGCCCTCTGTGAGCCAAAAGCAATTGTCCCTCTTTTTACCTCTTTGTTTTTCCTGATAGTCGAAAATCTTAATTATCCACTTTGAAAATGTCTCCACTTTATCAACGTGGGTGTCCAATTCTTAACAGGATATCTGTATATCGTTCCACCGGTCACTCCCCTCAACCCAAAGACACTTTTTCTCTGATTAAGATTGTTTCATTGTTCCCAAAATTTCTCTTTATCCAAATTGATAAGGTGTCTTTCCATGCAAAAGTAGGCTAGGTGCGTTGACCGATATCTGGCTTCCATCAAGCGGCCCGTTTTGATATCATGTCTTTTTTCCCTTTCTTTCTTATTATTATTTATAATTCTATTCTTCCAATTGTCTTTCGAAAATCGGCCAAGACGCTGACCTAAATCTCTTTCTGACTCCTATCTCCACCCTCAATTGGGTCATGCATCATACAACTCTTTTTCTCTCTTCTTCTTCCCTTCCTTCCTTTTTCCTTTCTTTCCTTCTTCTTTCCTTAGGATCGTCTAGTACACTCTTAGTGAATTATTTTCAACTCAGTTATTTTCCGTTTTTAAAAGAAAAATTAACAACCTGTTTAATAAACTGAGTAAGAAAACAATTAAATCATATTTCTAGGAATATTTCTAATAATGCAAGGTGCCACAATAGGCTGCTCTCTCAGAAAATGTAATTATTACTCGGGTTAGTTGTAGTATGTGCCTGAGTAGGTCCCAGTAACAGGGATTAGATACCCCCCTGCCTCAGTAGGCTCTTTTGTCTACCAAACATTGATGAATGCCTATTTTAAATTTCAGAATTGAAGCATGACCTTCCCTAATGTTTTGGTAAAAAGTAGCATGTATAATAAATGAGTAAACCAATTTAAAAAAAAAAAATATAATAATTCAGTTTTGATTATTAAAATTTAAAAGAATCAAAATTAAAATGAATCTTTCTTTACAGACATTTTATCTAAAACACTGCAAGGAGATTAGACATTTCATGATGCGAAAGATAGAAAAGAGGAATGGTTCTTAGAAAGAATCTACACAAATGAAAATCTAACAATCCCACAAGAAAAGTTCTTTAAATTGGATGAAATAAAAGAGAATAACTTTAGAAAAGCAGCTCAGAGTACAAAAAAAAAAAAAATCTTTTTATTCAGACACAAAACACAAATGATAAATATAAATCCTTATCTATACACAACTGTCTGCTGAACAATACTAACTTTTACTGAGAGTTTGGGTTTAATTAGCAAACGTTAACTGCTTATTACAATAAAAGGCAGGCATTGAGTTTTAGTACTTAGAAAATTCCATATTTCTATACAGCATAAGAAATGTGATATTAGTAATATATTTTTTATTTTTGTTTCAATGTTTTGCCTTTGTTTAAAACTAGCCAATTAATAGCAGTTGAAAATTTCACAAGACAATGATTCCTCAGGAATTGATCAAAGAGAGACATTTAATTCAAATAGTCTTGCTAGTTACATTTATAAACAGATTAATTTCCCATTTTTGAAAATTTCAAAACATTTCATGATTTTCTTATTTTATATTAGACGAAGTATTGTCAATCATCATTAATTTTTGATTAGTATGGCTTTCATCTTAATTTCAGTTGCTTTTCATCGAGCAATATTATTCATGTTAATTTTATATTTAGCATTTTTTATTAGTTGAAGCATTGTAAATCATTATTAATTTTTGAACAATATTTCTTTCATGTTAATTTTAGTTGCTTTTCATCACAACTATTTAGACCATGTTTACAGCCAACGGCATGAAAAGCAATTCAAATTAACATGAAATTTCACTCAGAAGTTGTTAATCAATGACAATACACATATTCCACAAACTTTGGTTGAGAGGCCATTCCAGGCATTGTGTGTGTGTATATATATATATATATATATATATATATATGTGTGTGTGTGTGCTAGCACAACCATCAACTCCTTCCAAACATCTAATTACACTGATATGGTTTGGGTTAAACTGTGGTGTAGTTTTCAGGCACTTTCCAAGAGTACAGTATGCTGGGGATCATCTCCCAAGACCGACAGCATCAAGAAATCACCTCCCTAACAAATTAACCAAGGTGAGATTCACGCCCAAGTCTCATAGCCAAAAAGTGAACAATCTCAGTCACACATCCATAATATATATATATATATATATATATATATATATATATATATATATATACATACATACTCACAAGGGCACAGAATCAGTTTAACAAAAACTACAGATATTAAGAAAGAGTGATTTTAAGGGATTTTGTTGTAAAAGAGTAAACCATTCTCCCATGAAGAGTAAATTCTGGAAGAATTAGATACTGACAAATGATAAGTTTGGTTTGCTCAATCCAGATTCACTAAATAAGTTTATACTCATGAAGAGAAAGATGTCAAAGATGGATATAGTAAAAGTGTTTCCAATAACAAAAACAACATTCAAATAAACAAAGAAATCGTTGCCAAACATAGGTATTTAATATTAATATAGATTTTAGAAGAAATGTATTTGTTGGTAGAATTAGGTTTGAAAAAAAAAATATATATTCTTTCAATATGAATGGCTGGATATTGATATCTCATATAAAGAACAAACTTTTTAAAAAAGTAATAAATTAGAAAGGTAACATTGAAACAATTTCATGAGGATATAAATTTACATACATTTCAGAGAAGAGAAAAAAGAATTTGCAGTTTCTTGTAAGGATATATATCATTATGTAAATTATCAGAAAGTTTAAGTTACAACCATCAAGACATGTTCTAATTTTGGAATCTGTGTAAGAACATGTGACAAAAAAGAAATCTTCTAATCAAGTTAGAAGAGCTGACCAATTGGAAGTGAGTTTCCATAATAAAATTTGGATGTCTTTCAAAACTGAAGAGTGGATCAATAATGTTGTAGTCGTTCTGTAAATTGCAATACACTGCATTCACATATCACAGCATTCCATATAGAGTAGCCAGTTCCTAAGAAACTGAATTGAAATTTTCTAATTATTGATTATACTTGTCCCTTTCTTTAAGCCTCTAAGCAAATCTGCTTATTACAAGCTACTTGAGATTCTTACACAAATAGAAATTCTTCTCTGCATAATCCCCCCACCTCCGACCACCTCAACACTTCTTTCTTTTCTGCAGAACGAAATCACAAAACTTTCAGAAATTTACGAAAGCATAAAGATCTAAACCTTACTGATCAGATGCTGACAAATGTTGATTACAGTATTTTCATCAACTTACCACAGATAAATATCCAACAAGGTGCTGTCAATTTCATATATAACATTAAAAACTGTATTTTAATCAACAAGTGCACAACTTAAAGAAAAATGACTTTACTTCAATCTATAGAATCTCATCAAATAAAACAAAAGGAGGATTATTTATAAGATCAAATAAAACCTATTTTAAATCTCTGTGATGCTACTGTGGAGTAATGGATAGTGAGGAGGCACAGTGGAGTAATGGACAGTGGCTTTGATTGAAGAACCGGAGAGTTAAGTTCATATTCCAGTCAAGTTCATTGCATTCACTTATGTGCTAATACATTTGGGAAAGGTATGAATCCACCTCTTCCCCACCAACTATGAAAAAATAGCAGGACAGACTGAGCCCCATAGCCTTGGTTGGCAGCTAATCTATGAGAAGGAAGACTGAATTCAAACAACCTGCTGCCTTGTAGGTCTTGCCTCTTTAACTTCTGAGATGGAAGTAACATGAACATCCCTGGTGAAAAAGAAACTGGTAAGCCATTGCATTATTCTACCTTGAATGAGATCATGAACCACAATTCTGAGATGGAGTGGGGGGGGGGTGACCACAGCAGCACAAAATGCACTAACTCAATAAATGACAATGGTGACACTGAGCTCTGCTTAAGTACTGTGTAACTGGATATCCTGTACCATAACAACTGCTCTTAATTCAAAGTTCATTCTGAAAAAAAAAAAAAAAATACCCCTTATGCATAAATTTCATTTTTTTTTCTCTATTTTGAGTGAACACAAAGATCATTAACTAGCTTCTTCCATTACTCTTTGTCAAAGAGGCACGTTTATTTGATGACTCACACAACAAGTAATATAGTGTATGAATCCTTTGATTTATTTTCATATTTATATTGTGTTTCAGCACTAGTGGTCACAACTACTAGCTAATTAGAATTGGTTAATCTATACCATTGTAGTTGAATGTCACTTAACAAATGCACAAATACTAAATGAAAATCCTGGTTTATAATTCATTGATTCATTTTCTTTGGCTTATTAACACTTGACAGCTTATTTAAAGCCAGAAAATATTTTTAGGTTATAAAATATATTTTTTAGATAATGGTTTAGTGATCCAAGTCTTACTAATTAACCCATACTTGCGGGGAGAATAGGTAGATTCATACATGCAAATACTCAAGAAAAGTAAGTGAATTTAACAAACCCAATGGGAATTGGAACTCAGCTCTCTGACTAACAATTCTGAGCCATTATTATACATCTGCACATCCATGCTCACAGCACCTGGTATTTCTAAACAGTCACCCATTTAGGGACTAAGCAGGCTTTATGTTGCTTAACTTTGGTGTATTGTGCAAATACAGACACAGTGTATCCCAGCACCACCTGCTAGTATACCTTCTTTCTCAGCAAATTTTGAAAAAACTAATTTTGCTTGGATTTTTTGATTTAAATAATTGGTACACCTCTTTCAGGTTCTAGTACTTATACATTTGTTCCTGAATTCTTCTACCATTCTTTAAAATTATCTTATAGTCAGTTTTTCCATTAAATATTCATTTTAATGTATCACTTTTTCAGATCAAAACCTGATTTTTTTATGCATTTACTGTAATTTGTTGCATATTTTCATATTATTTTGTTATCTCAACATTAATTCATGACATTGTTTTAAAGAATTATTTTCATTATGCCACTTTTTTTATATAAAAATCTATTTGTTGTTTAATAAAAATGTAAACAAAACCAAAAATATGGTTGTTTATTTTCCACTGAATTGGTCAACATTTAACCACAAATAACACAAATTCTGTTGATTTTATTTCATAGGTCTTATGTGAATATTAATCAGCATTCAAACAGCTTTCTAAAGATATACAACTTGACCATAATTTGAGATGTGAAAATTTTAGCATATGGTAGCAAAATCCATTTTGAATTTGGCCCAACTCAGTAAAACCCTTGTAACTCAGACAACAGTCAAAAGTCCACCACAAAATTTGGTACATATCTTGCCATAAAGCAGACAAATATTCTGCCAAACTTAAAAAGAAATTAAAGACATGCTTTTTGAGAAATTAAAGGTCAAATTACCTTTTTTGGCCTTTAAACAAAAAATACATAGATCACCTTTTAGATCTATCCAAGTACTTTAAAATGGTATATAATTTAGCTTTTTAGGTGAAAAACCAACCAAGATATTTATATTTAAAATTTGTGACTATTTTCCCAAATTCACCTTTTTGGCAAAGCTCAAAGGGTCATATCTCAGGAACCCTTTGACCTAGTGATGTAAAATAGGTACCATTCAATTTGAATCATGAAGCACTATAAGTGTACCAAATTGGTGATGGTCAGATCCTTGTTGATTTGATACAGAATGACTGCTTTATAAAATTTGTTAATGAAAAAGACTTCAATAACTCATGTACATTCAACTAAAACTTTAAAAAAGTAGCTACTTTGAATCACCAAATAGAGCACATTAAATTTACTCATTAAAAAAATTTAAATCTGATGTTTCCCTAAGGATTCATCTTCCTCAAACTATTTTACTTTTTATTAAACCAAAATTCGTCAAGTACTTAAGACAAAGATAGCATAAATGCATAAAATCCCCCCTGCCTTTCCTACTCTATCTCATATCTGTTAATTAATCTATTCAATCCTTTTAATTTTCCTATTGAATCTTTAAGGCCAAATGAAGCTATTCTTGATTACAAAGTGGCAGGTATACTGGTCAGAATTCTTTAAAACTGATATATGAATACTTGGCAAAATGGACAGAATAAAAAAGAGAAAGAAAGAAAGAAAACAACTTTTAAGTTCTCCATTAACCCACGTCCAAATATTATAGAATTCTATTTGGCCCAAAACCATATCTACTAAACTTAGGAATGGTAAAGCCAGAATACATTTAAAATGGTTTCTGAAAATTATATGTTCCAATTGATGGGTTTCTTAAGTCTGATGAGTCAACATCCAATGCAGCAAACACATTTACATAATTTCTCATCTCAGTAGAAAAACTTCTATAAAATATATCAGTTCTTTCTTCTTGGACAAGTTGTGTGATGCAAGAGTCCAAAAAAGCACTTTGTTAACTAACCCTTGAGAGTTCAAATTGAAAAAAAAAAATTTAATAAAGCACTCTTGGGAGAGTAAGATAATAGCCAATGCATTTCTCAGTTTGAGTGAAAAGAAAGGAAAATGATGTCAGTGAAAAGGGTAATTTTTATATGAAAACAAATATGGTAATGTTACTTGAACACAAACATTTGTTAGAAACATTAACACAAGGAAGTGTTTATAACAAAAAGGTTCTATGATGCCATTAGCATGCATGGTTTGTACATTGAAAACGACCTTTCAACAACTCATCATGAATATCTAAATAGAATACTATTAGGGGTTTGGAAAATAAGAAAGGTAAGTGTCTATAATAAAAGGAACAAAATTCCTCACGTTATCAAATACAGTAACCTTCTGCCCATTTAACTCTCGGGAGATTATGTGGGGCTTCTGAAAAATATGTTGGCTTTTTCATCAAACCATTTTCACCCACACAATCTCTCATACAAACTAATGCAGTTGGTTTTAAAGGCACTTAGCACAAGATTGTATATAAAGTTGAATCTAAAATGTACAAGATAGAAATTTTAAAAAATAAAAACATAAATATGTCAATATATCAGAATCTATACGCATCCAGCAGAAAAATGAAATGTAAAGTGCTTCATATAAGAGACCATCATTAAAACTGAACAATCCAGGTAAAAACCATCTACATGCAGTGCCTCTTCAAGATGTAGGTGATCATGGCTCTCCACAACTTCCTAGTCGTCTCTAAGTAATGTCCGTCTGCTTATTATCACTCTGCTCCTTGTTCTGCTATCCATTTACATAAAATTCTTAGGTAGGATAGTCACTGATTCTCCTGTTTCTCTTGCCTTTGACATGTCCTGTGAGTGTCAAATTTTCTAAGCTTTCTTTTCTCATTATTGTCCAAGAAATTTCATTTGTTTCTTGCTCATTTTATGTACAAGTGTCCTGTTTGTATTTTCCTTAAAACTTCCTCATTGCTCACATATTCCATCCATGGCATTATCAGCATCTTTCTATAGAACCAGATCTTTGTTGCTTCAAGTCTCCTCTTCATCTGTGAGGAAATTGTCTAGCATTCCCTGCCACATAGGGTAATTGATATTACATAGCAGTTCAGCACTTCTATTTGTTTCTAATTAATTTTTCCTGTTTCTTAATACTTTGTTTAGTACTTGGAAGGTGTCTTTTGCTATTCTAATGTGTCTTTGTATTCTGGTATCAAAAAGTTCAAAATAATAATAATAATAATAAGGTTAGTAAGTTTCCAAATATTTCATGCACTATGAACATGAACAATTAGGCATTAAAATCACCAGTGTTTTTCTGCTGACATGTAAGTAAATTATATAGTCTTCTGAAATAAGACTGTTGCATAACAAATGTTTTCAGGGACAATTTGACAACTATCCCTTCAGGAACTCTGATCATCCAAGTTCTTCAGAAAGTAAACAAGTGTAAGTGGGATGAATGCAAAGTTGAGAGTGCAGGGTGTTGAACAAAATTTCCCAATCAAACCAACACCTTTCAGGGCTAATCTGTACAAATTTAATTCAAATATGCACAGCCACACTTTGCAGCATAACTTGAAGAATTCTTATCAATTTATAGTTAAAAGAAAAAAAAAGAATTTTCTTTTTCAACAATATATAGGCATTTGTCTAATGCAACTATGGATTTGGCACTGTTATAGTGGCAACACAATTGTCTGTTCAACCAAGTTACCTCCCTTACATAAAATTTTTTACAACATGGAAAACTTTTAAAATCACTGTTTGTGACTTTGCACATGATAGGAATTCTTAACAGTTTAACCACAAAAGCAAAAATTTATTTTGGACAAACACAATTATTTGTCTTAGCCATCATAACCCTGAAAATGATATTAGAATATTTCAAAAGTTCTTGGAAAGCTAAAAATGAATAAATATAACCATGTTACCTTTCTTGCTCTCTTTAATCATGAAACAACAAAACTTATGTGATTATGGAAGGATATTATTGAAAATAAACAAACTCAGCATGTCTAAATTTTTTAATCAGACATGTTTAAATGTAAAATATGCTACCAAAATATACAGAATATATATATTTATATATAAAAAGTGGATACTGAATTCAACACCCAGTGGCAACAGTATGTTTCATGCTTAAACATAATTGTCAGGCCATATATATATATATATATATATGACAGAGGGTGAACATAGAAATCAACATTCACATCAACCTCTATGTGTTATTTAATGTTGAAATTTAGATATTACTCAACAATTTTATGCTGCCATAATCCTTGCCTTTAGTTCATTTTTGGTATTACAAGGGGTTTTGTTGGCCTCTTGTTCAACTGTGTCCCACATATAATAATCAAGGGGGTTGCAGTCTGGGGAGTTACATGGCCAGATGTAAGGGGTGATGTGATCACAAAAATTGTGTGACATTCATGACTGGGTTCTCCTGCTTGTGTGGCATGGTGCAGAGTCCTGTTGCCAGATATAGGGTCTTCCAGCAGCTACCCTCTTGACCCAGGACAGCACTACATCCTCAAGGCACTTGATGGAGGCTCTCACCAACAAATTTGTGAGTTCTTTTTTTTTTATCAGAATGATCAGAGTGAGTTTTCTAAGTTACCATATGTTTGTAATCACCAAGAGATTCATCCAACTCTTTTCAAATCCTTTGCAGTCCTCATATTGACGCACAAACACTCTGAAATATTGTACTGGAGATTCCTGCATGAATGCCAAGCAGTACAAAATGCCATTACCAATGGTGGAATAAATTGCATCATGGTGCTCTTCAAAAAAAAAAAAAAAAAAAAAAAAAAAATCAAAAACAAACAACACATATGCACGGAAAATATAAAATGGTGACAATTTACTCATTGCACGCTGTATATGTGTGTGTGTGTGTGTGTATATATATATATATAGCTGGCATTTCACCATAATAAAGTATTTTTATATTTTCATAGTGTTTTTATTTGTTTGGGTGTTACTATTAGCTGGGACTAACAGGTGCTATCACTCCTCAAAAGAAAATACCTTAAAACACGTGTATAATTATTCATGTTTGATGACTATCAATCAGCATCTATGTGGGTCAAGCATCATTTCCTTTCGCATTGTAAATTGTACTTTTATCTTCTCCCTTGGAGAAATCCTACTACACTAACATGTATATATATTCAAATATATGAGCACACAAATATAAGGACAGATATGAAAAGCAATTGTATTTTTTACACGTTAAGATTCCAACACACATTATATATTAAGAGATGAAAAGAAAAAACTTCAAGAAAAATACCTGTCAAAAGCAGCTTAACAATGCTGAGAATAGATGACATAAAGGATTATTTAAATGCATAAAAAAGAAGTCATTTCAAATTTTCAAATCTATAAATATGTAGATTATTATAGCTGAGAATTTAAAAATACTTTGCCATTCAATCCAAATTTAATAATTTCAAAGAAAAGAGAATGTTAAAGACAAGTCATACACCTGTAATACATGGAAAAAAAAAAAAAAATCACTAAAAAGAGTGACAGGTTTGTCACTTGTAATAAATAGTAAAGACTTCACAGTCTTAAAAAGATTTTAAAATGTGACCTAAATTTTTATTTGCAGGTAGCAATGTTGACAGCCTTTGAAATCATATGAAAAGGTAAACAATGTTTTTACACTTAGAAATAATAAAAGATGTTTAGCATTTTTATCTGACTTCAAACAATCCAAACAGGATATTTTTTATATACACACATAATTCCACACATCTAAAATTTTTCTTTTTTTATGTTTATCTTAAGCAAATTACCATAATCATATTCAAAATAAATCAGAATATGTTATGTATGTATATTTCTCCAAAAGCAGGCAAGTTAGCAGGCCTGATATTTGTTTTATTATTACCACAAATATCCAAATGTAATTTCATAGTAGCCTCTCTAAAATACAGGTCATGAAAGTTTTAAAATAATTTCAAGAAAAAAAACATTTTAGCAACTTTCATGATATGGCAACTTATACAATAGTGCAAATAATTATGTGTATGACTTAGAAGGATCTTAAACACAATCCATAAAGTGCGATTAGTAAACTGTCGCCATTTTATGTCTTTAATTTCATGGATGCACATTGTTTTTGATTTTGTTGACTACACAGTATAGTAGGGTCAGTTGGGAACCATCTGTGAGAAAAAATACACCATGACATAATTCACTCTTCCAGAAATTTGGAAACAGCATAATGTACTGCTTGGGATTTTCTCCAGAAGCTCCAATATGAACATTTCACAATGTTTGAGTGCCAATCTGAGGACAGTGCAGAGGATTCAGAAAGAGTTGGATGATATATCATTCACCATCAAGGTGATTGGAGTGATCACTAGTGATGGTGACATTATGCCTCCATTCAGCTTCCCACAGAGCATCAAAAGCAACACAGAGGCCTACATCAAGTGACTTGAGGAGATAGTCTTCCAGCAACCACCCTCTTTAGCCAAGGTAGCACTATGTCTGGCAACAGGACTCTGCACCATGCCACAAGCAGGAGGACCCAGTGATGGCTGTCAGACAATTTCTGAAAGCAATGATTATGGCAGCATTCACCATCTTAAACAAGGAGACTGTCCAAAAGAGTTGTAGGAGATCCTGATGTTGTCTGGAGGTCGTGGTGGAAGCCAATGAAGATTATCTTGAAATACTATATTTATTGAAATAAATTTACTCTTTATTTCAAGTATTTTTTTATAACTTTGGTAAATATATCTGTTAAAAGGAGATGTCAATGTTATTTTAATTTTTGCATAATTTAGACAACAGTTTATCCATCTCACCCTGTATTACGAATGAGCACAGATAATTAAAAATTATATATATATATATATATATATATATATATGTGTGTGTGTGTGTGTATGGGTATATGGGCAACAATCCTTCTTTCATACAAGTTTCATTAAAATGACAAGGTAATATGGTAAGTTTTTTTTTATTTAATTTCTCATGTGTTCATATAATTTTCTCCTTTTCTAAATGTAAATTATATAGAAATTGTCCAAATGTTTTGTATGTCAGAATGCTTTCACTTATAATTTTACCCACTATCAAGGATGAATTTGATTTTGTCGTTTCTATGGTGTGTGTTGGACTGTTACGTCGGACTATTGTGTGAACCACGATTTGGCTACAAGTGTTGCGCCTGAGAAACAAGAAATCTATTGCAGTTGCTACTATCAGTTGACAGTCTTTTCTTTACTACAACATTAACTGAATGTATGGAGATATATATATATATAAAATTTTACCCACAACTTAAAACTAATTTTCAAGATGATTACAGTAAATGAATTCATATGATTGCAAAAGAAATATGCCTTTACCCTGATAATTAACACAGAACCTGGGAAATTTCTATGATAATCCCTGTGCTACATGAGCAATGCTTAAGGTTTGCAGTATTATTATCACCCAGTATTGTTCAGCTCCTAAGGAAATTCTTAAAAAGTGATCAGTTAACTGTGTCTTGGCATTGGCCCTTAATCGGACTTTTCACAGCCATCAGGGCTACAAGCTAATTCATATCAGATAAGATTAAGCAAACAAACAAAAATAAAGAAGAAAGTTGGTGGAGGGAAGGCTCTGTAAGGTGTGGCTACAGGCTTGGTTTCTGTTTATGTGTCTATAACTATAGGTTCATGTGCTTTGAAGTAACAATATCAGGAATAGAGTTGATAACACAATTGTTAATGGTGTCAGATACAAAGAACCACATTTTGCTGATCTGAGGTTCTATCAAAGTTTCAAAGCTAATTGGCAACAAAGAGAGAGAAACCTCATATACACGTGTTGGAAGATTTAAGTTTTGTACAACTTAACCTTAGAAAGATCAAGAAAGATCAAGAAAGAAAATTACATTGCAGTGTGGCTGATTTCACATGATATACAATATCAAAGTTTGCTGTTGCAATTATATTCTGTGGATATTTCCAGAGCAGGAGGTTTTAAAAAAGAAATTAAAAATTACAATGACAGAAAACTAAGTGATAGATAATGATATTTAATACAGGGTGCAGTAGAAATACCTCCCACATAATGGTAAGATGTTAGTGGCAATGGTGTCTTCATCTAGCTAATGTTTTATTTACAGCCTGTCTGAAGTTATTATGCAAATCAAATAAGCCTCAATAACTCAAAATTTTTTAACCATTATTTGTCAAATTTAAACTCATCCATTTCGACCATTAATAAAATATTTAATTAAACTTTCTGCTATTTTCAATGATTAGTTTTTGAGATATTTGAAATTCATGAAAATGGAGTGACTGAAGTTAATATGCAGATTAAACTAATATTAGCTCAAGACATCTAAAATGTAATAAATACTATTTTTTCTTTTTGTCCATAATATATGTTGAAACATGGGTAAAGGGAAGGATCTAAGAAGTGCTGAAAACAGAAAATAGTAAAGTTATTGATTGAGGAAATGTCCACATTGGAGATATCAAAGAAGCTTTACAGAGATCATCGAATGATAAAGAAGACTTTTGAAAATATAAGTTGGGAACTCAAAGCAAAGAAAATTTTTTTAAGAATTTGTTTCCTCAAGATGAACATAAACTGAATTAAAACGAAACAGTCACTTTTGACCGGTGCTCAGCTCCTTGAAAAGGCTGGAATTGAGGGAGTTAAGAATGACAAAAGATGTAGAATACTTTGTGAATTGGGATCTGTAAAAAAAAAAAAAATCTAGGTAAACTCCTCTCACTGAAGCAAATATTTTAAAGTGTTAAAATTGTGCCAAGAAATATGTAAAAAATGACTTTTCTAAAGTAATTTTCATGGACGAATCTCAAGTGACATTTGACGGACCTGATAGATGGGCCAAAGAATGGGTTTTATCCAATTCAGATATGCCTGTGGCTAAAAGAAGGCAACAAGGAGGCAGTATATGGCTGGAAGTTTTGACCAAACCATTATTGGATCATTCAATTTGATGAAGGAATTAAAATGAACAG
The DNA here is from genome assembly GCA_903632075.3 of Acanthosepion pharaonis. Classification (NCBI taxonomy): domain Eukaryota; kingdom Metazoa; phylum Mollusca; class Cephalopoda; order Sepiida; family Sepiidae; genus Acanthosepion; species Acanthosepion pharaonis. Next base: position 1,137,527 of record CAHIKZ030002822.1, read on the forward strand.
TGCTAACTATTGCACTTTTATGAACCAGATTTTCTTTGCATGATACAAGTCTCAGTCTCACAGTATCAAAGTGAAGTGTATATTTATGCACAACAATGATCCTTCTCATGTATCTAAGCTTACCCATGAATTCTCATTATCTTCTCTCCTATAAATCTTTTATGATTTATAGCAGAGAAGATAATGAATTAGCAACCATCAAGTCTGGATCTGAATCCAATCAAAAATCTATGACCAATTGTAAAGATAAAATTATATAAAGGTGGCAAACAATATAACAGGAAAGCAAAACTATGGGAAGCAATTAAAACTTCCATGTTGGAAATTGAACCTGCTGAATTAAAACTGATAAAAATCAATGGATGATAGATTAGTCACTGTTATTGAGAAGAAGGGTGACTATTAAATTATAAAGGATTCAAAGAATTATCATATGTGTTATTTGTTCTATTATAGGTGTTGATTAAGTCTTGATGATTTTATTACCTTTTTATTGAAGTAAAAATGTGATTATTTGTTTTTTTTTTTTACCTAATAACTTCAGACAGCAATCTTTTAGAATACCTCAAATAACTTCAATAAAACATCATTACTACCTAAAATTTTAACTCAGGCTTTGTTTCAACATCTAAATTGATTGTTTAAAATTTGACAATTTATTTTTGTAGCAAATGAGTCGACTTAAACAGTGTAAGGGACGCAACTCTTTCCGTCTGAAAATGTCTGCAACGCAAAACGATGTACACCAAGCACGGGTGAAATGTTGGTCTGCCAATGTCTCCAAGCAACCTGCTTTTATGGAGCCCAGACACACCTCATTAGCATGTGTGTAACGCGACTTTGCGTGACTGCACGAGACCGTGAATATTAAAAGTCACGGACGCCATTTTGAATCTTTTCTTTCCTTTCTCAACCCACAGGCCAGGAAGATGCGAGAACGTTTTGCGAGGTAGGCGTTTCTATTTTCCCCACACTCCCCCTGATCTCATGATCACAGAGTTGACAGGAGGTGGTGATCGCTTGCGCGGGTACTTCTTCAAGAGGGACGCTGCGAGCCTCATCGTTGCTTGTGATCCTGTCTGAGGTCTGAGGGTCGAAAGACACCGCGTCCCTTGAAGGCTACTGATATCCGAAGTCACTGCCTGATGGGGCTGGCGTGAACCAGAGCGATGCCTCACTGGTCTCAGATTCCGATTCGCTCTCATCGTCCAGCGGTGGTTGCAACTGCGTCGACGGACGCAGGTCCTTAACGTGACGGGGCACACCGTCGACCCGCATACCGCCTGTGGGCTGATCACCTCAGTGACGCGTCCGATTCCGTATTTTCGTGGTGCACTTGCTGTGCGGATTTTTAATCCAGACGACATCGCCTTTCTTCAGTCTCTCTCCGGTTACTTTCAGTTCCGTCAGTGGGTTGGTTTCTATGCCCTTCACTCTAACGTGGTACCTATGCAATGTGTCTGCTGGCGCCGTGAGGGTGAGACATCATCCTTCGGGGGTCACGTTGTATAAGTAGACCGCCTCAGACACCGTGCAGCCCGTCCTGGCTGCGATGGTCTTGACGGTCCTGTGGTTCCTTCGATGATTCCATTTCCACTGCATGCGTGGGCGCACCGGAACCGTAAGTGCACTCCCCAGCCATCCGCAAACTTCTCGAACTGCTCGCCGTTGTGGTGAGTAACATCTATCGCCAGCCGGCTCCAGTGGTTCCTCACGCTCAGCTGCCCTTTCTTCCAGCGAACGGGTGCTGGGTCTATAGACTGGCACGCCACGCAGCTTCTGACCACTCTCCTGACGTCTGTCTTTTGTACTCCTGGGTCAACCAACTTGGCGAAATACAGTGTCCGCTTGACTCCAGGGTGCCCACTTTGTTGGTGGACTGCTTTGATTTGATTAAATCGAACGGGACTCACGGACGCAGCGCAGGCTGGTGGTTGCACGGGCTCAATGGCTTTCTTTAGCGCGTCAAGCCACCTTTGCGGCACCCTCGTTAAACAATCTGCTTTGTTGAGGCTAGATTTGACCAGGGACAGCTCCATTGTCAGTGCGTACTCTTGCACTAAATTCACGATCGTGTCGAGCCGTCGTCGGATAAGCATCTCGCTGGTGGCTTTAGTCCGCACCCTGGCCCTCCCGGTCAAGGTATCAGAGATCCACTTATAAACGCAAGCGGAATCAGTGAACAGACGCAGGGTGGTCGACTTCCAGAGGATCGCCAAGTTGATCCCCTTGATGACAGCATCGAGCTCCGCTAGGTTTATGTGCTGGGAGTCCCTTTCTGGGACGTAACCAGCAAGCATCTTCTACCACGGCTCCATCGTGAACTATCGACACGCCGGTTGCAAGAGAGCTGCGTCAACCCACACACAGAGGTCTTGGCTGTCAACGCACCATCTGCCCCCCGCTGGGTCTTCTTGCGTACTCAGCGAGGACCTCCTTCATCATGGTGTTGAGAGGGCGTCGTGAACTTCGTCATCCCATCCAGTGGTGACGTCAGATGCTCTCCGCTTGATAAACGCCACAAGAACACGCAGCCAGCCACCTACAGGAAGGTGTCCAACTAACTTGCCGCACAAGGAAAATATGCTTCGCCGCGTGACAACAGAGGGCATGTCTGGGAGTTCGTTTCCCCGTTTCCAATACAGGACGTTATCTTCTCCCCAGACCTGCAAACCAAGCACCCGTGCACCATCCTGTAGTCTCTCCGGTTCCTTGCTGAGGAGGCCAAAGTTGTAGAGATGCTCCTTCACGCGCGCCGCAGATACGACTCCCTCGTTCACGCACACGTCATCAATATATGCAGATGTTGCCCGCTGTATGCGCTCATCTTCGTTAGAATGGCGTCAACAATCATCTGCATAATCGATGGCGCCACATTGAGTCCAAACCCCATGCGGGTCAGGCAATACCGTTGCCCCTTGATAAGCACGGGTTTGATAGGGCCACAGTGATTGGTGCACACGCACTTGAAGGTATGCCTTGCGAAGATCCAGCACAGATACATTTGATCCTGCTTTGTCGCCATTCCCTTAGCTTCTCGGTACACACGCCTCGCTTGGCGGGCAGTAAAAAGGGTCCACGTGCTCGTTCAGTTCTCGATAGTCGAGCACCGGCCTCACCTTTTGTTTGTTGTGCTGGAGAACCGCCATTAGCGGGATCAGACCCTTTGGGGGCCCCAATTCCTTCTCTGGATAAGGAACCAACCACCCGTTATTAATCCAGGCTCGCAATTCCTTGTCGCACTCGCACGAGCTCGCTGGGGATCTTATACTCCGCACACTGTTGTACAGCTTCTCTGGCGGTTGATCGTCTGACCATTTCAAGATACCGCCCAGGACTTTGTGCGCTGGTCGAACTCCGCAGACGAAAAGTCAGGCCGTTCCAGCTCCATTGCTGCACCTAGAGCTAGACCTGTTTCAGTGAAACGCGCCGACCCGACCCTCTTCGTCAACACGAACACCACCCAATTTTTTGATGACGCCCATTCCCAGGAGCAGATCATAGCCGAGCAGCCCTCCGTCCACGACCAGGGCTTGTACAGCTACTGCAGGCCCATCGCCGATGCTTGCGCCGGATGACGCTCACTCCACAAGAGGTTAGCGAGCCCCGCCAACAGTCAGAACTGGAATATTTTTCTTGTCCCACGTGTCACAACATGCCTTGCGCACAAGGGTCTGGGTGCACCCGGTGTCAACAAGCGCGAAGCGCCACGCCCGTTAATCCGCACGCTCACGCTCCGCGGGTAGCGCCTTGTTCAGCGGCGATCTGGGGAGAAGACTGGCGCTGTAGCTTACTCCCTTGCCCGTTTCCTGGACAGCTTCTTGCTACGTGGCCCAGCTTGTCGCACCTGTAGCAACGATACGTCTCCGTATCCTTCGCGCGGCTTCGGCAGTCTTTGGAGAAGTGGTTCAGTCCGCCACACTTATAGCACCTTATGTCCTCAGTTGGCGGTGCGGGTGCTTCCACAGCTGCTGAGGCCGGGCTCCGGTCATCTTTTAGAATATTCCGGGCTCTGGCCAGTAATTCGTCTAGCCCCAGCTCATTGAGCCTTGACGATGCTCGTAGCAGTCGACTTGCGTTGTCTGGGAGTCCTGCCAGAAAGGCGCATCCTAGGATTTGGTCGCTTGCTCCACCGAGCGGTGCGGCCAGCTTCCTCAAATCGGCCAGAAAGACATCTACTGTTTCATCCGGTCCAAGCCGTCGTTCGTAAACTGCCTCCAGGCGACAAAGGGGTCCGCACCAAATGCTGCGATAGAGCTTGTTTTATTTCCTCCAAGTCTGCGTCATCCCTTAGCTGCTGATACACAGCGTAAGCTCCTTTGGTGAGTCTAAGAGGGATAACCAGTGCGGGATCTTTAATTTTACACAGCCGGCAGACCCGCCGGCCTTTTCCCACCACTCGACCACAGACGGGCCAGCGGGGAGCCGTCGAACTCTGGTATTAACTTCAAGTCGAATCTGTCCATGCTGTAATAATTGCGAAATAGCTTGTAGCAAATGAGTCGACTTAAACAGTGTAAGGGACGCAACTCTTTCCGTCTGAAAATGTCTGCAACGCAAAACGATGTACACCAAGCACGGGTGAAATGTTGGTCTGCCAATGTCTCCAAGCAACCTGCTTTTATGGAGCCCAGACACACCTCATTAGCATGTGTAACGCGACTTTTATGTGACTGCACGAGACCGTGAATATTAAAAGTCACGGACGCCATTTTGAATCTTTTCTTTCCTTTCTCAACCCACAGGCCAGGAAGATGCGAGAACGTTTGCGAGGTAGGCCGTTTCTATTTTCCCCACAATTTTCAAACCAAATTTAAATTATTGAAGTTTATATGATTTGCTTAATAACTTCAGACAGGGTATGTGGGAGGTATTTCTGCCAAATCCTGTATTTAGTAATACTAACATATTTGGTATATTATGGCATCAAAGTCTCAAATCTAATTCCATTCAAAGTCACTTTTTGTGAAGATTAATAAAAGTGCTGTTAAAAATATAAGAAAATCTCAGTATTTATTTAAAAACTGCAGTCAGTTATGTGCCATCTTTCTATACATGACTGATGAGGCAGATTTTTCCCCACAGTAGGTTGCGATTTCTATCTGCAGTAGACCAGTTGCCATCCAAGGCTATAGAACCTGGTCTGTCCTGCTATTTACCCATAGCTGGGAGGAGAAAAAGAAGATTCATACCTTTCCCAAGGGTATTAGCATGTAAGTGAATGTAATGGATTTGGCTGGAATTTGAACTTGGCTCTCTGATTCCTCAATCCGAGCTGCTATCCACTACTCCACCATGCCTCCCTGCAATAATTATTGTAATTTAATAAATCTTCATATGTAGGTTTAATTGAGTTTATTGAATAGTCGTTTATGTAACCAATTAATATCACAGGTATATTTACCGGGCCTCCCCACCAAAGCTGGATGTGACACAAGGTCTTTTTAACATGGGGAGCACCATACACATACTTATGCATATGGGCCAAGTACAAACAAATGATTTTGCCCAGCCCTGCAACCAATACTGTCACAGGTGGAAGTTATTAAATAAATATAAACTACTGTTCATTTCTCATGGATTGCATCTATAACAACACAGAAAAGTCTAGGAATAATGAGAAGTTGGAAAAATGAAAACTACTGTCGTATTTTAGCATAAACTCTATTTGAACCTGTGATATGTAAACTCTGTTTTGGTTCTGTTTATCACTACCCAGAAAAAAGTATTGTTAATGGTCAAGAATGTTAAGATGGAATAAGGCCATTATATGAATAATATTTCATAATTTCTGCTTAAGAGATCTGTTTTTTTTATGTATCTTTACAGATGTATTGTTAAAATTCTATTTATAATGATTCCTTTGTCAACTGAGGGAAACACAAAAACCAATGAAATATTTTACAGTGATAAGATTTAGTGTCATGTCATTAACTTACAATTGATCTATGTGACAAGGAAATTAAATATTTTGTTAACCACAGCAAAACATTATTCTCAAGATAGCTCAAAGTGGGAATGGTTCTTTGGTTGATTCATTTTCTACAGCTTATCAACCTTTTGCAGGTTATTTAAAGCCAGAAAATATTATTAAATTGTAAGAATTTTTTTTGGAGTGGGAGACATAATAATGGTTTAGTTTAGTGATACAAGTCTTACTAATTAAACTAGAGCTGGTGGAGAGACCTTTATAGAGAAATGGAGTGGCTTGAAAAAAATCAATATGTCCATAACCAAACTAGTCTCGTTCCAGTACCACTGAGCTGACTCTGAATTTTCACCTATCAGGATGGATGCGTTTTCTCTCAAGGAAGCTCCTTGCCTTGAATGCCCACTGGAACTAAATCTCACCCCCAGACTTCAAGTGAAACTTGTCTATCCGATCTATTGCTAAAGATGCTGGAAAAATGGTTGGTTCATTGTACCATGCCAGTAACTATCTGATCCCCTCTGCTATACTCTATCTTTACAAGAGCCAGATCAGACCAAAAATGATGACAGATTTTCTCTAAAGGAGACTCATTGTCTTGAATGTATTGTGACTCAAGCTCATCCAAGACCTCAAATAGAGATTGTCTTTCCAATCTATTGCTAGAGATGCTGGAAAATGGTTGTTTCTGATTCTGTCTGCTATACTCTATCTTTACAAGAGCCAAATCAGACCAAAAATGAAGTATTGCTGGCAAACCTGGTCTGGAGATTCCCAGTCCTCAATTGCCTGTCTTGATAGAGATCAAAAACACCTATGTGGTATTGTGGGTGTTGAGTTATTTTCAACCTTTCAACCCTTTACAGCCAAAACATGAGCTTCTCACTACTCTATTGCTATTTCCATGGCATATGTTCTGATGAGCTACATTTCTTGCTCTGACAACTCTAATCATTGCAACTGGGACTTGTAATGCCATGCATACATGGATTGATCATTCTCATTCCCTTTGTATTCTATTAGTAAGTTTCAATCAAACAGCTTTTTCCCAAGAACTGCCACTTTGTGGAACTGACTATCAGCAAAATGTTTTGGCAATGATGACAATCTTGAATTCTTTAAGACTTAGATTAACTGTTATCTTTCCTGCAGAGAACCATGAACTTCACTTCTTGTCTTTTACAAGAAAAGGCAAGAAGTGAAGTTCATGGAGTATTCGTGGCATACGACACCATACAGTAACCTTTTGAGTGGCTTTTGGGCCCTGTATTGGGTGAACATTAGTATAATAATAACACAACTACACAGCCAACCATTTTAGGCATGCATAAACTGACAATTGCCAATATAAAAATGAAAAAAAGAAAGAATTTAATATATATTTACTGCTTCCTGAAAATAACAAATATAAAAGCAGTTCCATGCCAAACAGCTAAGTATTGTTTCCCACCATTGCCCTATCATACATATATTTACAGTTGTCTTTTTTGACACATGTATTCAGTCATATCATCATGAGAATAAAAAAATAACTCACTCATGTAATTTTTTGCTTTTTACCATTATGCCTCATCTTGTATTTTGAAAACAGTATTATCTTACAAGTTACAGAAAAAAGAAGAAATTGACACAGAAATGCAGCTATCATCCGAGATAAGAAATGGATATGAATAAATGATCACTTTATCACGATGCATACTGAAGACAATCAGATCATATACATCCCTGATTTTTACAATAGAACCCAACAAAATTATTATTCTTTTTTTTTCTTTTTTTTTTCTCTTTTTACACGGTTTTGTCAAAACATTTTCAACAAAATAACATCAAAATGTTTAAAGATTTGGCAATGCGAAAATAACTCAAAGATTAGAAGAATTTGTTAGTAAAAAGTTAACTGTTGTTTTCACTGTTACACAAAGATATCTGAATAGAAGAATGCAACCTGCTGTTTATTAATACAGCCTTTATGTCAATCTGCTTAAATGACATTAAATATAAATTGTTTTTATTTTGAGACACATTCTATGCAAGCTAAAGTCAGATGTTAAGCCAAGAAGAAAAGTCAAAGAGAGAAATTAATAAAAATATTACAAACATATTTCTATGCTGTATGTGGTGGTGAACTCTCCCAGTTAACACTGAAGCATCAGGGTCAAACAGTTTAGAAGTGAATCACTTGATTATTCATGCAGATGATTTAATTATAGTGGCAAAGACTTGTGAAGAACCAGTTATACTACTTGGAAGAAATAATAACAAAAAAAATGGTACACATTGTAAACATTGTAGTCTCTAAACAGCTGTCCTCAAGTTTGAATTCAATGCTTATCTTCTCTTGGACTGGCCACCACCCAAGAAAAGACTAGCAAACAAAGGATAACAGGGTGTGGAGGAATTAGGAACAGACATTTTAGTAATGTGTAGAAAGAGAATAGAACAATCAAGAGAACAGTAGATAGCAATTGAGAAGTCCAAGAAAAAAAATTGTCAGCATAGAAGTTACAGCTACATCTAACAAGCTCAAATGTAAATTGATGAGATCTTGACACCAGTCTAGTATTGTGTTAAATTTATACAATTTAGGTACCATAGCAAAGAACTCATCCAAACAATTACCATGAAAGTATTTATAAAAAAAAGCAACAGAGAGGCGACCTTACAGCAATAGGCAAGTGACTGAAGCCAAGCCGCCAGATCAGGACTAATAATATTGCTGATTCTTCTTTGGATTTTATCAAGGAGCTCTAGCTAAATAGCAGGGACACTGATTCATATGTGGCAGCAATATTCTAAGCATAGACAAATGGTAGAATTATAGATATGCAAGATAGATTCCAGAGAGAAAAATCGTCTCGCTCAACATATTGAACAAACTTTCTTAACAGCTGATCTAGTAATGGATTCAATGTAGTATTTCCATTTCATGTCAGCTAAAAACATTAAGCTGAGAAGGCATAATGAGTCATTTTCTTGGAGGATAGCATCAGCCATACTGATGGAAAGCAGCAAGGGGGGGGTCTCTCAGATGATTAATGGAGAGAAGTTTAGTTTTGGTCATGTTAAAATTGATAAACCATCTTTTTCCCAAGTTAATGACGTTCTTGAGATTGTTTTGTACATCAGCTGCCATTTTGACCTTGTCTCACTGATCAGACACACTATAGAGGTAAGAGTAAATAATAGTGTGGTCAGCATAGATGCTAAGTTGGGAGCTGATGTCATTGGGAAGATTGTTAATGAAGATTAAGAACAGCATAGGAGCAAGAATGGAGTTCTGGGGGGCATCCACATTAGTATGAAAGGATGTAGATGAGGAGCCATTCAGGACTACTTTCATTTCATTATTTGATAGGAGTGACTGGATCAGCTCAATAATGTGCCTATAAAATACCGTAAATTTTCAGCTTGTGGAGAAGACCTGATTGCCAGATACTGTCAAAGGCTTTTGAGATGTCCAATGTTACAGCCTGGGATTCACCATTTTTATATAGAGCATGACAGATTCTTTCGACAATCATCGTCAATACATCAGAAGTTGACAGAGAAACAAAAGCCGTATTATTTTCTGTCTGAGAAAAGGCCCCATGATGAGAGATGACAAACCAATTCAGCATTGATTAGGGTCTCTAGGAATTTCCCAAAAAGAGGAAGAAGGCTAATAGACTGATAGTTGGATAGGTTGGACGATTCAACATAATTCTTAAAAACTGGAACCACAGATGATGACATCCAGCAGGTAGGCAAGCAGAAGGCAACAAGGCATTTATCATACAGTTTAGAGAAAACAGGAGCCAGTTCAGGAGCACACTTAATGACTATTACAGAGATATAAATTGGGTCCACATGCTTTGTGAGGATCAAGGTTAGAGACAATAGCAAAAACCATGGAAGAGTTTATATGCATGTCACTCAACAGAGAATCAGTTCTAAGTTGGAAGTTAGACAGGGATACTCCAGATAAATCAAGTGTAGAGTTTGAGGAGAATTTAGTTCTAATTCTCATTGGGTTTGTTATATTCACTTGCACGTAAATACCCTTGAGAAAGGTAAGCTATAGGTTAATTAGTAAAACTTGTATCACTAAATCATTATTGTTATGGTAATTTACCCACACACACATAGACTCTCCCAGCTATAAATAAGAGCAGGTACTGCCTTTTGTAGAGGGAAGTTTTCAGCAGTCAGTTGTGACAGACTGAACATTCTTGCTGTAACACTCTCCTTTGTATATGTTTGTAATTACTGTTTCTGTTAATATACTTGTTTAATTCAATTCTTCTCAGAAAAAAAAAACTGTTAAAAAAAATATTTTATCTATTTCAACCAACCATAATGTTGGTAAATAAATGGCAAATATTTCTTGTATAGAAACAGTTAATACAATCACTAACATTTACTTTTTTCTCAACAAATATGACAATCTAGCAGAGAATCATAGAGAAGATTCATATCAAACATTTATTCAGAAAAATGCTAAAGAACTTGAGATGAACAGACACAGGTGAATTAAATATAGATATTAGGTACCCTTCGAAAGTAACACTACATAAGCTACAACAGATACAGGGAATAAAATCAGCAATATTATTGGCACTGATCTGGTGTCTTTGTTTCACTGACTTTCCCACTGCTGCAGTGTTAAATCAAATTTGCATTTTATATAAATACTTTCATGGTAATTGTTCAGATGAGCTCTTCACTATGGTGATTAGACTCTCCAAATTTAAGCACAGTACTAGACTGGCAATGAGGTTTCACCAATTTACAATTGAGCTGGCGAGATGTAATCATAAATTCTATACTAACAGTTTCTTTTCTTGCACTTCTCACTTGTGGAACTACCTTCCGGCTCCATGCTTTCTAGCCAACTTTAATCTTCAAAAATTTCAATGCAATGTCAACCACTATATACAGTTTCTCTTCTTTAGTTCTTGTTCTTTAGCAATGTTCCTACTTTAAACTCACAGTAACCCCTTGTGTCTCAGTGGCTTTACTGCCTTGCTTGGGATGAAATTGATTACAAAATAAAAAATACAACTGTTGGATAAAGAATGGCCAGAAGATTGTAATCTATCACTGATATTGAGCACTTTAACCCCTAAATATAGCTATAAAACTATATTTTTATCATTATACCTATTTCTTTCTCTCTATTTTATATATATATATATATATATATATATATATATATATATATATATATATATACACACACATATATACATAGATACATGTGATAGAAATTTTGGGTGATTTGAATAATCATTCATAGTAATTCATTGAGTCTAGAAGAATCTTTAACAGAAAAATTTCTATCACTTATATATCCTTGCTTGATCCAGGTTCCAATGCTTTGGATTGGGTGGCTTGGTGAAAGAAGACATTGCTCTTGGAGCCCTATCTCTTGGGTTACGTATACTTGGATGAGTATCACCTCTGGAATTTAATGAGTAGCAGCACTATATTGAGTCTAGTTAGTTTCTTCTTTGTCACTAATGCCCGTTGGTCCAGTGGTATGACACTTATATTGTACTGTAATGGTCTGGGTTCGATTCTTGGTAGTGGATGCACACTGCTGAGAAATCCCAAATAGGACAAAATGCCTGTCCAGTGTTTCTACATTCTGTTGAGTATTCTTCTAGATTTTTATATATATATATATATATATATATATATATATATGGCATGTTCTCCAAAAATATATGGACACATTAAGAGGTTACTCCTTTTAAGATTTAAACCATTAGAAATAAAAATTAGACAGAATATAGAATTTCCATAGAATTTATTAAATTTCTAAAATATATTTTAATAAACACTGACTTTATAATCATTCAAAGTATGCATACATTTAATGGGAGCACACCATGTATTTGTTAATAATTTAATTTTTTTAAATTTTTAATGATTATTTTTTTTTTAAATTATTAAAACATTTTTTAATTATTTAAATATATTTATTATATTTCATCATATATAAAATCCACTTTGCCAAAATTGGAATGACATAAATTTATAACAAATACATAAAAGAAACTTTGTTTGAAGGGAATGTGGATGAAATACTAGCAACATACAAGGTATCAGTGACTATTTTTTCTTCTTCATATTCCCAGTTGAAATTTGAAGTGTGTGTGTGGGGGAAGGGTGGCATTATATATGTAAATGGCTTGCTGCATATTGGATTGTGTGTTCAAATCTGTAATTGTACTACTTAATAAAAAAAATAAAAATTTTTGCTTACTTTTCAAAATTATTCAGCAACTCTTTCACTTGTTAACAGACTATATTATAACACTAATCTGCTGACGTAGTGTCTATATAATTTCTGTAAAAGTTTTTTTAATCCAACATTTAATAATTACAGTAAAATAAATATATATGCACACACAAACATATACATAAGGAAAAACTAACAATACCAAAAGCAAAACCCCCTTGAAAAAAATTATGGAAAATTTCTGTACTTACTCCTACAAAACAGAAAAATGTAAGGATGCTGGAAAAACTAAATAAAAAAATTAAATTTTCCTTGTCTGCCATATTTAATTAAACATGCTTAAAAGAATGGTTGCTGCCTAAATGTGTGTGTATATATATATATATATATATATATAACAGATACCCGCCACCTTAAATAATACTATGTTAGCTTCCAGTTTGAAACAAAAATGCTGAGATGTTTGAATAGAAAGAACCCTATGTAAAAAAAGAAGTCTATTTCAATGTACTTACCAAAAACTCAACTCACTTGACCATCTATATGTAAAACACTTAATGGAAAATGGATCCAAATAAAAGTTTATAAATTGTATATATAAAAATATGTTTCTTACATATAACAGGTATGAGTAATGGGCAGCCAAGCTAATGGCAAAGTCAACTGCATGCCCACTTGTGCATGCAGAAAGCAGTTCATATTGCGCTCTGGAAATGGCCCTAATATCCAAGAGCAAGATAGACAATTGTTAGCATATGGTCTGCATGTCTACCTAAGCCATTATATATTAACAGTGAGAAAGTTGCTTGTACTATAGTGACAAATACCTATAAGCCATAGCCAGATAATTGGCCACCTCTGTAATATTTAAGAAAAAGAGGAAAGAAAAGATATTTTAGACAAGTTTCTACTTTTATAACTTTCTCTTACAACAACTTTCAAAATATACAAGCATTTCACTTCAAAGGAAATGTAGGCATTTATAGGAAAAATGACAATTACTAGCAACATTCAGAAATCAAAATATTTTAATTATGTTTCAATTTAAATTCTATTAAACCTTTAAAACAATGCTCATTTTTACCATTATGGAATTTCAAGTATATACACAGAATATATATTTTTATACATATATATCACATTCATCATGGCATGAGTTTTTTGTCTGCTAAAAAACCACCAGTAGTTGGTAAGGCCTGGGCCAGACTAGTGCTTCTACAGCAAATACAGAACTGATGACCAATTTTATGTCACTGCTTTCTCTGCTACACTCAGTGTATATGGTGGGATCAAAAAATTTGTTTGCAGTCTCTACTTTCCACTGGTAGTAATCACTTCTGCAAATGATGATGGTCCTTTTTGGAGAATCAATGTATCAGTTTTAAGTAGGTATCACCACTGATGTGTGAAAAAATTAGCATACCATGATGAAAAAATTTCTCCCAACTTAATAAAAACAAAGTTTTATTGTCAAAATCTTTATTATTATCAAAACCAAATGGCTTTTTAAATGTTTAAAATTTTGGTTAAATATCTTGTTTTTCTTGCCTCAATGTGTGGGCGGAGATGAAAGATAGGAAATTTGCAGTGAAAACACATTGATTTAGAAATTCTTGCAAAACTCAAAATGGAACTTTCCAGACTTATTCACAAATGAATGAAATTATTTTAGAAATGTTTTTTGAGAATATTTTGGTAAAAATATATTTGTTTTTGTTTTACATTTGTCTGTCACAGCTGTTTGTTTATACTTGTTGAATTTTATACTTAATACTATCATCTAAAAAGCTGAAATTAATACAGAATTTTAGAAGATTTAAAACTTAATAAATTTTTCTGCTTAAAATTTAAAAAAAATTTAATATCTCTTAAAAGATGCAAAAAAAATATTTATAACAAGATTTTCTAAAAAAAAAAAAAAAATATAAAAAGATATTTTAAAAATTTTTTCAAAAATAATTTAATTGATCTTACTTATTATAAAACGCAGATTGTGTGTGTGTTTGTGTGTGTGTGTGTCTGTAACGTTTATATATTGGATCGGATTTCCTACATTTTTCAACTGATTTCAACAAAACTTCACAGGACTACATAAAATTACCTTGTGGTGGTTTTAACAGTGCCAAAAATGGGAAAAATATAATTGTTTTTGCACAAAATCAATTTGAAAACACGATTAAGAGACACCGTGAAAATGGAAGGGGGACAACTCACATTGGGTTGTTTGTGTGTGTGTGTGTGTGGGTTCCTTTAAATATGGGAGCGGATTTCCTATATTTTTCAGCCGATAAAACAAAACTTCACTTTTTTTTTTTTGGCAGGTAGTGTTTCTTATTCTCTTGCACACTTTTTTCTTTATTTTTAACATTCAGAATGCTTTAAAAATTCCATTTACAAGACAATTATTTATAATAAAATTCTATTCGATTGGGAAACTCATAACGATTGAAAACAATGTTTTTGTTTGAGTTTGGGTTTGACCAATTCGTAAAAAATAAAAAAAATAAAAACTAATTAAGACGTGTGTCCGTCAACCTTAAACAATAATCTAACGATCTCTACTGATTGTACGAATACAAACATCGGATAAATTCTTTATCTTTAGGGAAAGATAATGAAATCTAAATATACACAAGTCCTAACTAAAAATAATAACCGGAACGGGAAACTACTTTAAATACACATGGTTTCCAATTTTTTTACTGTATTCAATAAGTAAAAATCATAAATTGTAAAAGATTATTATTACAGAAAGGCTACTAAATGAATAAGATTTGTTAGATCATAATTAATAAACCCAAATAAAGTTAATATTTTTTGTATTAGAAACAACAAGTGGAAAATATATTCAAATCAGAATTATGAATCACCACAAGCAAAATATGCAATTTTTTTTACTGTATTCAATAAGTAAAAATCATAAATTGTAAAACTAAAAGATTACAGAAAGGCTACCTACATTTTTCAACTGATTTCAACAAAACTTCACTTTTTTTTTTTGGCATGTAGTGTTTCTTATTGTCTTGCACACTTTTTTCTTTATTTTTACATTCAGAATGCTTTAAAAATTCCATTTACAAGACAGTTGTTTATAAAATTATTCTATTCAATCGGGAGACTCATAATGATTGAAAACAATGTTTTTGTTTGAGTTTGACCAATTCGTAAAAAAAAAAAAAAAAAAAAACAACTAATTAAGACATGCGTGTCCGTCAACCTTAAACAATAATCTTTGTCAATTTTATTTTTCAGTCTTTATGATGGTGGATACTTGATCTATCTCTTACTGTTATATCCCCGGGCAATGCCGGGCTCTACTGCTAGTTTGTTAATAAATCCTGAAAATTTAATTACAAACCAACAACTATTTGATTTGTTCAAGAATTTCTAAAACAATGTGTTTTCAATGCCAAAAAAGATGCTCAAATTACCCACACTAATCTTTGGCTGACCTGCTGACACAAGAAAATCATGATTTTTAACAAAATTTCAAACATGTTAGAAAGGATTAAAAAATTTAATAAAATAATAAAAAAAATACTTAGGTTTTTGTTCTTAATGATAACAAATATTTTGACAATAAAGCTTTGTTTTTATCAAGTTTGGGGCCTTTTTTCATCATGTTATGCTCTTTTTTAGAAAAGTTTTGGAGGTATCTACATTAATGCCACATGTCTGAATAAAAATGGTGTTTCTTTCAGATATTACAGAATAAAATTATTTCAAACTTTTAACTAATTTCCTTGCAAAAAAATATTCTTGGAAGAAGATTTTAATAAAAAACTATAGACTGAGAATGTTCAAATAACTCATTTGTGAGAAAACCAGTCTTTCTGGGTGAGGAATTTTTTAAAAGTTTTTCATAAATTTCCCTATCTCTAGCATCTGATTTCAAACTGTGAAGTAGACGAGATTCTACTTTTCCTCGAGATGAAACCAGAGTCAACCAAGTGGATAGCCATATTTGTAATATAAGTATTTGGAAATTTTTCTTGTCATGTTTCATAATATCAGTAGTCAAACTGGGATAGCTCCTCACAAAAAACAGGGAAAGTGGGTTATTTTCCATAGATTAAAAATAAAAGTAAAATTGGTTCAATGGTGGAGGGAGATTAGCCATTGTCTTGCAAAGCAAACCTACTTGGGACAAAAAAAAAAAAAAAAGAAAAAAAGAAATCCAAAACAGACTTAGAAAATGGATCTAGATTCTAACAGATTTTCTATTCTTTCACTGATTATTCAGAAAAGTTAAATAGATTAAAGCATTTATACCCAGAATTAACTTTTCTTTTGTAACCTGTTAATGTTAACCTTCGCATTTTGAGGAAAGTAAGCATTTAATGGGTTATAGATAGAAGCCTATAATTAATATCAGATTTCATGGTGGGGATTAATGGGTTAAGATAAGTGATGTCTTCCATTCAGAAATGAAATATGGACATAGTTTTACAAGTAAAATTTCATAAATGGTATCATTTTATCATTTAGAAATATGCAGCTTAACAATAAGTGATTTTTTTTTCATACACCAATCTCGATATTAAAAGGAAAACCTCAGTACACAAGCACATATACTTTCATATTTACTAATCTTAGATATCAGTAGTACAAAAAGTACATTCTAAGTAAGGGCATAGCTACAATAGACACCTTACATACACACACACGACGCAGAGTGCAGACTACATGAGTTTAAGCACACTACTAGATTGGCATTTAGGTCCCACCTTTTTACCATTGAATTAGTTAAATCTAACCACCACTTCTACTCAAACAGTTTCTTTTCTTGCACTTCTTGCCTATGGAACTCTTCCATTTCCTTGTTTCCCTGATAACTACAATCTTCAAAAATTTAAATGCAATTTCACTTGCAATCTTCTATCTTCTTGAACACTGTTCAGCTTTTATCCTTTCCTCAGTTCCCCTTACCCAGTCTGTTCTCCCACCTTAAGTGTACCAGTGGCTTTCCCATCTTGCTTGGGGTAAAATGATTAAAAAAAAAAAAATCCTTGTTTAAGTCAATGACATTTGAATAGATTTTCATCTAAAGAGCAAACCCATTTTAAACCTCATTTGTATTTTTAAACTTACTCTGACTGGTAATAAATATCTACACACTGAAGACTGAATAATAGATTCCTGTATGAGTAGCACTAACATGCTGAAGAACTATTTAGGAAGAGAATTTGAAAGTCAATGCGCTCTTCAGTAAATCTTTGTATTAGAAGCCACAAGATGCAGGAAACTACCTGACATGATAAATTGATTCTAATGAGTAAGCATTGAGATAAGAACTAATCTACTTATTTTTATTGGCTGTTTAGAAATGAATTTTTTTCTTTTTTACAGTGATATTCAACCTGTAAAAGGCTCTGGAAGCACTTGAGGTAGAGAGTAATAAATTAAGAGGTACAGATTATGCGGATATGTGTGGAAGGTAATGCTTAACCCTAGACTTAAACAGATTAAGATTGTAGTGATCCAGGAAACATCCTCTTGGGAATCGGTTCCACAATGCACTTGTTCATAGGAAGAAGCTGATTGAATGGAACATCTCACCAGTGGAATATGAAAGAAATGTGGGTGTTTCGTTACAATGTGCCTGGCAGGTCATAGCCATGAAGGTTAAGCTTATGAGAGTGCATCCTATATAGTGAAAAGTCCAGGTCAGTTTTTTTTAGATTTTAGCAATAAGACAATATCATTAAACAATTCAGATATCAGTACTTGGTAAATGCACAATAAGTATTGAGAACAGAGAAATATAATTGTAAATAAGAGGTTTTCTGTTATATTGGGTGACATCTTTTAGCACAAAGACATCAGGATGAAAACTTATTATTTGTGGCCAGAAAAAAACAATAAAAAACATGTCTTTCAAGTAATCAGTCAAATGATTATCTCTCTCTTAATACATCATTTCTCTAAAAATCATCAAAACGTAATTGCAATGAACATTTTGATTGATAAAGACACAGACTGTGTTATGTATTTTCAAATTTCCCTTAATATTTTCATTCTTTATTTAAATCATATGGAGACATTCATCAATTACTGATGACTTAAAAACATTTTCTCGGAAATTACTTTTCAACCGTCGTCTTTTGTATAATACTTATTTGAGATTTTAATAAGTTACCTTTATATTGTAAGCAGCAATTTCTTTGTAGTTCATATTCTTAAAATGTCCTTCTATTGCATGCCCTGTCTAAGACATCCAACAGTTGAACCATTCGCATCTGCAGCTTTAAATATTGATCTCTGAAGAGATTAGTCATCATAAGATATTAAATATAACAATTCAACAATCCTTTCTTTGTTTCTAACAAAAAAATTTTTTCCTATTTTTTAATATTTTGCTTAGTTTCTGAAGAGGCATCTTTTATTATTTCTATGTATCTTCATATTTCACTGCCCCGAGAGTGAACTTTCTGTACTTTTTAAAAATCATTTCACCCCCAAGTATGGCGATAATGCCACCAGGACACATGGAGGGTGCTGAGAGGGAAAGAGAGTGAGAAGACATTAGTGACGAGAAGTGAGAAAAAGACAATAAAGGAATAGGTTTCAGAAAGACATAAGATGGCGATAATGCCACTAAGATGGAAGGTGTTGCAAGGAGTGGAAGAGAATCAGAACACTTTAGTGAGAAGTGAAGAAAGGACAATAAAGCGATTGACATTGCATTTAAATTTTTGAAGTTTGTAGATAGCAGGGAAGCAAGAAATAGGAAGGATGTACCACAGGTGAGAAGTGCGACAAAAACTGTTAGAATAGAAGTAGTAGTTGCATCTAGCTAGTTCAACAGTAAAAGGGTACTTGCTTGATTTTGATGTCACTAATACATAGATAAAAATTTGATCAGTTTCTTTTAATGACAATCATGCATTCTGTCATCTTACAGTTGAGAATTAATCTTGTCTTCTTGCTTTATTTTATTATTAGCCTCTTGAAGAGTTCTTTCGGTTTTCTTTGCAAATCTGCCATCAACAGAATGCCATTTACATATCATAAGATTATGTCCGCCCATAATAAACCCTCATAGGTCTTCTCTAGTTCTCTTAGGATTGTCTCAGTTTAGTGTAGAGGTTAAATAAATCCGGTAAGAAAATGCATTCTTGTCACACACCACTTTCTATTTTTGTCTATTGTTAAACTCATTCTTATGTAAATACTTGCTCCAAGAGAGATTAGGAATTACTTGAATATCTTTCCCATGTAAATCAAGACTTTCTTGTGTTTTAAGTGACTGTTCATGTTAAACCCTATTAAATACCTTTGCAAGTACACTTCTTCTATGTGCCTTGTCCCTTCAGAACATTGGCAGTCATGGCTCTCCACAATTTCCTATTCTTCATATCTCTTACAAAATTTTGTCTTTTTGCTATCTCTCCTAAATTCTGTCATCCATTTATATAAGCTTGTTAGGGAGGTTATGTGTTGTTTTCCTCTATCCCTATCAATATGTGCTGTAAGTGTCAATTTTTCCAAACCCTCTTTCCTCATTATGTGCTCTAGAAATTTCAACTATCTCTTTCTGATGTTAAGTATAAGTGTCCTTTTTGTTTCTATTTTCTTTAAAACTTCATTGTTGCCCAAGTCCAAGGTACTCTCAGTATGCTAGGAAAAGACAGCTTCAAACTTAATAATTAAGAAATTGGGATTTATATGAAAGTCAATCACAATACCTATCAATTTGGCACTACAACTTAGATTAGATGCAAACCTTCGATATAAGCTTACATTCTACTAAAAATTTAACTGAGCTTTTTAAAACTAGTCTATCCTAAAAATGATTACTATTTCCATGGTAAAAAACCATGATCCCACTCAATGTCAGAATTGACTGAAAAAAAAAAAATGTGTAATTAATCATTCAAATGGTGTAAGGTTTGAAAATTAAACAGGAGGAGGGAAAATGACTTCTACTTAAAATGTCAGCACAAAAAGTCTCCCCAACTGTATTTCATCATTTGCCAAACATGGTGAGAAATTATCACTGATGGTGAAAAGTAAGTTCACTCTGATAATTAAAATTGTCAAAAATCCACAGTAGAGGCAATATAGCCTGCAACTTTTGAAAGCTATTTACAGTAGAGGAAAGCTTGAAAGTCATAACATTGTATGACAATACTCATGTATACATTCATATGCTTACACAAAAATCTATAATGGAGTCAGGGTGTGGGATATTTCCTCACACTGTAAATGCACCAGACTTGACACCACTGAATTATCATTTGTTTAAAACCAATACACCATTCCATCTGGTGAAAAATTTAAATATATCTTGACAATTTTAATGTATCAAACACAGTCAAGTTATCAAAATCTAATTCAAAACTTTTAGAATCTTTGTATGAAGTTAGAGAAAATCAAGGAAAATATTTTGATGATTAACATTATATATATATATATATATATATATATATATATATATATATATATATATATATATATATATATATATACACTAGTTATTATTAATTAATCTTAACAGGTAAAATGTTGGAAACTTATACCCAATATATAAAAAGCACAAAAGAAATGTAAAAACTAGAGATATTATTTCATATCACTGACATTTACTAGGCAATAATGCCAACCATAAAAAAAAAACTTTTCAGGAAACTAATCTTTTCTATAGCAAATACATTATGCATTGACCTTTTGTCTGCAGATATTTGACAGACGAGAAAAAAAGACTGCAGGGAGTTATTGGCAGATTGGAATAATTTGCCACTCTATTCACTCGTAAATGTGATCTATCATTGCTACATATTTCTTCCAGTCAATTTGGATCTCACAGGTAGAAAATGTGGCCAAGTAAAAAAAGAAGAAAAAAAAAAAAAAAAAAAAGAGATCTATATTGTCTGAACAGCATTTACACTTGGCTGCAAGATCCTGATCCGGACAAGTCAAGGTGAAATATTCTAAGACAGTGACAATGATGGAAACAACTTGCCAAATGAATCCAAGAATGAACTGTTTGTCTTCCTACACAGGGTGGGAGGTACAAGCAGAAAAATATTCAGGTTTTCTTCAGCCTGAATAAATACAAAGTTATAAGGTAGATTAGACAAGTTTTTTTCTCTTGACCATCAAGGCAAATGAAAGATCAAGAAAACAACAGCCTGTAATCGCTTTGGTATCAGGTTGTTTTACAGCATTTTCTCTCAACTTCTAATAAGAGAATTAAAAAATGAAGTTACAACACAGGTACTCAACCTTACACACAATATTACGGCATTGATATATTTTTAAATAACTTCATGTAAAATTTTTATTCTTTAATTAAAAGTATGGCACTACCTTAGAATTGATACATCTGTTTTTTGACAAAAAATCTCTTCATAAAAAAAGTATTTAAAATCTATCTTGCTGAAATAGTTTAAAATATTTTCTTAAATATACGAAAAAAAGTAATTTGTTGTTTATTTAAAAGAAAACCTTTTGTAAAACAAAAAGAAAAGTCTGTTTTTATAGCCAGATATTGATACATGCACATTTTTTATGTAAATAAAACCAAAGTACAGGTGGCTCTGTTGGGATCAGGAGTTGATTTGATGCTATATCAATGTTATGAGCTGGACCTTCTAAATTTATAAATTAAATAGAGAGGTTCAACTACTAGTCTACAGAGTCTTTTCAAAAAGTCTTTATCCCTAGTTTCCTGTTTTTTTTTTGGGGGGGAGATGGGGGTAATCATTTCACTCTAAGCAAGGTGATAATACCACTAGGATGCAGGAGGGTAACAGGGGGTGAAAGTGAGTGAGAATACTTTAGTAAGGACAAGTGATGAAATGACAATAAAGGAACAGGATTCAAGAAGATAGATGATGGCAATTGACATTGCATTTAAGTTTTTGAAGATTTTAAGTTGCACAGAAGTGAGAAGTGCAAGAAAAGAAACTGTTAGAATAGAAGTGGTGGTTACATCTAGTAAAACTGAGACCTAATTGCTAATCTAGTAGCACACTTACATTTATGTAGTTGAGGCATTAAGGAAAAAAGGTTTAGGCTTGGGTTTCCAGTTCCTTCTAAAGTCTTCTCATTCTTTTTTAGATCCAGAAACCCCTTGCATATTAGTGGAATTATCGCCTTGTTTGGGGTGAATTGATAAGATAAAAAAAATAAAAAAAAGATTAAAAAATAAGAATTAATATAATGTTAAAGCTGGCATTAGAGTTATTGTTTTTTTCTAAAATATTGCACTTTGTTTAAAATTAGTTAAAGAAGTTGTAGTATTGTATGCAAATGAGATAGACAACTATGAACAGAGAACAACTGGTGAACATAAGGGTCTTGCTTAGCAAATCTGTTTGCTAGACGTAATGCAGAAAACTGTGCTACGACTGCTACTACACAGGGACATACAAAACGTAACTGGAGTTATAACCTTAATTAACTTTTATACATGAATTAAAAAAATTAAAATAACCAGTTAATAAGCAGTAATGCTGCTAATTTATCTCAGCTAATAATTTAATGAATAAAAAGAATACGCTTTTGTAAATAAAAAGGTTGAAAACGCTCTAGAATTTAAATACATATACAGCAATAAAAAGGTCTTGTAAATTTTCATTGAATTTCTATTTACTGAAAACTTTATGTAAAGAAAGTAAAAGTCTTTCTGGTGTATACAAATGATATCAACAAATTGACTATCTTATATCCATCCAAATAATACCAGTTTATATGATCGTTTAGAGAGGAACTTCCCAATAGAGGATTTGTAATGATGCTTTACAATGAGTTTGCCTTCTGTTGTCTGCATTTGGAAATGTATCTCAGGAAGTGACTTTTCAAGATAACATTGACAACAATAGTATAAATTGAAGCCATATTGTTGCTGTCATCATTCAAACCAGACCACCAACTACAAAGCCATCTGGACATAACATATCATTGATCCAAAACTCAAAATTTTCATATAAAGCATCTATGCATAAAAACATCCTAAAGTACAGATTCTGCTAAAAGTTCAACTCCATAACCTCTACAAAGACTGTCACTGCTGCACTGTAGTAGAAGGGAGTGCTAAACACTTTTTGAAGCAACCATCTTCAAAACTTCTGACCAAATGACCAACATCAGAAGTTTTTTTAGCTTGCCTTCATGTTTTAAAACATGGTAAGAAATTTTATATGTATATATACACACGTATAACTTTTATTAGACGTTAAAGAATATAACTTTATTTTTCTAAATTATATATGTGCAGAAAGCAAATCCTAATCAAAGTATATATGGAAACAATATAAAAAAATGAAATGAGTAAATTAAAATCAAATCCAAATTGAAGGTGATACTTTTATCTTTACTTTAAAGTGACACTTTTGAAAGGCATGAACCTACTTTCACTTGCACCCTATCCCAACATTTGACATGAGATATATTATATTTTATTATTTAAGCATTATTTTGAGTGGATACCTGTATACTATAAATGGAGTGTTTATATATTATATGATATAGGTGTCCACTAAAAATAATGTTTAAGTGTTAAAATCTGTTTAATTTAATAAGTAAAAAAAATCATTACTTCTTTAGGAATGATTATATAGACACACACACACACACAAAAAAAATAAATAAAATTCAAGCTGCTAACATATTCAGAAAGCTCTTTCAATAAAATTATTCTGATTAAGAAACTACACTAATCCAATGGATAGGTCTCAATGTAAACAACTTAATCTCAAGGGTATTTATTTTTTGAATTTCAATTGTAGAAGTAATTTATTGTTCATTCATTTTCACTCAACTAAGAAAATGTAGCAGTTTGGTCCATTGCCATACCCAGTTATACAAAATTATCTCCAAGCCAATATTCAGATTCAGAATTGAATCACAACTCATCTAATTCCTCAAAATTAATTAACTTTCTTAATTACTTCTTTTGTTTCACATCTAATTCCAATAATCATTAAACACAAACAAGTCTTCTCTCATATTTTCGCTTTAGTTCTACACCATAAAATTGGGCCTTTCTAAATTTAACTGTTAATAACTATCAAGCCTCTTTGGGGCTCTTCTCACGTCATCTCAATCTAAAAATGTCAGTTTGGTATAGCAAAGCAGAACTTGTTTTCTAACTTTAGAATTCTAGGAAATGTTTAACACTTAAATTAAACCAGTTTCTTTAAAAATTCTTAAGCCATTTAATTTTGCATGTTTTTTTTATTATTATTTGTTTTTAAATATATGAATGATAATATAAAATGAAATTGGTTAATCATTTTGCAACAATTGCATTTCTTTGAATTCTTTTTAACAAATTCAATGGCTGTAAAGTAAATTTGTCTTGAGGGATTTTCATAAATTAATATCATTATTTCTCTTACCATCAAATATTTGCATCCAAATAAAAGGATTTCTTTGAAAAAAAATATTCAACTCATATGCAATGTGACTTATGGCCATTGACTGCAATAATAAAAATGTCATTAACTTACTTTCAAATATATACACCAATTCTTAGGAAAGAACGTCAAATATATGATAATATGGCTGCATGAATAATTTTCTGGGAAAATTTAGGATTTATAAATTTAGATCTGTGAAAAGCTTAAAAAAAGAAAAAATGGTTACAATTGCCAGGAAGAAACAAGAGTAGATTCAAAATAATAACAAGATATTTACAATCAATGATATTTTACAAATATCCTAAAGGTCCAAGATATTTATTAACCATTAAAATACATTTGAAAATATTTTTCCTTTTCAGCTTTTGAAGATAAAGTTCATTGAATAAAAAACATTTTTTATACATTTAAGGAAAAAAAAGAAAATGAAGTCTGATATTTAAAATGAATGCCAATAAATTCTATGATTATGGTGATTTTCTAAGCATAGCTTAGATTTAGCACAAGGCTAAAAGTATGAGGCATCCAGTGAAGATCAAACTCACTATTCAGTTATAATAGATTTAGCAAGAGAAGTTTGCTAACCATTACGCCATGTCAAAATAGCAATAAATTTTATGATTATGAGATCATTTAACAAAAAGAATATTTCCGAAAAGAAAGAACAATGAAATTAGTGTTTTAAATGCTCATCACCTGCATAGGTCAAAGGTTGAGAGAGAAACATCAAAAGTTGATGAATAGATAAAAAGAAATTTCAAATTCTCATAGATTTTTGTAGTTGTTGTTGATGGTGTTGTTGAAGGAACCTAATTTGCATAATAATGTCATTACTTTCTTCCAAATTAGTGCCTCAAAAAATAAATGCTGATACCCCCCCCCCAATCTTTTCCAGAAATATTTTTACACAACAAAATAAACTCCAGTCAAACTTTTATCAATTACTTTTAATTTAAGATTTGGATTTTAAAAAATCCTGAAGCATTGTCATATCTGTTTTTTTGTTTTATCGTGAAAACTCTAATGAAATTTTCCTTCAATTCATTGCTTTTTGGAACAGAATTGAGTTTTTATTGCTAACTTAAATCCTGACACAAAGGATTTTGATAATTATCTGGAGGTGAACAAAGATCAAAAACATTTGATACAGAAAGTCCCATGTTTACATCCAAAGGAAAAATAAAAAAAATTTTGGCATTAGCAAGTTTATGATGATGATGATGATGATGATGATGATGATGATGATGATTTTGCAGAGGAGTGGGGAGGGGTATTTCTTTTTCAGTTCAATCATTCTTAACAATGGCCTGGTCTTATGACAATTTCAAGTTCACAATACAAAACAATAAAAAAATTCATAGAATTCTTCCTATCCCTCCCCCACATAGAATAATTAATGTCCACTAGGATTTTTGTTTCTTCTTAACATGGCAAACAGTACATTACATTCCATAGTCATTACATATTTTATGATGGTATCTGAGTATTTAAAACAATTATCATATTGTACTTGTCTTGTGAATGGAATTGGTTCAGATTGACTATCATTATTTTCTTTTTTGGTTGGGTGGGGGAATCTAAAATCTATTCATTTACCAAGTTAAAAAGAGTTTCAGGTAGGGGAAAACATTAAAGGTTTTATGGCAGATTCTTATAAAAATATAACAGCATTTGAATGTGTATGAATTTTTTCCACTCCAAAGAATACACAGAATTCAATTAGACTTCCATAAATGAACAGTATCATTTCAGGTTTTTTTTCTTTCTGGCATTCTTGGAATAAATAAATAACTCAGAATAGAATCCTTTTTAAAACAATCAGGTTGCTATATTAACAACAAAAATATATTCACAATGTTTTTATGGTTTAAAATAACAAAATATCTACTCATGTCGCAAAGATATCTGCTCTTTCAACAAATTTTGGAGCTGGTTAATACCGTTTTTGGTAATAGCTGTAAACTTAATTTGAAAATATTCTAATATTTGAAATAATATGTTTATATTTTAATATATGTAAATATTTCAATATTTTTTAAAAATTAAAAAAACAAAAACAGGTAAATTATACAGCAAATCTTAATGACCAAACTTAAGTTTCTAAATTTAAATATAATTAAGGAAGGCAGAAGTACAAATAAAATATTTTTTCATGCTGTTGGTTTGAGGCAATGAGGGTTGTGACAAGTCTCTGAAACTCAAATCCCTCCCACACATATACTATTGACATTACTGTCAATGGATATAACAGTCCAATAAAAAAAAAAAAAAAAATAATCATTCAGAATAAAAGAAGGGTACATAACATGACTCATTTGGTAGAAACTTTTACTTTAACCGGTTCATTTGTGCAAGACAAAACTGTTTGAAAATATTCTTTGAAAGAGGAAATTAATTGTAAGAAATTAAAACAAGTTATGTAAATAGATTCACATTGGAAATTCAACATTAAAATCAATACCAAAAGTCCATCATTCATCAGTGTCTCCTTTCATAGAAATAAATACTTATAAAATGACCAAGAAAATTTTACTAATAATGAAAGCATTAATACTACATGAGATGATCAATAAATGTTTGCTTGTGTATACAAATTGGAAGGTATATCATTAATATGCTAAACAAATTATTTAATTCACAAAGGTGGTCAGCTGAAAGAATGATGTGATGGAATTATACAAATTCAAAAGAATTTGGGGTTTTTTTAAGTATTGTTTTTTATAGTTAAATAAGTCATTTGGAAAAATTTAAAATATCCCTATGAACTGAGAAATGGCTCTAGAAATATTGATTATTAAATAGAAACAGTGGTTCATTTGGAATAAATGATGCAATAACAAGAAAGGAAGAGAAAAGGCAGACAGAGTAAAAGGTTTATTTCTGATTTATTCATGGCTTCAAATTAAATAGAATGTTACGAGTTTAGATACATTTAATATTATTTCTATTTATTAAAAAAAACAAAACATCAATAATCATTTAAGAAAGCCTTTTACTGATCAACATCCTAAGTTATTTGTTTATATATAAGTAGACATTGAAGTCAACACCCAGAGGCATCAGTCTGTTTTATGATAAATGCAATCATCAGGCCATATGCATATGGCCTGATGATTGCATTTAGTATGAAACAGACCATCGTCTCTGGGTTTGACTTCAATGTCCATTTTTATCATATGCTCTATCCTTGATATTCAGCACTTTTACCCATAAATAAAGTATATATTACAACTATATCATATATATATATATATATATATATATATATATATATATATATATATATATCATGTAATTCATTCTTTTATAATTGCAAAAGCTCAAGTTTTTCTATTTAGTTAATTTGGTACAAAACCAAATCAGGATAGAAAAATTGTGATGCACCAACTTCCCAATTTAGGAGATCATTGCCTTGAAAAATCAGCATTCGATGAAATTTAGAATTTTTTTCTTCTTTAATCAACTTAAACATCAACTTCTGATACTGGCAGAAAATATTCAACTACCTTTGCTTTAAAACAGTCTTGAGATTTCTTTCATAATATGCAGGATTGTGTTTGTATGAAATGCTCTAACTTAAATTTGTATGTTGCTTTTAGATAATTATAATTGTTGATAGATTTATAACTGTCAGGATCTCTGTCTGAATTTCTAGGATGAGGAGCTATCACTATTTACATTTAGACTATTGTCCTCATCTTTGTTGTTGCTAAATTAAAGCATTGGTTCATGAATTTATAGAGAGTAATTCTGAATTCAGTCCCTCAGCTGAGCAGTGTGCAATAAACTGAACAGCACTAAAAATAAGTAGACGAGACCTCCCTAGACATGGGCAGTGGAATAAGAACAGTCTACCCCCCCCAATAGATTAAATAAAGGGTTCAGTTCAGAATTCCTTGTTGGTTACCTGGATTGATATATATCTGATGAAAACAACAACAATGTTCAGGACAATAGTTTGAATGTAAATAGTGTAAGTTTCAGAGGATCCATAGAAAACTCTCCTATTCTTGGCATTTGTGCCAAGGTTGAATCCATTTCTGTAGTTTATTATTATCATTATTATTTGTTAGTGATAATTCAAATTAAAGATGTTACCAAGCATGTAAAGAAGTCCTTAAATGTTCATTAGTGTCTATGTAGGATTGTCAGGTTGAGTACAAGCCTCAGATAATGAAAATCTGACTAAAGAGAGCTTGGACTGTAAGAAAAAAAAGAAAAAAATAATCAAACTACAAATGCATCATTGTGAATAATTTACCTGAACTAAGCAAGGCTTATATTTTCATGACTTTATTTAAATAAAGTTATAAATCTGTTATTTAAACATTGTTCATGATCTCAAGAGTGTGAGCTAGTGGAAGCAAAACAAAGCAGTTTGAATTTAGGAATGAAAATTAAATCTTTTCTCCAGTTACAGTCAACATGGAAAATTTAACATTTTAAATAGAAACACTGACCACTTATATTTATGGGACAGTGTTGGAAGTGAATTTAATGAAGAAATGAGAGAATGGTGGTCGGTACAGAGATTGCATTGCTTGACCAGCCAATGAAACTAAATAGGCCTAAAAGCAAGAGGAAGCTCTTAGTGATCATATAAAAGGAGTTAAGGGATATAATTTAAAGCTTCTGATCAAATGGAAATTGAAAATTGAGAAAAAGAGAATGCAGAAGAAGGTTTGCAAATTCTTACTCTACCAAGCAATGAATGTACTGCCTAATTGGCTAACTGAAATGCCTTTGAATATTTCAAAGAATTTCTCACAAGACAAATGCAAAGAGAATTTTAATTGATTGAAAAAAAAAAAAAAATATATTGCAGGATCTTAAGGTTAAAAGTTACACTGTGAAATGCAATTATCCTTTAGGCTTTCCCTGCTTGATTACCAATACTGACTTGATGAGAGCTTGGTTAGTTTCCAACACCTGCACCATTATTTGATTAGGTTTCTGCCATATTCAGCCAGTGATGATTACTCTATGAATAATAAACAGACAAACTCATGCTGTGATTATAGAGTTTCCTCTATCCACTCCAACACTTTCATTAAGGTTCCTCCAACAAGTTCAGCTATAGACGTATCATTTACGAATAATAATAAACTACAGAAATCGGTTCAACCTTTGCACAACCGTCAGGAATAAGAGAGAGAGTTTACCTGACAAAATTATAAATCTATCCGCAATTATGATTATCTAAAAGCAACATACAAATTTAAGTTAGAGCATTTCATACAAACACAATCCTGCATA
Organism: Acanthosepion pharaonis; assembly: GCA_903632075.3. Taxonomy (NCBI): domain Eukaryota; kingdom Metazoa; phylum Mollusca; class Cephalopoda; order Sepiida; family Sepiidae; genus Acanthosepion; species Acanthosepion pharaonis. Next base: position 1,167,303 of record CAHIKZ030002822.1, read on the forward strand.
TTATGAAAGAAATCTCAAGACTGTTTTAAAGCGAAGGTAGTTGAATATTTTCTGCCAGTATCAGAAGTTGATGTTTAAGATGATTAAAAAAGAAAGAAAATTCTAAATTTCATCAAATGCTGATTTTTTAAGGGAAGGATCTCCTAACTTGGGAAGTTGGTGCATCACAATTTTTTCTATCCTGATTTGGTTTTGTACTATGAAAGTATAAAAAGACATTTTTATAGTAAAAATACCAGCAATACATTTTTTGAAAAAAAAATATCAGCAATACATTTGGCTCTTTAGGCAAAACCCCTCTTTACAAAAATACATCAATGAAACCTGATCCACAAACTGATTTCTTACAAAGAATATATATTCCATTCATACGAATCTCTACTAAAAATCTTGTTTGCATTAAATGACCCATTGGGGTTGATGTGCCATAAAACAAAATAAACCAAATCTTCTTAGAGATGGCTGATCAATCAAGAGGACAATAATAAATAATATTAATATATAATATAATATTAATATATAATAGAATATAATATAACAATAATAAATAATAAAATGTATCTAAAGTAAAAATTCTAAATTTTATCAAATGCTGATTTTTCAAGGCAAGGATCTCCTATCTTGGGAAGTTGGGGCACCACAATCTTTCTCTCTTGATTTGGTTTTGTACTGAACTGAACTTGACGATTTCAAGCTATAAAGGAGTGAAGTACATGAATTCAAGCAAGAATTTTAATAAGCAATTTAGGATTTTGATCAGTACTTGGTTTATTTTTGTACAAGAATTAGAACTCAAGTTGCTTGAATGTTTACTTAATTTTTTATGATTTCATCTAATAAATAGAAAAGAGATTTCAACTGCCGGAATTACTGAATATAGTATAAAATAATATATTTAGTAACTCTTTGTTTAATTTTACATTTTTCTTTTGAGTTGCTTAAGCCACACTGACATTACTTGGATTTGCTTAACGGTTAGTCAAATTTGTGTACAGTTGCTTATAAATGAGTCACCTATAAAAAAAAAAAATTAATGTTTGTAGGTAGTAAATAATTCAATTATTTATTTACACATTTATCTATTAACAACTGATGTGTATGCGCAAATGTTCCCAGCACCTGTTTTTTGAAAACTAAAAACTGTTTATACAGTAGAAAAATGATTGTTTAATAGAAATATTAAAAATAAAAAACATAGCAAGGTTTGCAAATAACTAATCTTGCCAATACTAGAGTTGCTCCGAAAGTAATGCCTTCTAATATATGTTGATCCATGGTGTTAGTGCTATTGAAATATGTGTTTCATGTTCACACTAATAACCTAAAATATTCTTTTCTTTTTTTTATATAGATAGCAGTCTGGCAAAAATGCTTCTGACATAATTCGTATAAAACACTGAATTCCTCCATACAGAAAAAAATGAACCCATTTACATTTATCAATGATGCTGAATGTTTAACGAAATGAAATGCTAGATGTGAGTACAGTGAGAGTTATGACAAGCCATGTTTACAAGTGCTGCATCCAAGCTCTTGTTCATCACTAGTGAAAATGTATATCTAACAATAGTGACTATGTAGAAATATATTGTTTTGTACCTGTAAATTTGCTCAACCAAGCAGTCATGTTCTGCTCCATGTATGTGTCATAGTTCCCATGGAAATAAATAGGAGGCATTATTTTTTAAGTGTTAAGTGTTTTGTGTGTGTGTGTGTGATGGGGGGGGTGTAATCTTTGCCACCTCTTAAATATAAGAATTTGCATTCTTGGTTCTTTGCAGCCAGAGAATGAAGATATCATTCTGAAAAAGAAGCTTAAACTTACAAAACTGAAAGCATTCCAACAATTCAAAATGAACCAGATTGTTTCTAAACAAACAAATAAAAGTAAATTATAAAAGAAAGATATAAGCTGAAGATTGTTATAAAAATGGAAATCTGCAGCTGAAAAATCTGTAAGTTGTTCAGATCAATGAAATAAGAAAATCCTATTTGCATTCAATTAGCAAATCAAGAAGAACCAATGAAAGACATGTCCTTGACTAAATTGACAGAATTCTGAATTGTCCTTTAATTCACTCAGCTTTTGGATTCCTCTTGCCAAGAATGAAGATCTGCTTAGACTAGAGTAAAAGCATTCTTTTAAATCAGATTCAATTCAAGTACAAGTGAACATCAAAGAGATTTCTTTTGATACCAAACAACAATTCACTTCTTATTAGAGAAGATAAAAACAAAATTATTTTGTAACTACATGATAACTTTAAATTAAAATCTATTATTATTTCTGGTTACATAATACAGTGATTATTATATCCAATGCATATACTGCCAATTCAGGTGTATGAATTGAAACAAATTAGTTTGAGTCAAAAACTCTGTTGGTTCCAAGCAACAAAGAGTGACTTAAGAACATCCTCCCACTTTCCAAATTTATAGACAAATCCTACAGATGCATGCTGGGATTTCTTCTTAACCAATAAAAATCAATCTCTTCCCTAATATTGTTGTTCTTAGGGCAGCTCGCCGTGGTGTAATGGTTAGCAAGCTTGTCTTGCTAGATCAGTTATGACTGAAAAGTGAGTTTGATCCTCACTAGGTGCTCATACTTTTGGCTTTGCATTAAATCTAAGCTACACTTAGAAAATATTGTTGTTCTTTTTTGCCTTGAAGTCAGAATGCTATAACAATTTGAGTGTATCCTTTTTCTGTGTAAACACAATTCTTACTTTGTAAACTTTTTACTGTATTACTGTTTTTGACTTGCATATATATTATTTGTTTAATATTATTTTGCCCTGTTATTTTTCTTCACTTTCTTATTGTTTATTAAGAATGTTATTTATTCCATTTGTAGAGAATTTTGCCAATTACACTTAACCAATGTCAATTACTCCACATCCTCTTTGCATGCTAATTAACCAAACAAAATTGATAAACATTAAAACTTCTTTGAGGATATTAATTCATTTACAAATAAAGTCAGAATTTATTAATAAATATATGTAGTTGGTTTAAGGGACATTTTCTGCCTAAGTTTGAAAGTAGAATTTCCTTTTGATAAGAAAGTAAATTCAGGAAATTTCAATTTGACTAATTACATATTCAGAGAAATAAAATCTAACTTTACTAATTCTGAGTTATTAAGAGTCAATACTTGTAAAATCTGTATTTTAATCATTCCAATATGAATGAAAATTAATTTCATATGTATTATTTACATAAATTGAAAACAAAGTTATTTAAATTTGTTAACAAAAAAATCTCACTGGAGAAATTCATAAAAATAATGGCTTATTCAATTTACTTAAATACTCCACCTGTTCACTAAATATGATGTTCCTTCAGGACAAAGGTGAGCATGGTTCTCCACAGATTTCTTTTCTTTATTGTCTGAATTGCCATGCATTCTTTGGAAAGATAGTTGAATAGTTTTCCATTGCATTTTCAATGATTTAGATTTCACAGTTGTCGACCAGTTACCATCCAAGGCTAGAGCAACTAGTTTATTCTATTGTTTAACTATTGGCAGGATCACAATGGAGAAATAAACAGATTCTTACCTTACTCAAAGTGAATTATACAGAAGAAATTAACCAGGAATTTGAATTAACCTCCACCTTATCTAGGGACACATTGCTTGAAATATTCTTTAATATAGAGAAAGAACAAATATATAATACAAAAAAATATATATTTCCAACAAAAGCTCTGAATACTGATTTGTTTCTTTTAGGAATCAGTTTGGTGATAGGGAATCGACATACAACAATCTTATTTACACATACAAATACATACATTATATATATATATATATATATATATTTATTAGTCTCCCCCGCCCCATCTCTCTCCGCCACCCCTTCTTTTTTTTTTCTTTTCCTCTCCCTCCATCTTATTCTGATCTTTAGCATTAGATCGTCTATGGTGTGTGTATGTCACCATGAAATGTATCTTTAATGTATTAGACATTCTACAACATTCATGTTTCTCTCACTTAAACCTCTTCCACTTACCGCTCTAAAACTTCTCTCTGTTAAGTTTTAATCTCCCACATTCTCTCGTCTGTTACCCCTCTCTTTAACTCTAACTTTCGTCCCACACTCTCATACTTACACTCTCTCTAAATTCTATTTTTATTTCCGGAGTTGTTTTTTCTGTTTTCTTTTTGAATTTGTAGGTCTGATGAATTGGATCGTATTTACAATTCCACCAATGGAATAAATTATGACCATGGAATATTAGTGTTTAAGCCTTTTTATTATATATATATATATATATATATATCCAACTTTTACCCATTAAACCCTCTTTTTCTCTAGAATACTTAAATTATTATTTGAATTATTATTATAATTTATTAATTTCTAATTAAATTATTTAAATCATTATTTAAATTTAAAATATTATTTACATGGGCAAAGGTATATAGCTTTGTCCATGTAAGTAAATATGTTAATAGTTTGCATTCGCCTATTAATATTTTCAGATTTGAATCTTTGTCGGTTTGTCTATCCATATGTCTATGTCTTTATTGATGTAAGTGTGTATGATTGCCTATATATGCCTTTCATTGTATGTATGTGTGTCTGATATTATATTTCCACCTTTTTTTGTTTTGGTTGTGGACATCTATTTCCTGTTTGGTCCATGTTTATATATATATATGACAATACATAGACAATCATATTATAATATACAAACACATTGGCATATTTAAATATGATTGTGTATGTATTGTCATTTGCAAAAGCTCTTTCCCTGCAGATATCATCACTTCAAATGTATCTAAGTTGTTATAATATTTGTATCTCCTTAGAATGGCATTTGGCTTTTTGATTAAAACAAAATAAGTAAAATATTTTTTTTTCCTCAGTTCTTTCTTTAAATAATTTTATAATAGTTTAAACTTAACACAGCTTAAATTTGAAATTGGTAATTTTTATTTTCAATTTTAATGTAAAATTTAAAATTAATCAGTTAGAATGATTTCTATTTTAGTCTAACCCTAACATTAAGGCATTAAAAATTATAACCAAGGTTCATTGTCAAGTTTTTTTAATTTTCATATACTTGTATTTTGCTTGGTCATTGTAGCTTATGTAACAGCGTTCCCCATACTGAGGGGAGTTTGGTTGATTTGAACCTTTTAAAACTCTTTATTCTACATTCAACACCATCACTTGATAAGACACCAAAAGTGTTGAAACAAAATGGCTATTTTTGTACTGATTTTATATGTATGTTATAATTTTTGAATATATATCATTAAATTTGGCTGACAAGAAAATGCTGGATAATATTCAAAGAAAATGGACTTTTTCCAAGCAGGTGTTCATGGAGCTATTAGAGTGAATCAAGGAAATAACTATTACTTTCCTATCAAGAGTGTCAGAAAGCAACAATATGATCTCAGAAAACCAACTAAAGTTTTAAACATTATGAAATACTTTCCTATAATTGTAAAACATCCAGATCTCAAATATAACAAATTTTAGATTTACTCTTTAAACATTTTCTATAATGGAAAAAGAATTTTTAAAAACTTCTATTTCCAACCTAATAAGACTCAAAAAGTAAATTGAAATTCTAATCATTGTTTAGACAACTGAACTCTTTTGTGTTGTTGATGTTATTACCACAAGGTTTTAACAAGGTTTCAGTTAATTCTTCATAATCTCCATCATCTCTATAATTTGTAAGGAAAAAAGCTTTTTTTTCTATTTATTTCTTGAGAGGGGAAGCAAAAGAGAGATTGAAAAGACCTTTCTTTCTATACTAAAGATTTTAAAGATTGTTCAAAACATGGTAACTGCACCATCACCACCACAAATGTGTTCAATTGTCAGAATAAAACTTGCAATATTAATGACATATTAGAGACAATAAAATGGAAAATAATTTATATAAACACATTTTTTTCAAGTTGATACCTAATGAGATGATTTAACCTTTGAAATAACAAAGTTAATGAGTGGGGTGCTGAAATGTTGTTTGCCAAACCAAGAGGGGATTAAAAACAAAAGAAACAAACTTTGATGAGTGGTCATTTAGTCAGATTTTGTTAAGTGTGACAGGCTAAGAACTTATCAGCACCACCTTATACTAAAAGAAAGCAAAATACCAATTACACCCAATCCTGAGTTGCCTTGTTTTTTTGAATCTCTTAAGAGAGACACATGTATTCTTGGGTGCTTCATTGTCTTCTTTATGTCCTGTGTCCCCTCAGGACATAGGCAATCATGGCTTTCCACAATTTCCTGTCCTTTGTAGTTCTTAATAAATTTTGTCTTTTCATTATTTCTCCTAAACCTTGTTCCCCTATACATTTGCTTAAGCTTATTAAGTATGTTATGCAAAGTTTTCCTCAGTCCCTCTTGGCCTAAATATGTCCTGTGAGTATCAGATTTTCCAAGTGCTCCTTCCTCATTACATACCCCAGAAATTTTGACTGCCTTTTTCTGATGTTAGGTATAAGTTTCCTTTTGATTTCCATTGTGGTTGCTTATATGTTCAGTCCATGGCTTTAATGGGCTCGTTTTTTTTTACCATTACTAGATTACTAACTTCAACTATCACTTATGGACTTGTGTGTCACTTACAATGTTTGTCTCATCACTGAAATCTGTTTTAAAACTTTGAGCAAACCATTACACCCACTGTACATCTAAAACATTAAATACTTGAAAATAATTTTCAGTATAAACAAAGCAAAATTAAGTTTGGAATTAATATTCCAATAATTTTTGTGAATTTGATTCCAAGAGAAGAATGAATGATTGCTTTTACTCTATGAACAAGAGTTATGAAAAATACATTATCTATGGACAGAGGTGACGGGGATCAGAATTTCATGAAATAAAGGGATTAAATGATGATTTTTGGTTGGTTGATTTTGTTTAGCAGCATATCAACCTCTATGGTTTATTTAATGATGGAGTCTAAATATTTCAAACACAATTTTATGGCTTCAACTTAATATATATTATAAATAGTTATTGTTCATAATTTTACTATATGTAGGTATTGCTGGTAATTTTTTTTTTTTTATATATAAAAATGTATTTTTATTCTTTCATATTATTTTGTTTTTGTTCAGGGGCTCACTATTTACCCATAGTTGGAACCCTAACAGGTGCTACCACTCCAGGTCAGGGTAGACCTGGGAATAACAGTAATTAAAAGGTGGTTCCACACTCCTCAAAACCTGTAATCTCCTGATCAGAAGCCTTGCTGCCAGGTGTAGTTCATTGTCATACCCAGGACGAGTTAAATGATGAAGAACCAATGACTGATATATTGCTCAGCAGCATGAAACAATATGCATTGTTCCCTGAGGAGGAAAAAGCTAATAATGATAAAATTATATATTTACTTACTTGAATCTGATATTATTGATTTTTTTCATCCCGAAGCTCCACATTCCTCCAAGTTTACGCTCCAACTGTCCATTCAAAATATGTTCCCACAGGTATAATCCTAGAAATAAGCAGAAAGAAGGGGTTTTTGAATACTTTTATATAAACAACTTAAGTAAAAACCAGAAAAATGTTTCAGAAACTTTTAACAAAATCAATGATTTGAACAAAACCAAAATTAATGTAACCTTGAAATTTCTAACCAAACACAGAGAAATTCTCAATTACCCATAACTATAAAACTATCTTGAGATTATATTTAATTTAAATAATATTGTACAAAAAAAAAAAAAAAATTAAAATTACCATTTAAAAAAAGGCAATCTTTACTGTGTACAAAATTGACATCTTAAAATAAAAATCAATTAGAATTCCTGAAACAAACAAAAATCAATTCTCTCAGTCAGTTTTCAAGGAATGTTTTTTACGTAAATAATGAAAGTATTAAAACAAAGAATAGCCACTGAAAAGAGAATGGGCATTTAACAAGAATAAAGATCATCTTCTTAGTTTTTGGACAAAATTTTTCATTTTTATTTCTGGATAAAAAAAAAAAAATTCTACCCAAAGACATTATCTAGTCTCACAACTTGAACTTTAATATAGAGAAAGAACAAATGTATTATACAAAAAAAAAAAAAAAAAAAAAAAAAGAAAGAGAAATTTCCAACAAAACCATTGAATTCTTATTTGTTTCTTTCAGGAAACAAATAGGTGATGGGGATGGAAACTATACACAACAATTTTTCTTACACATGCATGCACACAAGGGATTACTGAAATGTTATCACCATTAAAAATTTAAAAAAAAAAAAAAAAAAAAAACGTTGGTAAGATTTGGAGGAATTACATTTTAAACAAGGGTTGATCTTTACATAAAAAAAAATTGTCATTTTTGACAGGTACTCTGCTAGTTATTATTGAGTTTTTAACTGTAGTAACAGGTGGCCTTTACTAGAGATCAAGATACAGCAAGTCCCAATAATAAACCAACTGATAGCAAATATTTTCAACTTAATTCCAGTTGCTTTTTATCTCAACCATCATTTTACATTTCTTAGTAAGCAATACTGATCAAAAAGACTAAACCATCATCAAGACTTGATTACCTTTTTCTCCTCAGGAAGGCTCAGGCAGCTGTCCTACCTTTTAGGCCACAGAGACTTCTGGCTGCAGTCATTTAAATTTACCTACACAGCTATTCCCTTTCATTGTTTTATTAGGAGTAATATGTTTCTGAATTTCTTTGAAGTACTATTATTAATTATTTTAATGGTTGTCAGTAAGCAATACAAATTGGAAAAAGATGACAATGAGAGTTATGATAAAAAACAATGAAAGTTAAGAAAAAATATACCAACTGAAAAAAATAAACAGCAATGCTTCATCTCAGAAATTAAAAGAAAACTATTGCTAAATATACTGGACTATTTCAGTTGTATTTTATTCTTTAACTCTATAGTCATAACCTCATACTTGCTGGAAGTGAGAGACATATCTAAGACTGGAAGCAAAACAATAAATTTCTGAATGCACAACTGCTATTTCATATTGGTAACTTGCATTCTCTGTAGAATAAACAAAAATTGAAAAGTTGATTATTTGACTGCGGCACAATTGACTGCTGGATTTTTCATTTTATTAAGACTATATTTGCTAGACGTGATCTTCTTACAAAGTGCTATGTACATTCATGAGCAGCCTCTGTCAAGGCTAACAATGAATGAAGACATTCTGCTCACACTACCTGAACAGAGAAAACAATTACAAGAAAGTCAATTACTGTCTGCCACTGTTGGTATAGAGAGACAAGACAATGAAGATGACTGGTAATGAGACAGGGCTCAGGAAATGTTGAATTCAAAATTCTTCAGTGAAAGATATTTATAGAAAAGTGATAAAATCTGGTCCATTTGCTATATTCTATCTAAACAACACAAACCTATGAATTTACACATGGCCAAAATATTGAATATATGTACCTATGTGCATCCTTTATATACATCTAGCAACATTTTCAGAGTTAAGAACACTTCTAAGAGACACCCAAGCTGAACAACACAAATCTATGAATTTACTGAGGCCCCAAATAGTGAACATTTGTACCTATGTGTAATATTTATGCATCAAGTAAGAGCAATTGCTTCTTCTTGGTTATTAAAGTTAAGAGACAACAGTTATTGTAATAAGGCTGCTGTGGAGAGCACAAAACCTTATCTTAAAACTTGAGGAAAAATATAAAAGTAAAGCTGTGATGATACACTGATCAAAGAAACTCATGAACCTGGTTTAAGGTTGCTGTTATAAAAGAATAAGAGCAACACCCCCACCATATGAAAATATTTTTGTCACTCTTGGACAGGATTTTAGCAAAAGAGTTATTAACAAGATCAAGCCCAAATAACACATTTGATAAGTGTTTCAATTTCCTCCTGACTATTTGTGCTTAAGCAAAAGAGTAAGAAAGCTCTTATAGACACACAACACTGATCACATAGAAGCAGATTACAAATGGGCAAAGTAACAAATCGGATTATATTAAGAAATAGGAAAAAATGGCCTCCTAAATTTACAGTTGCAGGTTCAAATGTAGAATAGAGTAAAGGTCAGCATATATAGAAATGGTGAATATTGGTTCAATACAAAATGATGGCTTTGCTAAGCAATTTATAGAGTTGTGAATGGATCAAATCAAAAAGGATGTCATTAAATAGAATAAAGATGGCTTGAGGATAGCAAACATCTAGTGCTATAGAATCACAAATGAATGAACCAAATAACAGAAACAACATTATTTAAAGACATTCAACAGTAGTAACAACTAAAATAGATACACATGTAAATCAAAGAAAAAATGACAATCAAGATGTTGATGTTCCTCACTACATCAAACAAAAATGTGGGAAGGAAACTCCAATACTGGAGTCAAAACAGTGAACCTGAGAAACGTATTTTCATGAAAAATTCTTTTAATAGAAAAAAGTTTATAACTTTCACTCAACATTTGTAGTGGCTATTCAGTCAATGAATGCCAAATGTTTTCATATTAGAAAACAGCTAATATTAGCATTGCCACCATGAAAGAGGTTTTAGACAGTTCAGTTAGCAAGGTGTTTATATAGAAAGACATTTTTGTCTGACTTGTTTTGAAACTAGTCATGAGACACGCAACCATTATCAGAGTTCTTGATCATCAGCAAAAAGCAAAACAAAATCATTTCAGTCTTGTACCTCCATAAAGACAGAGTCAAAGTAAATGATATAAAATAGAAAGTAAACATTTTGACTTGCAAGCTTATCCAATGTTACCAACATTGAAATAAAAAAAAAGCTTACATGATAATAATGATCATCAATGCTATCACATTTTCTCAGATCCACATATAACCAAAGAAAATGTTTTTGTCAATTTAGTTTCCTTTAGTACATTCTAATTCAAATCTTTTCATACATAATTTTTTTCACTCTTTCAAGATATTCAACTTACATCTTCAAAACTATATGATTAGCCTTTTTTTTTTACTGTTTCAAGATTGAATATTATATAATAATAATATTAAATTGACAATATCAATGTAGATCATTATTCATTTTTTTGTCAATACAAATTAACAGAAAAATTAACAATTAACAAAAAAAATAAAAAAAATATTGATACAAAAACGTTCAAAACCAGGTTGAATGCTGGTTTACACCTATGCCTCTTGCATGTTAAAATGCATAGACATGACTGAATGCTGCTTTAGACTCATGTCTCTTGCATGTTAAAATGCATAGACATGACTGAATGCTGCTTTAGACTAATGTCTCTTGCATGTTAAAATGCATAGACATGACTGAATGCTGCTTTAGACTCATGTCTCTTGCATGTTAAAATGCATAGACATGACTGAATGCTGCTTTAGACTCATGTCTCTTGCATGTTAAAATGCATAGACATGACTGAATGCTGCTTTAGACTCATGTCTCTTGCATGTTAAAATGCATAGGCATGACTGAATGCTGCTTTAGACTCATGCCTCTTGCATGTTAAAATGCATAGACATGACTGAATGCTGCTTTAGACTCATGTCTCTTGCATGTTAAAATGCATAGACATGACTGAATGCTGCTTTAGACTCATGCCTCTTGCATGTTAAAATGCATAGACATGACTGAATGCTGCTTTAGACTCATGTCTCTTGCATGTTAAAATGCATAGACATGACTGAATGCTGCTTTAGACTCATGCATCTTGCATGTTAAAATGCATAGACATGACTGAATGCTGCTTTAGACTCATGCCTCTTGCATGTTAAAATGCATAGACATGACTGAATGCTGCTTTAGACTAATGTCTCTTGCATGTTAAAATGCATAGACATGACTGAATGCATGCTTTAGACTCATGCCTTTAGACTCTTGCATGTTAAAATGCATAGACATGACTGAATGCTGCTTTAGACTCATGCCTCTTGCATGTTAAAATGCATAGACATGACTGAATGCTGCTTTAGACTCATGTCTCTTGCATGTTAAAATGCATAGACATGACTGAATGCTGCTTTAGACCCATGTCTCTAGCATGACAAAATGTATTGGTGTCTTTGAAAAACCTTGAACTATTTGTCACATATCAAGACTGACAGATAAAAATTTTTTTTTATTAAAATGCATAACAAGCACAAATATTCCTTCTGTTCTGGTGCCATCAATCAGTAATTCAAAATGAATGTAATCTTATACAAAGTTCACAGTGAATGAAATCTTAGCTCCCAGTCCTGCATCAAATGACACAGGGATAAACTAGCTCTGATGATATTTTGAGTTTTTATTAGTTATTCAAAAAGAATAAAAATCAGCATTAGATACAAGTTATACATTAAATTTCTTCAGCAGCCTTGAAAGGAGCAGTTTAATATTTTGTTGCAATATGTTAATATTTTGTAACAAAATTATAAATATAAAAAACCATGAATTTCATTGCTTGCATTAAAATGTATTCTTGATTGAAGAACACATGAAAGCCATTGTAACTGACATTTCAAATTAGCTTTAAAATGATTCGAAATTTTTAATGGATGTCTTTAACCAGGTAAGGTGGTTTTCTAAAGTTGGCATGTTGGTTAGGATAGCAAATGAGTCAAGTACTAAAATCTAACACTTTAAAAATAAACTAAATATCAACGCCAATTGCAATATTTGAGGGTGCAATTTTTATAATCATAATATGATGCCTTGTGTTGTCAAGGAAGGAAGAAAAAGACAAATATCAATATATTCATGTTTAATATTACAGGAGTGCTTCTGTCTTTTCATTGATTTGTAATATCAAAGAGAGAATGCTAGAAACATCAGCATAAAAATGTGTCAATATTTGGTTTTCACGAACATAATTTTGTCTTTCAAATCAAGTTTTTAATTTATTTTTTTTACATGTGTTTAATACTTGATCTGTATAAATTTATATGACAATCTTTTATTCCAACCTGTCCAGTAGGTCAAATAACAAAACTTTGAAAATCTCCCACTTCATGTTCTAGATACAGATGTTTTACTCCTGAATAGAATATCTGTGACTGGACACGTTAACAGATGTTCCACTCATGAGGTTTTTCATGCACAGATTTAGTTGTAAAACATTGTAATTTTCTCCACACAATTCATTGGGGTAATTTCAAACAAGTCACACCCACTCCCGAAAATTAAGTCAATCCCTTTAGAACATGTAATGCATGGTCCAAAAATGTCATTGTTTTTATCACAAGATTGCATTAAGAACATTTACTTTTGACTAATTTTTTTTTTATCATTTAACCCCAAGCAAGACAATAAAGTCACTAAGACACAAAGGGTTACTGAGAGTGAAAGAATATGAAAAAAATAAAGAAAATCATTATGGAGAGAGACCAATAAAAGAACAGGAATTAAGATAATGATTGACATTGATCTTCAAAAATTTAAATGCAAAGTTAACTGGATAGCAAGAAGCCAGAAGAGAGTTCCATACTTGAACACTCCAGAGAAAGAAACAATTTAAATTCTGATTCAAATTAAACCAACTGAATATGGCAAGTGATGAAAAAATATCCAAAATTTGTTCAAAGAAAAGATTTGATATTCTATCCAAATAACAAAAATGATGACTGAACAAATTTTTGTTACAATTTAATTGGGAAGTTTTTACTCATCTGTCATTTTTACTAAACATTATACTTTTAGATAATGTCAATGAAAAAAGATCTAAATTCTCTGGAAGACTGTAAAAGGCACCAAAATCAGTTGTTTGCAAAGAAAGATAGTTCTACAATATTGCAATTATAAAATTGACTAAAAGTTGTCAAAATATAGTCAAACAGTGTATACATTGTTCAATAAACTCAGGAGAGTGACTTCTTGTGCCTTATCAGAGTAACATTTTCCACTGAAATGAATTGGAAATATTATATTGAATCAATTGCTAGTTCTGCTGTTAGGAAAGTTGGTTTACTGTGTCATGCTAGACAGTTTTTCTCATCACTATCTTACACAGTTGAAACTGCTAGATGTAACCATAAATTCAATGCTAATAGTTTCTTCTCTCACAATTCTTGCTTATTTGACTTCTTGCTTTCCAGTAAACTTTGATCTTCAAAAATTTAAATACAATATCAATCATTATTTTTTTTCTTCTTATTCCCTGTTCTTTTATTATCCTCTCTTCTTAATGTTTTTCTTTTTCTCATTCTTTCACACTCAGTAACCCCTTGTGACTTTAGGTTTTATTGCTTAACTTGGGGTGAAATGACTAAAAACAAAAAGCTAATACAAAAAATTTATTAAAAATTATCTCAACCTGAATGAACTTATTGGCCAATCCAATATCTATCTTTTCCTTATTACAGCAAAAGTAATTAATGTATTCTAATTAAAAGTACCAGACTTATAATAATAAAACTTCAGTTTCTTCATTTCTTTTAATGTCTACTGACTTATGATATCTGAAACTGATTTTACAATAAAACTTATGGACATGGATTAAATTTATGTTTTTTTATAAAACCGAATAGATAAGTCTGTATTTATCAAAATTACTAAAATCATTGACGTTACATATTTTGGAATTTTCAACAAATTTTCATTATATTTTTTTTAAGTAATCAATATTTAAAGGTTAGTTGTTATTGTAAATTTTGGTCTTGAATAAATGTGAAAAGTTAGAATAAGCAGTTTCTGTTTTAGAATCTGTATAAAATTAGTTTTGCAATTCTAAATGAACATTTTCCTTGGAATTGAAATTGTTTCTAAGATGGATTTGGTTTTTATGGCTTATGAACTATTTAAATGTGAAACAGACTGTAAGAATAATTTCTTTTTGTTGGTCAATGTTGAATTAACAAATGTTTTGGAGACAATGATTTTTTCCATATACAAGTCATGCTATTTAAACCATAGCTGTGGGGGAGAAGAAATTGATTGGTACCTTTCCTAACTGTATTTGCACATAAATGAATATAATGAACTTGGCTGAAATTCAAACTTGACCCTCTGATTTCTCATTCCAAGCCACTTATCCATTAAATCAGACACACATCCAATTTTTTCTAAGATGTTTCCATAAAAGTAAATTATCATTTTGTGTGTGTGGGGGGGGATTTTTTCCCTAAAAAAAAAGTGGTGGGGGTATGATTATTACATACTTAAGAAAGAGTAAATTTTACAAACTAGTTTTGCATCAACTCTTTCAGAAGAAAACTTTAAAACATTTCAACCAAGGAAATATACCAGACATTGAACTGACCTAAATTTGCTGTTTCATTATAGAGAAAAATTAACAGTATTCCTTTAAAACAGGAAAGAAAGGTAATTTTCTATTTTAATGTAGATTAATAATGTTCATCCTGTCATTACTGAATATGATAATGAGAAATAATTATTAGCAAAAATATTTTAGGAGCATTATGTACAGAGTCATCATAGTAGATATTTTCAGGGCTTGTATAAATGCAAAAGCAGACTGACGACAGTAAAGCCAGTTACAAAAAGAATATTTTTATTTTACTATTCTGATTAAATTCTATCTCAACTAATCAAAATGTCTCTACCCAATCAAGATAAGAAAATATTAGATTGCTGCCAATTTCAAATTTCTCTAGTTTCAATTTACAAAGCATAAATTAAGTAATGATTATTTAACCTCCCCCACAGGGAAAAGCATGGGTGATTTTTTTTTTCTTTTTCTATCAAATGCATATTTTTTTTTTTGTTGCAACAAGCACAACACAGAAAAAAAATTAAAAACCATGGCTCCATTGGTGCTCATAAAAAAAGAAAAAATTCTTATTTTAGTATCAATTAGAACATCAATAAAAATATATTCATAGTAGAAACATAAGATCTTGAAAACTCTCTACAGTTGGCTTAGTGAATATAATTGCTACAAATTGGAAAGCAAAATGCATTTCGCATAAATAAAAAAAGAGCCCTTCTACAAAGACATTTTACAGCTTGCAGAATTCACAGTATAACATGGCCAGCCGTTAGTATCTTAGCATGCCTGTTTGTTAGGGTGACTAATGTGAAAGAGAGAGAGAGAGTCTGAGAAACACACACACGTATATTTATTTTTTTAGGGAAATTGGAGTAGATTTGAATAGCGAAATTAAACCAGAGCATTTTGTTTACTGGGGCGAAAGTGTTAGACTAACCAATCTCTGTTACAGACACCTGCTTAGGCTCATTTGTGTTTTTGGGGGTTTTTTTTACCATCTATAGAGACAACCTGAGGTTTATATTGCAACTATACTGAACAAGCCTTAGCTATAATTTGTTGGAGAGAGTGCATAATCTGGCATGATCTCCAATTTGAACAAGGACAGTACACTCAAACCCTCAGTCATGAGGACTTGTGACTTTGTGCTAACATAACCATCAATGGCTTCTGAACAGTTTTGTCTACCCAATTTCATTTACAAGATTTGGGTCAACTTGTGGTATGATTTTCAGACACTTCCCAATGGTGCTTCACACTGCAATTATCAAGAAGTTGTAACCCAGCTCTCATTGTATATCTATGATGAAAATCAAATTTTAAATATATATTTGTAAAAGTTTTTTTTTCTTTTCATGCTGATGGATGTGAATACAATGATTGGAACTACAAAAAAATATCACACACACATTTGTTTTTTTCTTTTTTTTTAACCTCAGAAAGAAAGTATAAATATTAATGTTGAAACACTGGAATAATATTTTTTTGTTCAGAGATGCTTTTAATTTTAAAATTATGAAAACAAATTTCAGTAAGAAAAATATGGTAATTTTGTTGCATTAACAAAGGAGTGTAGAACACTTTTTACATGCTTTTAGCTGACAAATAAATTGGCTTTTCTCCTAATCCAGAAAGGCTTAGCTTTGAAAACCAATTTTGAATACTTAAAACTGTTAACTGACAATTTCTCATATTTCTATAAAGAAAAGTTTGGATGAAAATGATCGAACGTGAGTGTTTTCTTTTACAAACAGAGAAGCAAAATGAATTTCATGAATCATATTACACCAGAAAAATGGTTCAGGTTTTCCAACAGATGGAAGGAATTAATTCGATGCCGAGGACATAATAATACCGATTTTACATAATAACTCATCTCCGACCTGTGCTAAATGATCTCTGCCAAGCTGTCAGTCTCTGATTGAAACTTAAATAAGCAAAACGTTCAAGTAATGTGGTAACAAGAGAGAGAGAGAGAGAGAGAGAGAGATCTAAACACATTAGGCAATCAATCAATAGAGATCTAAGAATTGATCTATCAGAGTAGACTTGTTTCTTCCTTTGTAATGAAAAGGATAACATCAGCTGTGCTTTAACAGCAGGTCTTTTGTATCACAGAGCCTAGACTGCATCTTCTGTTCACCAAATACTAGAATTATGAGGGAATCATAATCAAAGATTTTCACAATTTCATGATTAGCCAATTTTTGTTCCAACTTCCCATGCAAGTATTGAAATTCAGTTCCTTTACAAAATCAGACTGTCTTTAGTTTCAATGATTTAAAATAAACCCTCCAACTATTAATTAACATTTTGAATTCATTTTGTTGGGAAATTATTCTGGCAGCTTTATACACACTGCCATGCACTAATATAATTATACTCTGAGTAATTTGGGTGTAATTAAGAGCACCCATCATATAGCAACATTTAATGTGCTCATCTTGTGTTCCTTATTGGATATCCCAGAAATTTGGCCTTTAGCTGAAATTATCATTGTCTAACAAATATCTGCTCTGAGTATAATTATGTCTTGTGGACAGAGAACTTAAATACATTAGACTTCATATAATATTAAAATAAAAGTCAATAGAATTATTGACAACAGGGTTCTAATATGAACATAACAGTATAATAACAATTAAAAATCAAACACACAGCACTAAGTGGATTATCCTGTTTCTGGTTAGTAATTTCATAATTTGCTTTTCTTCTCCAAACAGAGAAACAACTAAATTGTACATCCGTCTATATTTCTGAGATGAGGTATTTTAATTATTTACACTATTTACATTGTGATGATGGCAATAAAGATGAGGACAAAAGTCCAAACAATGTTTGGGCCATTGTATGCTCTGGCCTACTTCAGGTGATATACATTGGAATTTTGAAACAAACCATATATTAGTCCATGGGGATTGATTGTTCTAATTCTACATGCCATGCCATTTTTGGATATCTCAGTTTCAGTTAATTCCCTTTAGTAACTCAACTCTCCAAGTTTTTTTTTGTTGAATTCAAAACTCTTTGGGACAAGTCACTTTTTGAATCACTAAAGCAATGCTTTTATCAATTGGGCCAAGTGTCCTTGGGGACTTCATTGAGTGAATTTTGGGGACTTATAAACCTAATGACTCAGTAACTATTTTTTTTTTTTTTTACCAGAGCTCATATTACAGTATTTTTGTTGTTGTTGTTGTTTTTTCTCTAGTTCCCTATATTACTGGTTCCTAAATTGTAAAATTGTATTTTTATTAATATTAGTTTATAGTACTCCAAGAGCTCTTAGATATGAGAAGCAGAAAGACAAAAAATATATATAATTGTTTAAAATTTGCTATATTTACAAGGGAAGTAATCAATATTGATGATAAAGCAGTGTGGACATAGAAATCAACACAGTATAGTGATAGTTGTTAAGTAAAAGGAATAGCCCAACATGAAAATTACAAATTGCAGGAATCAAAATCAAACAAGTTCAAAAATTTAAATATCTGGGAAGTATTTACATTAATTACATTGTTTGGACTGTTCTTATTTTTTATGTCATATTCATGATGCTTCAGCTGTTGTACACTCTGACCTTCTTCAAGTCATTGCAATTTCAAACTAAACCCTTTATTTCATCCACCAGAGTAGATCCAATCCAACCAGATAGCGAGCCTGGACATGCTGAGTTTTGTTCACCAAGGTACCCACAGAGGAGGCACTACCCGTACTCAGGGACAGACTGACCTTGAACTAATCCTCAGGTGAACAGACCAGTATCCTAATAGATAACCCGGTGGAAATACTGACTTTCTGTACAAACAACATACTTCAGAATGGGATCAGATATATATTAGCAGGATGAAAGCTTAGCAATGGGCTCACCATTATCAGCAGCAATGGCTAACATATATGGAATACATTGAAGAAAATGCATTAGAATCCACAACATTAAAGGCAACATGTAGATGACACCTCCATATTCTGGCCACACCAGGAAGAATTCCAGCAATTACTGGATCATGAAAAATCAATAAGATTATAGATACAGTTCACAATGGAGAGACAAAACAACAACAAATTAGCATTTCTGGATGTACTAATATCTTGAACAGAGCATGGGTTCAAGATATCTATATTCCACAAACCAACATTACAATGGACAATACCTCAACTTCAAATCCCACCACATATACAGTAGAAGGATCATCCACTGTGTACAACATCAAGCAAAAGTCATAAGTGGTGACATAATTACAAGAAATGGTCACTATAAGCATTACCCTACAATGTAACAACTAACCTGGGTACATGGCAGCAGCTCGAACAAACTAGGATAGAAGGGTACAAAAAGATAACAACATTCAGAAAACAGCTTTGGTCTGCCTACTCTATGTGAAGGGATTATCAGAAAAAATACTAAAGATCTGTGGTACATATAACATCAGGATGACCTTAAAAAGTGGTTCAACACTTTGCAAACACCTCTTCCAATTAAGACATCCCATAGAGGAGAACATGATTAAGGAGTGTGTGTACACCATCCCATGCAGCTGTGATAAGAAATAGAAAGGAAAAACAGGCTGTCCCCTTAAGATAAGACTGTAGGAACACCATAAAGCTGTAACATGAAGGGAAATAGAAAAACCAAGCATAGCTGACTGCATACAGAGAGAAAAGGCAGATCACTGCCTCTAGTGGTATGAGGTTGAAATAATA
The DNA here is from genome assembly GCA_903632075.3 of Acanthosepion pharaonis. Lineage (NCBI taxonomy): Eukaryota > Metazoa > Mollusca > Cephalopoda > Sepiida > Sepiidae > Acanthosepion > Acanthosepion pharaonis. Next base: position 1,187,157 of record CAHIKZ030002822.1, read on the forward strand.
AACAGAGAACATCACTGGAAAATACAAAAATACAAGGAATCAGCACATATGCTAGGCCATAAAAATCTCCTAAGCTAACCAAGCATAGAAATGAATACAATATGGGTATCAGCAATACAGAGTGCTAGAGAAAAGCAATAAGAAAATTGCAATATGAGCTCTTGTAAAAATTTAGTTACTGAGACATTAGGTCCCAAAAATTAATAAATGAAAGTCTTCAAGGACACATGGATAAAAGTGTTGATTGAATCCAGTGACTCGACCCACAGAGTTGTGAGTTCAATACCTGGTAACAACTGATGTAAACAAAAACTTGGAAAGTTGTGTTAAAAGGAGATAACTGATAGTGTGACATCCAGAAGAGACATGCCATTAGAACAATCTATCCAGCGGATGAAATAAAGGGTTCAGTTTGAAATTCCAATCACTTGAAAAGGTGACTGGAATCACTGAAATCCAAAGGTGCATTAAGAGAGTGAAAGATTGTTGAAGCAAAGTATAAAGAAATAGAAAAGAGAAACTGAATTCTTATGTAATATGGCAGTGAATGCAAGAAAATCTCATGCATGAAGAAGAGATGTGAAGCAACAGAAATGTGGTTCTACAGAAGGGTGCTGAGAATACCATGGACCAAATATGTGAGCAGCAGCAAAGAAAATTGAAACAAAAAGGAAGAGATAGTTTAAATTTCTAAGGAATATAAAAAAGTGAAGGTGAGAGAAAAGACTGGGTATGGAGGAGACCAAGGAAAGGATAAAAGCTGAACAAGGTTCAAGAAGATAGAAGATGGTGATTGATGCTTCATTTAAAATTTTTGAAGTGCAATATGTACTCTGACAAGAAAAACTTTTTGGCACAACACAGTGACCCAACTTTCCTTGCAGTAGATGCAGCTATTGATTTGATGTAGTTGTACCACTTCAATATATGAGGTCAAGCAGGCACAGTGTGTTGCTCTCCAGGAGTCTGATAATGGACAGGAAATTTTCTGAAGGGGTATAACACATAGAAGTAATGACCGAGTTTCATGCCTTACTTGATGATTACCATACCTACTGTATAATTATTTTTTTTATATTCACACTATACGCAATTAAACAATTGCTATATTATGAGAGAAAGAGAGCACAGTATTGAAGACAGTGCATTTATAGTTATAAACAGTGTGGATATAGTAATCAACATTGTATGGTGACTGCCAGTTTCACCCCTTATGCAATCAAATTGCCTTGAAGTTCAGTTTGAGGCATGAAAGTGACAATCACTACGCAGTGTTGATTCTTTTGTCCACACTGCGTTCATGTGTGTATATAATATTAGAGCTCACACTGTCTCAGTCCCTATCATAGTTATGGCTGAATGGCAAAAACCTAGACCTGTTCTTAAAAAGTTTACATGTTGAATGAAGTAGTTGTGGCAAACAGTTTGGCATCATTTAGAAAATAAAACAGCTTAGTAAAAAAAAAAAAAAAAAAAAAAAAAAAAAAAACAAAAATAAAAAGAAATGGTACAGCCTTATGATAATCTGAAAGACTATTTTGAAACCTGTAAGTACTTTTATCAAATACTTCCAATATTAAATCTATAATAACCAACAACACAGTAGAGTGAATTTTTGATAGAGAAAAGATTAATTTAATTCAGCTGGCTTCCCACCCACACATATTCTTTGCTCCCTTGTAAAAGATTGATATCCAGTTATTTTTTTAAGGTATTGTATATTGAAAAGAGAAAAAAATGACAATTTCTTGTTGACCAATCATTACTCTTCACCAAATTTCTTCCTGATAGTGAACAACACTCTAAACCCAAAATATGACAGATTAATTTACTTTGTGAGAAAAATCAGCATCCTTGTTTGTCCATTTCTCTTGCAGTCATCTTTGAACTTCACAATGAGATATAGTTCTGTATAAACTCAAAATAGACTTTTCCTGGATTGTTTCCAGACAAAGCAGGTGAATTCTGAAAATGGAAGAGAAACAGAAAAGAGAGGCTGGATGCAAGTGACGGTGAATTATTACCTCAACTCTTACACTTGCACACAAATACAAAGTAAATGAAAAGAAGCTGTTCTCTGTAGACAGAACCGAGATTCTAGAGGAGTGATTTACTTCATTTGGTCATTGAGTTTCCAGTGAATTTTTAAGATATCAAAAGAGATTTTTGTATCTCAAAAAAGTGAGAAGAGGCACGGCACTCAATAGCAAAACACTGTTGTTTATTGCAAAATAAGTTAAAAACAATCAAACAAAATCTTATAAACTTATTGCAAGAAAAAGGCTGTACTCCAATATCAAGGTAGTTATATTAACAGCCAGTTTCAAAAACTATTCCCAAAGCAATAAAACAAAAAGCAGACTAGTTTTAACAACAAAATATTTCAAACTTCAGACTTATTTAACTCCATATTTTCTTAAAGCACTTCCTTAATATGAGCAGAGATTAACTCTGCACTTAAGCACCTAATTTTACTTTCATCTTTAAATTCTAATTTTTTTTTTAATCACACCAGGAAAAAAAATTGTAAGAGAATATGAATATCTTCTCAACTTTAAAAATTTCACCAATATCAAAAGGTTAAGAAATAATATTTTTCCGAAAAAATAAAAAAAACAATCTACTTTAATTTTTGTTAACACTAAGAAAGACTTTTCATAAAATTTTACATAATGACAAGATCTACTAATAAATTTAAGTTAAATGAAATTATATATTAACTCAAAGATCTTGGTGGCACAAAACTTAAAAATTGCTATAAAAACATATACATTTATTAAGAAGAGTGGAAAATAAACAATGTTAATTCAAAATTTGAGAGAGAAAAAAATAACAAAAAGAAAAGTTGATAAGAGAAAGAGAGGAACAAGAATCAGTCAGTTTTTTCTATTTTTTTCATAATTTTTCTCTCCTTTTTTTTTTCTTGTTTCAAATTACCATTTATGGTGATTATATCTTTTTTTCTCTATTTCCTCTCATCTCAATAAACATGTCCATTTTTTATAGCAATAGTATAGACTAACTATGAAAAGAGACACAGATCACTTGTTAGCCGAGTTAAAACCAACTTAAATGCAGTTGGAAAAGTAACACAATGAAAAATTTATGGAGTACTATCAAATAAAATCTGTCTAAATTTCTGGGATGTGAAGTTATCATTATTTACACTTTTTTACAGGTAGACTATTGTCCTCATATTTGTTATTATTATCACAATGTTTCAATTGTTGTGCCCTCTGGCCTTCATCAGGTGCATGTTGATATGGGTAACCTATAGAGAATTCTGAACAGAACCTTTAATACACAGGTGTAAACTGTTCTTGTTTCACTGGCCATATCTAAAGATTTCATCTACTCCTTATTTTTAGTAATGCTGAATTATTGCTCGCCCTGTTTCAAGTGAGTCCAGATACACACTGCCCGGCCCCAGGAATGAACTGATAATTACTACATGACAAAAATTCACAAACCAATGCTTTAGTCCACTAGGCTTTTTATTTTTTATTTTATAATTATGTTCACTCTGTACAAGGCCCAAAAGCCACTCAAGTGAGATGGTTACAGAGTAAGAGTTTATGGGTATATGTGGGGAAGATAATGGTTGATCCTAGATTTGAACACCTTAAGATTGTAGTGATCAGGGAAGCATTTTTTTTGAAAGTTGGTCCCACAAAGCAGTGGTTTGTGGAATGAAACTGCTCGAATGAAACTGCTCAAGTGGAACTTACATCTCCCCAATGGAATATGAAGGGGGATGAGGGGTGGAGTGGGTGGGGGGTAGCCATGAAGGTTATAACTGGTGAAAGTAACAAATGTAATGCATCTGAACACTTTCCATGGAAATATCAATAGAGCAGCAAGAGAGTTGTAACATTTCATTTATGAGAAAGAGATTGCAAGGTAGAGACTAATTCATTACCCACAAGGATGTGGGGACACTTTTAGACTCAAGAGTAGAAAGTGAAGACTGGGCAGTTCCCACCCATGTATGGCTGCAGTACTTTCTGCCTGACCTGGCTCTTGTAAAGATAAAGGATAACAGGAGTCGTCAGGTACTTACCAGAGCAGTATAAAAAAACCAACCATTTTTCCAGCATCTTTAGTGATGGATTCTATGTACTAGATCCACTTTAGGTCTGGGTTGAGTTTAAGTTCCAACATGCACTCAAAGCATGGGACCTCCCTGATGGGACACCCATTCATTATGACTGGTGAAAGTTCTGAGTCTGCTCTGTGATTTTGGAACATCACTACTTTGATTTGTATAGTCCTATGGGGCAATAGCCTAGTGGACCAAATTGATAGTTCATGTATTTCATGATGTAGTAAATTGCCTATCTGAAACTATAGCAACATTAATGTTCTTTCTTTAATTTGTATTTAGTCAAAGTTTCAATAAAATTATCCAAGTTTTCCAATGATTCAGCAGTCTGTACTTCCACTTAAATACAGGATAAATAATTCAGAGAACTGCAAAGATTTTTTTTTAATCTAAATTAACATGAAGAACCAGAAGTATCAATGTGTATAAAAGGTTTTTCATAAAAGCTGCAATTTTGTATATCATTTAGATTCCTTATTTTAATGCTTAATGAAGATCAATTCATTAAAATTACCCCCAAAATGTATACACTTCAATTTATCAAACCAAATAGGATTGAGAAATAAAAAAAAAAAAAAATCAACCTTTTGCGAATTATTTAATGCCAAAAAATATTTTATCAACCTTTTATATGTTACTCTAATGACAGAAAATATTTTTATATTGGGGGAAGAAGAGGTGAATTCATACCTTTCCCAAGGGTATTTGCATGCAAGTGAATGTAATGAACCCAACTTGAATTAGAACTCATCTCTCCAAATTCAAATTCCAGGCCTTTATCCATTACACTATTCGCACATCCAAGCTTACAGCACCAGGGATTTCCAAACAGTTACCCATCTAGGAACTGACCAGGCCTGATGCTGCTTAACGTCAGTGATTGTATAAGAACCAGTGAGTCAACATATGGCTGTAAGCCAATCAAATATGAAACAAAGAAATTAAACTAAAAGATGTCATTTAAATTATGATTTGGTAAAGAGAAAAAAAAAACTGACTCCAAGTTCTCCCCATATTATATAGACACCAAGAAGCAGTAGACTATTGGTGGTCAGGTTACAAATTACTTTTGACAGAGCCAATTATAGAAAGTAGCCACACTGAAGATTGACTTTTTGTTTGTTTCTTTTTCCCTTCTAAATTAAGTGTTGAAGTGGAAAAGCCAAGTTTTAATTATTTTTCCACAAATCAGATAAGGATTTCATTAATATAAAATTAATATATTTGTCAATGTTGACAGTTTTATAAAGGAAACTATCACTGACTTTCAAGTTTCCTTGATTTTGCTGTAAAATTTCTGCTTCACTCCCAAGAGGAACCAATTTTAGTCTTACAAACAGGTTAAACAGACAAAGAAAAATCTTACCTACGTTTTTTTTTTCTTTCATAGAATGAGATTCACTCAGCAAATGAACACAAAGAACAAATAAAATAAAAAGTGTTTTTTTTTAAAACCATCTGATATTGATAAAACAAAAAATGTCATTTAGTTCTTGTGGCCGAGAGAAAGGGAAACAATTTTGTTACAATGGAAAACTACTCCTCAGTATCAGATTTAAGTGCTCACCTTTTTGCACCAACTCACTCCTTATAGGTTTATGATATTGGTTACACTTTCTCTCCCTGATCACATGTTAAATTTGCCAGTCATTCTCACAATACTAAGGGAGAATAAAAAGGTTTTTCAGAAATGCAAAATTCACTGAAGATATTCATTTCCTTCAGTCAGAATAAACTTAGATAACCAAGGAGAAAATGAAAGAATTTCAATCAAAACTTTTTTAGAATTTAGTGTGTATATATATATATATATATATATATATATATATATATATATGTGTGTGTGTGTGTCTGCATGTGTGAATAAAAAAGCAAAGGAAAACTTACCTTAGCCAAAAAGTTTCATCCTCTAAGGGACTTTATTAAGTCAAATGCAAGGATTTTATTTTGTAACAACTATTTATATACAAGAAAAAAATGTTATTGGTTTTTCAAACTTTTTAAATTTAATAATACTCATAAATGTTCATCAGGTTAGTTGAAAAGTCAGGCAAGCTATGGAAGATATGAAGTGACAATTCAATGTCTAATAAATGAAAATAAAAAAATTCATGAAAATTTCTTTTAATGCAAATTAACATTTAAATTATTTTAGTTTGGGATTAATTTATGTGTTATATATTTTAAATAATATGAGTTTATGAATTTAGCTGTTTTCTTTTAATTTGTCATGATAGAGTCCCTCAGAGGACAAAATTTCTTTTGTCATTATTCATATTGTCCTTTACATATATCCCCTATCTGAAATTTCATATATGAAATAACAAAAAAAAAACAATCAACTAAATGCTATGTACATTTCCATTTTATCTATTATGAATGATGGATAACTTGCTTGTGTTTTACATTATTTAATACTGTGTTTCTGAAACTATTTACTGCAATAATAATGCTGCCAAAGTCTACTGCAGTTTTCCCATGGATAACAGCTTGTGTCAAATATTTGACATCATCAAAGTCTTTCAAGGATGAGATTTTATAACATCTCACTATAGCAACAACCAGAAAATTTCCTAATACATACAGGTTTAATAAAATATATGAGTAATTAAAGAAATGAAATATTATGTATTGGTCTGCTAGCATCTTTAGAAAGGCATACAACTTTGTGAAGTTCTTAGGCCAACTCATTTCACAAAATCAGACCATGTGAGGAAGAGCTTCTTGGTTAGGCCAAGAACTTTTCAGCACCCCCTATATTGTTCATAGGAGAAACCCCAAGTAATTGCCTGAGATGACCTACAAGATGTTAGGTCAAACACATACAATCAGAACTGGAAAATATATTTTTTTTTATAGTAAATCAAGAGGAAAAAATATCCTGCTGTATATTCAATTTAACATTTCAGATTGCATTAAAAATGAAGCACTTAGCAGACTGAAGTAAAAGAAAATAAAGCATGAAGAAAAAAAAAAAATGGATATATTTTACTACTTACCCTTCCCAGCACCAATATGGTTTTACATTATCAAATAAAGAATTTAAAAATTGAAAAAAAATAAAATAAAATAAAATAAAATAAAAAATAAAACATTACACATCTGCAAAGTGTGATCAACATGCACCTAAGAGTATGGACAATGAAATCAACAAGTTGAAACTATTTACTTTGCTAAAAAACAAAGCTCCATCTTGTCTTCCTCTAGCCAAGGGTTAAATAGCAAAGTAGAATATGACATTTAAAAGTAATTGAGCATCTCTAGATTGTAATACAAAAAAGCGTCATTATACTAGCAATACTTATTAAAAAAAAAACATTTTATGAACATTATTCCGAACTTGCTAAGAATCTTCTTCCAAAGTATTTATATTATAATCTAAATTTAGCTTTTGCTTTTACCATTTTATATCAATCTAAGACTAATATTGATAAAAAGCAAACATCTCATGTTTTAAGGGCACCATTATTAGTTATTTACTAAGTGGAGCTTCATTTTATCACAGGGACATAAGTGGGAGTATCTTGTAAGGATTGAACTCACTATTAATGATCGCCAAGTTCAACTTAATGAACATTACAATCTGATGAAGTTCCAAAGGGCATTATTAGAGAAATGTAGCAGCTGGAAGATTCCATGGAATATCAAAGGATGACATGACCACTTAAAAGATTGTTGCTTCCTAAAGTGATAAAAGAAAACAACAACAAGAAGCAAAACCTTTATGAATTGGAAATCTTGGTTTTTATTTTATCCACATGTGTTGGTTCCAATCTGCTAGAAATGACTGCAAAACACCTGTCCCTTCCCAATTTATAGGCAGAACACAAATGCATGCTGGGATTTCTTCCTCACCAATAAAATAGGCTTGTTCTCAGTTTCATCTGACTCAGTCCTGGTCTGTTTTGAAGTCAGAACATTACATTTTCTTAACCAAACTTGCTCTTGCATTTTAACCCCAAATTCTTAGTTTGTGAAATTTTTGCCATATTACTGTTGCTTTGCCTTATTACTGATAATTTGCCTTATTACTGATAATTTGCCTTATTACTGATAATTTGCCTTGCATATATTGTTTTTTGTTATCTGTTCTTATTCTTGTTATTGCAAACTTTGTCACTTATGTTTGTTGAACAGTTATGTTATTTATTTTGCATTTAACAGTATATGTGTGTGTATATAAGTTATGATTTAATTTTCCAAATAAAACTTGTTTGCTAAATTGTTTTTAAAACAAATTTATTCCTGTTGCTACCCTATACAGAACAGATTGCACAAAGTGCCCAATTATGTACATTGGCAAAACAAACAGAAACTTAAAAAAACAAACTATATGAGCATCACAGTGATATGCTGCATAACAACATTTTAAATGCACTGGTGATTCACTATAATACATCTGACTACAATTTTGACTTAATAAATGCCAGTCTGAAAGGGCGAGAAAAGGTTTCTTCTCGATAATAAACCTAAAACCATGACCATACATAATATCACCAATCATCACTAAAGCAATAATAGTACAATGCGGTATATGAGCTGGTAGAGAAAAAAAAAATTAATTTAATTCATTGCCCCTCTTATCCTCAAAAATACCAATGTATTTTCCTTACACAGTATTGTCTTTCCATCCTGTAGAAACCTAACCCAACATGTTGGTGAAACATGCCATTTATAAGCCTTTCCACTTTGTCACATTTCTTCACACTCACATTTTTTTCTACGATTTTTCACACAATACAAGAGCTACTCAAGGTAGAAGGTTACTATGTGGCATTGTATAAGAAAGGGAATTTTAAGTTTTTGGTGCTATACAACAGCTAACTCTAGACATGAAGAGGTCAATATTTAATTAGTGAATAACATTTTAGAGTTTAGTTGGAGACATTGGAAGTATAAAGTGGAAGTAGACTTTAGAAGGAACCAGAATGCCAATCCTAAACAGGAAACAAGTGATAAACCACTACTATTGCCCAAAAGACCAGGGAGGAGTATGTGTGCGTGTATATATATATATATATATATATATATATATATATATATATATAATGTATGTGTACACACACACATATTGAAAAGTAAATCTATATTTTATATGTGAGTGGCCAGCCAAGAGTCCTGACTTAACACCCTGTGACTTTTTTCTTTAGGGTTCGCTAAAGGAGCAAGTCTATTATAGCAAACCAAGAATTTAGAAGAACTTGAAGGAGTTATGCCTTCTATACCATGAGAGTTCCTGATGAAATCAGTTGACATAATTCCTGGGCAGCTCAAGAAGCTGGTAGTGAAATCTGGTGCCCATACCAAATTTTAAATAAAACCTCATGCTAAATGCTTTCCTCTTATATCCATTTCTTGTAAAAATTATAGTGAATAAATAAATTATAAGTATTTTAAAATAAGGAGTTACTTTTCAATCACCCTATATGCATCTGTGCGTACACGTGTTATGATTTTATTTTTGAAATCAAACTTGTTTGCTAAATTATTTTTATACAAATTTGTGATCATGGCAGCATGTATTCTTTCTAATAATAATAATAATATCTTAAAACAATTAAATAACCCTAATTTATTAAACAAAAGAAATGAATTGATGGTCACATGTAAACATAAAAAATACCTGTTGAAATGTGTTGATCCAGATTAATTTCTATTAAAGATTGTAACCTTTCCTTTTTCATCTGTTTACTAATCTTATGTCAAGTTTATATAATTTTTTTATAGTTATAGGTCTGTTTATTTTAATAAAAACTTTAGAAACCATTAATCTCCATTTATTTTAAATATAAAATATAAATCCTGTCTATTTTAAATATGAATAGAAAAAAACTAGTAATCCTTGTATAATATATGGACTGCATCAACATTGCATTAACCACATATTTTTATTAAAATTTAAACTATGTAATGGTCATTCTCTATTCAGTACCTGGAGATTGCATTGTGCATGAAAGTCTTGTGACTAGTGAGGAAAAAAAATGTATATTTATTAATATATTTATTAATGTATTTTATTAATACCAGCACTCAATGTGTGTTATATTAATAATATTTATATATTTTTTAAATAACACTATGCATTTCTGAAACTTTTATATATTAAAATTTAGGAAGATGAGGCAGAAACTAATGTACTTGATGATGACACAAACTCATTATCAAAGCAATAGGTAAAAATAGAATTCTAGTGCACTGTATGGTAAATATAATGAACAGAGAGAGAGAGAGAGAGAGAGAGATATAGAGAGAGCCAACTGAAGCAGGACAGTTAATGGGTCCCATTTTACTAAACATATTTAAGGAAACAGAAATTGCATTATCTAATAAATCAGTGAAGGGAACCATTTTGAAGATAAAAGCTAACTACCAGAACAATCACATAGTAGCATCATAAAATATGACTTCATTTGAAAGTAAGTTGTTATAAAAAAAATCCAGTATGAAAAATAGTCACAATGTCCATTTCAACATTTCCAATACTAGTGGAACACATAATTTATAGCAATCCAGATACAAGATTAAGGCTTGTATTCTTTTTATAACCAATGAAACCATTTTTAATGTTGATTCCTGGCATAGTTCCAGTCTTAGTGGATGGCATCCAGATTTCTAAGATCACTGACCACATGATTTGTTTGTCTGTAGAAACTGAACATAAAAGTTTGGGACGAGTCAGTTTGAAAGAGATACAAAGATTGCTTTAGAAGATTTGGCCAATATAGATGAGCTGATAGGGGATGATTAAAAAGAAAATATATTTTATAAAAAGCAATGATATCAGCTGCAAAACAATGAAGGAGTGGTGGTCATAAATCAGATACAAATTTGTCAATTTTTTGGCTATTCAAACATTTAGTAATTAAGAAGTCATAACTTTAAAAGATATTTCTGATAAATCATAGACAGCTGATTTATACATTGATAATAATTTACATATTTCTGGAATAACTGCTTATCTATTCTGCTGCAACCAAAAGAACAGAATGATTTAAAAAAGAAAAGGTTTATCTTCAGCCTACTTGAGGAATTGTGGGAAAGCAAATTAATTTTCAGCTTGTAGTTAACCAGTTAGAGAAAAAGATAAACACTTGTATTAAGCTTGCTAAATCCTATAAATCTGTAATCAGATCTAAAAATAAGACCAAAATTAACAGAATTAATAGCAATTTTCTATTTGAAACAGAATAATAATTGATATAACCTAGGAAAAGGTTACTGAATAAGAATAACCAAATTGAATGTTGGAAGTGAACAATAATATTTATAACAGGAGCAACATACAAGATTTGTCAGCAGTGTGTAATAAGTAATCAACTGCTAGTGGTGAGATAGAAGTGAATCAAGGTGAAACTCAAGTAAATCCAAATGACTACCACATACAGTATATTCTACTGTATTTATACGGCCTGGGACATACATAGTCTATAGGTATGGTACAATAATAATGATAATAATAAAGTTCCAAATATAAATTTTATTAATTTATTTACGCATACATGTGTGTGTGTGTGTGTGTGTGTGTGTGTGTGTGTGTGTGTATATATATATATATATATGGGAGAACATGATATATAAATTTCAATATAACTGGGCAATGTCAGGCAATTGAATGAGAGTGGAAAACCCTTTTGAGTAGTATAATAATTTCCAGATACTAGTCCTACTATTTAATGCCATCTGCACATCCATGTATAAAACTGTTAGACAACCATGTAAAAAGAAATAAAGTGAAATACATTGCACGGACAGAGCAGCCATAGAATCAAAACATTCTGATGTATTGATTCAGTTTCCATTAGAATTCATGGTAAAAAAAGACATTAATTAAAAAGAAGCCTCTTACCCTTTTCTTTTTCAACAGAATTTGATATAAAAATTGGAAGAATATATTTTTATGCCCTTTGTAAAAAAAAAAAAAAAGGGATATTTTTTCATTTTATTTCTAGTTCTAATCTATCTTATTGCCATAATAGTATATGACAATACTTTTTGAAAATGGCTGAAGTGTTAAATTGGAAAGAATGAAGTAGTTTCTGATGGCAGTAGAACTTACATTGCATAATGGAGGAGGCCATAGATTCTGTAACCAGAATCATGATAATTATTTCAGCCAAAACAAGGTGATAATACCACTAAGATGCCAGATGAAAAGACTTTTAGGAGGAGATTCAAGAAAACAGAAGATACTGATGATGTTTCAATTTTTGAAGATTGTAGGTGACAGGGAAGCAGGAGACTGGAAGAAAGTTCTACAGATGAGGAGCAAGAGAAAAGAAACTATTAAAACAGAACTCACCATTACATCTAGCTTGTTCAACAATAAAATGATTAGACCTAGTTACCAATCTCGTAGTATGCTTCAATTTGTGCAATCAGAGTAGCAAGGAGGAGAGCTCAGTAGAACAACTATTTATAGGAAAGACACACGGAAGCCACTTCATGGTGATGGGAAAGTGACTGAAATCAAGATGCCATGTCAGGACCAATAATATAACAGAACCTTCTTTGGATTTTGTTGAGAAACTCTGGACATATTACAGGAACCCCAGACTAGATGTTGCCACAGTATTCAATGGATGGACAAATAGATTTATAAATGTTCAACATGGATTCTGGCAAGAAATATTATCAGTGAACCAAATTTTCTAGCAGCAGACATAAAAATTGATTCAATATAATCCACTCCATTTCATATCAATAGAAAATATGAAACCAAAAGTATACAATAATTTGCTCTCCTGGAGGTTAGCATCAGCCATACTGATCAAAGGCAAGAAGGGTTCTCTATGACAATTAAAAGACAGCAGTTTGGAGATCACTTTCAAGAGTAACTGCTAGTTCTATAGATAGTGTAGTGAATATGCTATAAAAAAACAAAATGAGGGAGAGAGAACACACACATTTTTACTCTAATTTTAAATCTATCAGCATCCACTTAGGGATTATCTCACAATTGGCATTCTCATTTTATAAGCTTTACAAATGATGCATCGGGGACAAGTGTAAAGTCCTAGTGAAACCAAGTTCATACTGATTGTGTTTTTCTAAAATATATCCTTTTTTTCAATGTACTGCTTAACAGAGTACACTTCAGCCTTTACTAATAAAGATGGTAGATTTTTGGTTATAGTATGTTAAGTTATAACCAAATAATAAGTTGGTTCATGAAAGTAGTAATTTTGAGTTCAATCTCTGTATTGGGCAGTGTGTACTTTGACTCAGTGGAAACAGAGCAGACAATAACTGAACAGTACTAAAAATAAGAACTAGACAAGATATCCTCAGACATTGGTAGTGGAATGAGAACAGTCTATTCCCAATAGATTAAATAAAGGATTCAGTTCAGAATTCCCTGTAGGCTACCTGGATCAATATACACCTGATGAAGGCTGGATGGCACAACTACTGAAACATTGTGATAATAGCCACAATGATAGTCTGCATTCCAGAAATTCAGACAGAATTTAGATTAATCAAGTTTTATAAATGGATGGACATATAAAAGATATGATACAATAAAGACTGAAAATGAAACAAAAATAAATAAAATTCAATTCCAAGAAAAGAGTCTATCAAGAGCCCATGTTATCCAAGCCTTACAGAAATCTTGAACAGGATTTCATCTTGGGTTATACATTTTAGTTTAGGTCATACTGTGAAATTCTGTAAGCATTTTGAAATAGAAGCAGTGGCCAACTTCTAAAACGGAATGTGACTTGCCAAAATTGAGCCATCGATCAGAACTTGATGTAACAATCAAGATCAAGTCTGACATCTTTTGGGCAATTTCTTTTCTTGTGTGTCTCAATGCACCCATTGCAACATCAGAATACATTCATTCAAAGATAACTGATTGCCTGAAGATAGAGAAAAGAGTGATGAACCTAAAGATTATTTTCTAGAATAAATCTTTGGTCAAGACATGATAAAATCACTTGAACAGAGATCAAATAAGCCTACACAACAAAGATTTTGAAGTACATGTGTAAAGTTAGTATCACTAACAAGATAGTCTTGAAGAAAAGAAGAAAAAAAAACAAAGTAAGTTGATTAGACTTGAATCCAATATTTGAGGTGTGTGTGTGTGTGTATATATATATATATAGTGTGTGTGTGTATTTAGACAGCTATACTTTCATTCACATTTCATTGAATATGACAGACAAGATGCTTTTATTTAGGTTTTTATACAATTTCTCATGTGATCTAATAATTTTTTTCTTTTTGGATGATAAATTATATAAAATCTGTCCGAATGTTCTTTTTACCCAAGTACTTTCAGCTATACATTTGGCCATTTTCAACATCCAACTTTGAACATGGACATAATATCTTGACCGTGTTTTGAAAAATGAAAACATTTTATAAAACATACATACAAACTATTTCTTATTTAACAGTTAAAATATTTAATCCTTGAAAATGGCTAAATGTATAGCCATTTTCAAGGATTAAATAGTGCTCAGATAAAAAGAACAATTGGACAGTTTTTATATAATTTATCATCTGAAAAGAAAAAAATTATTAGATTGTATGAGAAATTGTATAAAAAAACTAAATAAAAGCATCTTGTCTGTGGTATTCAATGAAATGCGCTTATATATATATATATATATATATATATATATATATATATATATATATATAAAAAAGGTTTCCTAAATTTATTTTTTTATCTAAAAAAAAAAAAAATCTTTGGATTCAGTCTAATTTTTTAATAAAAATTAGAATTTAAAATTTTCCCTAATTCTGATGAGCAGTCATGCCCTCAATGAGGCTCCTTTCCTTGAATATCTATTGGATCTAAAGCTCATCAATATATATGCAGGAAGATTTCTTGCATCACATCAGAAAATACCCAACTCTTGCTGCCATGCTCCATCTTTGCCAGAGTCAGATCAGACCAAAGATAGTATATTACTGTCCAGCCTTGACAGAGTTTAAAACCAATTATGCAGTATTAAGGGTGATGAATTATTTTCCACCTTGTAACCACCCTTATCCTACAGATTAAACGTTGATTGCCTCTCACAATTATCACTATTACCATGGTAAATGTTCTAATGAGTTACATTCCTTAGTCCCACCAGTTGAGACTTTCACATATAGGACTCACCATGGTAGCAAATCATCCCCATTCCCTTTGTATTCCTTTGGTAAGGAGGAAGTTCCATTTAGCCAATTTCTTCCCCATAGACTGTTACTTTGTTAAACTTCTAAGAGGATGATTCCCTGACTACTATAATCTTAAACTTTAAGTTCAGGGACAACAGATATATATCCTACATGTCCTCATAACATGCACTTCTTATTTTCTCCTCCTTTACAACAATCTCACACTGTAATCCTCTATCTTGAGTGGCTCTTGGGCCTGGTATGAGATGAAGTGAAGTGAACAAAAAAAAAAAAAAAAGGAAAAAAATGTAAGATTGCTGGGAACTTTTCCACATGCATAAGGTACACAAAAAAAGCATTTAATGTAGAACAATAATCAGCAAGTCAAGTTTGACATTCATTGTCTAAAGCAATGACCGTGACCTTTAAACTAAACTTAATGAATATTGATTTAATTGTAGCTTCATCAATAAATCTGAACCCTAATATTGGAGAAAAAAAAATCATTTATTTTATACAAAAATATATTTTTCAACATATTTCTTCATAGATCATAGTTTGAGTGATATATAGTAAAAATTTATGATTAAACTTCAGCTAATAACTGCATCAGGATACAGACTTATTGGCTCATATATATGATGATGATGATGGACCCTCCCGATGATTTCAATGTATGAGTGTCTTTCAGTTCACTTTTTAACCCTGTACCTGTACCAGTTGCCTTAACTCTCTCACAGGTGGACTTGTTGCTCAGGTGGAATAGCAAAGAAGGAATGCAGAACTGAACTATCCACACAAAAGATTTGTTTAGAGTGGTGAAGGCTTGTGTACAACCAAACACGCTTATTGGAAATGCTGATAACAAGGAGTTGGTGCAAATATTTGCCATGAACACAATGAACAACACCCCTCAGGTTTTATCATCATGGAGTTTATATATATATACTAGCAGTAGAGCCCGGCGTTGCCCAGGGATGTAACAGTAAGAGATAGATCTAGTATCGACCATCATAAAGACTGAAAAATAAAATTGACAAAGATTATTGTTTAAGGTTGACGGACATGCATGTCTTAATTATTTTTTTTTTTTTACGAATTGATCAAACCCAAATTCAAACAAAAACATTGTTTACAATCGTTATGAGTCTATCGATTGGTGAATAGAATTTTATTATAAACAATTGTCTTGTAAATGGAATTTTTAAAGCATTCTGAATGTAAATAAAGAAAAAAAGTGTGCAAGACAATAAGAAATACTACCTGCCGAAAAAAAAAAAAAGTGGATGTTTGTTTTATCGGCTGAAAAATGTAAGAAATCCGATCCCATATATAAAGGAACACACACACACACATAAACAACCTGGGTTTTTAAACCTAAGTCACTCCACGGAATCGCTAAAACATAGAGTATAGTCTGATGAAAAAGATGCCAAAGTTTATGAAAACAAAATTTTATCATCAAAATGCTTATTTTTTATGAAGAGGATAGACTAAATTTTTTTTAATTATTTTAAAAAAATTTTTCCATCTTTTAGAATATTCTAAATTTTGATTTAAAAACCTTGTTTCTCTTTTGTCGCAACAAGGGGTAGTAAATAACAGATAATTTTTAGCGCGTTTTTTTTTTTGTTTACACACATTAATTTGGAAAATCTTGCAAAAATAGAAATAATTGTCAGATATTAATGAAACTTTCAGAAACTATTCACAGATGATCGAAATTATTATAAATATGTTTTTTTTTTATTAAAGTCATGGCAGAAATATTTTTTTTATATTTATTAACACCCCATAACTAATTTTATGAAAAACTCTAGAAATTGAGACCATCGGTTTTAGTGATTACAATAGTTAAAAGCACAAGGCTTTGAAGAATGCAAATCATGTTTTTTTTTTTTTTGGGGTTTTTTTTGGCCAACGTACCTGAAAATCAGCTGTGAATTGTAACATACAAAACTCAATAAAACAAATATATTATTTAGTTTCAAATGCTTTTATGTGTTTTAATTTGTTTTTATGAATATGGACAATATTTTTTGAAAGCAAAAAAATTTTTCAATGAAAATTGAATTTTTAATACAATTATTTCTTATTTCTTTAATTTTAAAAAGATTTTTAAAAAAATTTTAAATTGAATTTTTAAAAAATATTTTAATTAGTTAAAAGCAACATCAACCTTTCAAAATGTCCGTGTGAGATTGTCATTGTCTAGCGCTTTGAAAATTGTATAATTTGGACCAATCAGATTAGCCATGGTAATTAAGAAATGTAATTTTTGTGTTTATAGTCGGACAGTAATTATCAAGTACGAAAGACCAACCAGAATACAATTTAGTTGCATTATTTGAGTTCAGCATTGTTCTCCACTGTTAAGCCCTTTACTTTTCTTGAAAACACGTATGGAGAAGTTAATTTGAGTTTTCAATTTCAACTGAGAAGGGTACCTACAAGTAACAGTATCATCTTATGAAATTTAACTACTGCTAAACTTTAATTTATATGATCTTATTTTTATATTAATCTCAGTTATGACATTTTTCCATAAATGAAATATCAAAATTAATAATAAAATGAATGGAAATACAAATAACACAGTAAAATGTAATAAATGTACATAAAATTATAGTATTTTATGTACACTTTTTGATAAAATTTCATAAGAAAGGTACCTAAATAAATTAGATACCTTTTTCTTATGAAATTTAATCTCACTATTAACAGTCTTATTTTTTAATTTCTTTATATTTTCCATAAAGCATCGTAAACGTAAAAATGAAAGCTAAGTACAAAAAAATTAAAAAAAAAAAAAAAAAAAAAATTAGAGCGCTGAAAGTTTTCCTTAAAAGTAACAAGGTAAATAATTTGTTCACTTAAATAATTTCACTTCCTTCCATCCGTAGAAAGAATTCTCCTCCTGTAAGTTATCTAAACGTCATGAATGTGCCTTTTCGTCAATCGTCAAGCGACGCGAAAGGTTATGACCTGCTTTGTTTTATTTTCAAATTACATTTTTTCGGCGCAGAAGCTAAGTTAAGCTTGGTTCAAAATATTTTAAATAAACAGTATAATTTCTGTTTTTATTAAAATCAGTTTTGAAAAAAATGATAATTGATTTTTAAAAAGAATATCAAAGTAAGATTTTAATCTTTTTATCAAATCAAAAAAAAAAAGATTGAAAATGATTATCTGTCCTTTTTTTGACCAAAAAAACAATATTTTTAACAAAAATTTCAGACGTGCTAGGAACGATTAAAAATGTAAAAAATACCCCCAAAATACTTTGATCTTTCCTCTTTTAATAATATGAACATTAGATGATAAAATTTTGTTTTCGTCAAGTTCGGAGTCTTTTTCATCATGCTATGCTCTTTTGTTTACATTTTCGTGGGTGAGTTGTCCCCCTTTCATTCTCACGATGTGTCTTAATCGTGTTTTCAAAATGATTTTATTAAAAAACAACTGTGTTTTTCCCATTTTTGGCCCCGTTAGAACCAACACAAGGTAATTTTATGTAGTCCTGTGAAGTTTTGTTGAAATCGGCTAAAAAATGTAGGAAATTCGATCCAACATATAAACGTTACAGACACACACACACAATCTGTGTTTTATAATAAGTAAGATATATATATATATATATATATATATATATATATATATATATATATATATATATTGTTCACCTTCATAATACAGGACAATACTTGTTGACAATACCAATATACAACACATGAAAATAATAAATGAAAACTTCAAATTCTCAAGGCCCTCTATATCAAAATCAACCAACCAACACTCAACATAATTTATGACGAATATAGCAACAACATATTAAAGTGCATATATTATTTAATATCATTTTACATTTCTCCCAATTTCCAATCAGCTCCCTTACATTGAAATGCTTGTTTTTCAAAAAATTCCATAATGACAATGGATAATTTTAAAATTTTTTAATAACTATAACACAGTGCATTTGCACGTGTTTTTAATAATCACTATCACAATGGAATGCAGATTTTATCGCAGTTACAAGAAGTTTGTTGTAATTTGCCCCTGAATATGATCTTAGAAAATTCAATGAAAAATATAAAACTACATCTGAAACAACGAAAGACTTAATAAAAAAACAAAACAAGCCAAAGCTTGAAGGATGAATTTACTGTACAACTGCAAGAATTGCCAAAAAAGAATACATTGGAGAAACTTCAAGGAGTTTAAACAAAGACTATAAGAACATTTAAAGGACATTTCAAAAAACAAAATGCATTCGTTGTTCACTGTAATGAAACTGACCACAATTTTTACATAGGGAATGCTACTTCAATTAAAAGAGAAAATAATTCAACAAGACAAAAATGTTTGAAAAGTGCCTTGATTGCTAGTTCAGCCATGATAAATTTGTGCCCTGGCTCTTACAATATATATATATATATATATATATATATATATATATATATGGTTTATATACTGATCTAATTTATTACAAAATTTTAGAAGAGTGCTGAAATGTTCTTGACCTAACACTTGTCCCAAAATCAATTTTCTATATTTGGTCATAGATTTGAGGAGGGTGTGTCAAGAAGTTTTCATCAAGAACATATAAATACTTTTTATTTTAATTTAAAATAATCATTCATGTTTGAGCAAAGGGAAAAAAAAATGATTGCACACTTTTGTAGGCAAAAATAATTCACTGCTACCTTGGATATCTGAACACTTACATAATACCATTTATAGTATTGGCAAAGTCAGCATTTGAAATTACTATATAAGACTAATTATGCTTTATTTTGATAAATACGGTTACATTTGATAAGATGTTCACTACTACCATGGATATTTTAAACTATACATAATAACATCTATGTTTTTGTTAGTTACCATTACAAATTGTTATATAAAAAACTTATAATTTGTTTTCATAAATACAATTAAATTTACTAACATTCATGATTACCTTACATAATGCCCTCCACAATTTTGTTAAAATTAGCATTAGAATGTAAGATTATGTAAGACTAATGTTTTTTTTTTTTTATATGAATTTCTGGGATAATGAGTTATTTATATTCAGGCAATTATCCTCATATTTGTTGTTGTTATCTCAACATTTCAGCTATTGCACCCACCAACCTTCATCCATGTGTATATTGATCTCGGTAATTTAAAAAGAATTCCAGACTGAATTTAAACTATGATTGTTCTCATTCTACTGCCCACACCTCAGGATATCTTGTCCAATTCTTATTTTTTTAAAGTTCTGTTCAGTTATTGCACACCGTTTCCCAGATTGACATAAATCTGATGAAAGCCGGAGGGCACAATGGCTGAAACATTGTGATAACAGCAACAAAGACAATAGTCCAAATGAATATAGCATAAATAATAATTATGATTTATTTTATAAATAAAATTAAATTTAACACATTCACTGCTGCCTTGAATATTTGAAACCTTGCATAATGCCATAATTATGTTTTTTTTATCATTATAAAATGCTGTACAAGATGACAGACTCTTTTGATAAATAGAAATAGATTTGATAAACTATAAAGAATGACACATATTTATCATACTTATTGGTTTTATTTCTTTTTCTCTCACTGTAGTACTGTGTGATGCGAGTGTGTGTGCATTTTTTTTTCTTATACATAAACTAAAATCATCTCTGCAAATCAAGTTATGAAAGAACATTGGCTTTTGTTATTTAGGGATATGAAGAAAGCAAAGAAAGCATAAGCAAAACTATATGGAAAAAATGCATCCCTTGAATATCAAATAAGTGTTGCTCTGGTAAAAATAGTCAGTTGGAATCGTACACTTTTTATTCACATCTGAAATCATACAGCACAATAAAATAAGCATGCCTTCTATTCATTGCTACATGGCAGAAACTAAGTCTATGCATTGTCATGGATATTTATATTGAATTAAATTAAAGTGTGGGATGAACATACATGCACAACTGAAGTAATATACATATATATTTAGCCTTAAACAGATTAAGAGGGAATTTTCTATTTTTGTATATTATGAACAACCAAATATTTATTTACACTATTTACATTGTACAGACTGTCTTCATCTTTAGTGTCATATTCACAACGTTTTGGCCATTGTATACTCGGGCCTTCTTCAGTTGATATATGTTGGAATTTCAAACTGAAGTTGTTATTCGAGGATATATGGTATAATCGAAGTATATATGGTATAGTCAAAAGTGACTTGACCCCAAAGAGTTGTGAGTTCAATACCTGGCCACAGCAGAGATGAACAAAAACTTGGAGAGTTAAGTTACTAAAGGGAAATAACTAAAACTGTGATATCCAGAAAAGGCATGGCACATGGAACTAGAACACTCTACCCGTGGACTAAATAAAGGGTTTGGTTTGAAATTCCAATGTATATCACCTGAAAAAAGCAAGAGTCTACAACAGCCAAAACATTGGGAATATGACAAAGATGAGGACAAGAGTCCAAACAATGTAAATAGCTAAATAGTTACAATAGCTTATCTCAGAAATATTGACTGATACAATATTTTTATCAACTTTTTTTTCTCCTATGTGTTGTGTCCCTTCAGAAAATAGAACATTATGACTCTCCACAACTTCCTAGCCTTTGCACCTCCAAGCAACATTTGTTCTTTTGTTATCTCACCCACTCCATATTCTGGCATCCATTAGGCAGGTTAATCATTGTTTCATTCTGTCTTCAGAGTATCAAATTTTTCTAGTTTTTCCTCATTCTCTGCCAGAGAATTTTCACTGGTCTCTTTCTGATTTGAAGTATAAGTGTCCTTTTTGTTCCTATTTTCCTTAAAACATGCTCCATCCATAGTATTCTCAGCATCCTTCTGTAGAACCTCATCTGTTGCCTCAAGTTTTTTCATCATCTAATAGGAAATTGTGAAGTATCCACTGCAATATAGGAGGATTGACATTACGGAGTGCATAAGGTAAGTTTTCGCCATTTTATATTTTTAATTTTACACATATGCATTGTTTGTTTTTGATTTTGTCAACTGCTCAGTTTAGTAGGGTAGAAAAAGAGCATTATGACAATTCACTCCACCAGAAATTTGGAAAAGGCATGTGTACTGTTTGGGCTTCATGCCAAAAGCTCCAATATGAACACTTCAGAGTTTTTGGGTGTGAATCTGAGGACAGTGCAGAGGATTTGGAAAGAGTTGGAGGACTCTAATGGTGATTAAAAAACGTTTTCGGAGTGATCATTAGTGATGGCAACATTATACCTCCATCTTCCAAGAGGGTTTCAGATTCAACAGAGGCTGTCCTGGGTCAATAGGGTGTCTGCTGGAAGAGCCTATGTCTGGCAACAGGACTCTGCACCATGTTACACAAGCAGAAGAACCCAGTTATGACTATCAGACAATTTCTGCAATGCCATAACGACTTACACCTGCCCACCTAACACCCCCAGACTGCAACCCCTATTGATTATTATGTATGGGGCGCAGTTTAGTGAGAGACCAACAAAACTCCATGTAACACCAAAGATGAACTAAAGGCAAGAATTATGGCAGCATTCACCAACTAAAACAAGGAGACTGTCCAGAAGATTTGCAAGAGATTTCGAAGTTGTCTGGAGGCTGTGGTTGAAAGCAATGTTGATTTTATTGAATAAATTTACTGCTTTGTATTTCAAAATATTTTTATGTAATTTTGGTAAATATAACTGTTAAAATGAGATGTCAGTGTTATTTTTTTTATTTTTGTGTAATTTAGATGACAATTTATCCATCGCACCTTGTGCATAGCAGTTTGGTACATTTTTTTTTGTTTCTAATTTTCCTGTTAATACTTTGCTGAGCTTTTGGTATATATATAATATATATATATATATATATATATATATATATATATATATATATATATATATATATATATATATATATATATATATATATATATATATATATATATATATATATATAAATATATATATATATATATATATATATATATATATATATATATATATAATATATAATCGACTCTCCGGTCATGCGTTCGACGTATGAGGGTCAGGCCGATAAGTCTCCAGGAAACCAATATCCCGACACCCGGCACATGAGATTTGATTATAGTGGTGAAGGCCTTGTGCAGGACCAGCCACACTTTTGGAGGGACGAATACAGAAACCTGGTGCAACCTATGCCACAAGGTTCCCAAACGACCCTCCGCAGGTTTTGAATTCAGAGTTCTCCTTCTCCTAGACCAGTTGCCATCCAAGGCTATAGAACCCAGTCTGTCCTGCTATTTTACCCATAGCTGGAGGGAGATGAAGAGGATTCATACCTTTCCCAAAGGGTATTAGCACGTAAGTGAATGTAATGGATTCGACTGAATTGAACTCGGCTCTGCGATTCCTCAATCCAAGCCGCTATCCATTACTCCACCGTGCCTCCTATATATATATTTGTTGTTCCAATGTACCTTCAGTCTCAAATAATCCATACACCCAATGGGAAATCATTTTGTAAAAGACCAAAATTTAAACGAGGAAAGGAAAATGAAAAAGGGAGGTACACAAAACCTGAAAATTTTAAACTGTAATACATTTCAACTTTGCCCAGATCATTTTTTCAAGACCTCTTTTTAAGTTGTATACATTTGTAAGATTTTTTTAAGTTGAGGGAGTCCTCATGATTGTTACACAGGTTCAAACATTTACATCAGTTGGTCTCCAGGTGATCAGTGAAATACAAATACTTCTTATTCATGAGCCTGATCTTCATGGTTCAAATGTTAGTGACCTTTCTCAATTCAATCCAAGATTTTTAAAAAAAAAAACGAATTTATTTGATTTTCTTCATACCTATGTTTCTGTAACCCTGAATGATTTGATTGATTGATTTGTTCCTTTTTTTTATTTTTTATTGATAGCTTATCAATTCTTTGTATGTTATTTAAAGCTGAAACATTTTTTGGATATCACGTTTTGACTGTTATACCCCCCAGCCTTCATCAGGTGTATATCGATCTGGGTAACCTACAGGGAATTCTAAACTGAATTTAATTTACTTGTAAACTGTTCTCATTCCACTGCCCATGTCTAGGGATTCTCATCTAGTCAGGATTTTTCAGTACTGCTCAGTTTATTTCATTTTTGGTAAATGAATATCACAAACAATTTTTTGAAAATAACAATTATTTTTTTTTAGATACAAGTCCTATTATTTAATCCATAGTTGGGGGCATAGTTGCATAAGTGAATGTAATGAACCAGAATGGAATTTAAACTTAGCTCTTTCTTATTCCAAGCTGCTACCCATAATACCCCACCCACACATCCTTTTGTAACCATGAAGTTTTAAATTATTTTTACAGCTAAATAAAAACAATTAAGTCACTTTTTTCAATTTTTATAGCATTATGTGGATTATTTCAAGTTACTATCTATATTTAAAGACATTTTTTTTTTACAGGAACCTCTTGAATACAATAAGTGAAGCTATAAGTATCTTATTTCCAAATTAAATACAACAGTTTTGTAAACTAGTTAAATAAAGGGATAATTATGAGAACATCTTTAAGACTTACATGTTTCATTACAGTTAAAGTTTTTATATTTGCTTTAGAATTAACAAGTCAAAACACTGCTAAACTGGATAACACTTTCATTCCTTATCATTTTTTAACAATATTCCCAACCAAACTAGCCAACAAATTATTTGGCATCAATATTTTAACATGATAAACAAATCTTAATAGTTGTAACAAAAGAAAAATTAGATGTTTATTTGTATTCTGTATCAGTTCCTGCTGTTTCTTTGGGACTGGCATGAGCAAATCTTGACGGTTGCCAATTTATTTAATCATTATATATATATATATATATATATATATATATATATATGGTCAGCTGCCAAAAATGGTGAAAGGAGAATTTTCAGGAAAAAAAAAAATATATATATATATATATATATATACACACACACACACACACACAGGAAAGACTTTTTGACAAAGAAACATGGGCCATTTTTCAATTCCAATATAATAATATTTCTAACATGAACAATCAAAAACATCTAATATGTGGAAAAAAAAAATACTTTTTCAAATATATAAATGATCTTATGGAACAGAATTTTCTATTGAGATATGTGAAAGCTTTAATTCAGTTACGGATAGCAAATTTTGGCAAGAGAGAGTAAACAGACTCTGAAGACAACATTTTAGCTTTTATTAATGCCCACAGTTTTATCATCAAATACTTTATTCTTTTTTATTCAAAAGTTGAACAACTTTTAGCATCCAATTTGTATGTTGTGAATTAAAACTCAAAAAGGAGTTGTTAATAGTAAGAATGAATGAAATTGTTACTGACAGAATAGAGTTTATATGTATAATTTGTCATTTAAAGGAAAATATATAACATACCTACTCATGGCTTTCAATGAACAAAATTCAAAATATAGGCAACAGATATTAAGTTAGAGAAAAGCATTTAAATTAAACCTAATGAAAAAGCTAATACTATACAAAAATGATAATTTTACAGTAGTTGATGGTGAATCTACAAAATGAAAAATTAAAGCAGTAAAATTAAGAGAAGTTAGAATCCATTTTTTTTTTTTTTGCTGGTTAATCTAGTCAGACAGTGATTTGATAAAAAATACAAAACAAAATTGTTCAAAGAACACAAATGAAACAGTGTACCATAAAGAATTTTTTTTTTAAATTATTTTTCTATTTCAATTTATCACTTGAAGAAAAAATTTTCCATTTTTACCTCTATTAATGAGTTGTATTTATTCAAGAAAATAAAATTATTTTTGTTATATTAATAAGACTAAAAAAATCAATCCATTCCTTCCTTGCCTGGACTAAAGATATTTCTTTTTTTTTAACCAATTTCTGAAACTTAAGTACAAACTGAAAGAAAAAAGTACTTTAAAATATATCTGTATACACATTAAAAAAATAAATTTAGTGTACATCTTTCACTTGATATACAGAAAACAGTTTACAAAATGACCAGGAGCTCAAAACTTGCCAAATATTTCTACCAAGCAAGGGGAAATCTTTCAGAAATTAAATTAATCAAGTAGACCAGAAAATAAGATAAACCTATTTTTAACAAATTCTCTAGGTTGTTTTTTTTTCTTCTCCTTAACAAATCTTTGATATCTTGTTCCAAAACAATAAATGCTGAGCTACTGTAAGAAGCCAGACAAGTCTATTTTCCAAAGATTATCTTCAATTTACCAACATTTTTTTTCAAAATGATGCCCAAGCCCTTATGCAGACAATCTATTCTATTCCTGCTGATTATTTCTCAAAATCCTACAAGCTCATTGATAAAATAAATAAAGCCTTCACATAGGAAACTTGTTAGGATCTCACATGAAAATCTCATGGAACTATAAATATCTTTAATTGCATTAAGCCTAATGTTACAGAATGCAGAAGATGGTCAGAATACTTTGTAGGCATGGTACTCTTACGGTGATGGATTGCCTTTATCTAAGTTTTGGATAGATACAAGACCAAAATGGTGCAAAATGAGGAGAGTGCCACAGGAATTTTTAACAGTGAATACTTTTCCCATACCCAGGTCCAATAGGCAGTCTAAGACTGCACAAGAAGGGATGCTAAACCAAGTAGGCATGCATCTCCTTGAAAGTCTCTCTCCTGCTGCCTCCTAGAATCAATGCTACCACATCTGATCCTTTCTGCTAATAAAACAAGTTTACAAAATGACAAGGAGCTCAAAATCTGCCAAATAAATGCAAGTGTCACCTGGAGTCCAAGGGACTGAAGCCAGTGATTACATAGAATGTAACAAGAGCTTATTGCATTCATTTTATTGGTTAATTAAAATCCTTTTAGTTTATTTAGATTAGAAATCACTATATTTACCTCACCAAAATCCCTATGAAATAAATAAAAAAAAAAAGGAGAAAATATTTGTCAATATGCTTGTTATTTAAAAAATGTTATTTTCAGTTACCAAGTTCTAAAGCAAAGTTTAAATTATCATCTATATATTAACCAAGCTGTAAAGAACAGAGACTAGACTTTGACTTGGCTATTAAAAAAGAAATCTCCAAAATTTCTTTCAGAAGAAAATTAGCATTTCCATTTTCAGATGCAAAAGCTATCATTTCAATTCTGGCTAAGATTCCCCTTCAGTGAACCGGTGTATTTTTATAGAAAAATATTTTGTGTATTTTGAATGAATATGACCCTTAGTTCTTCCAAAAATTAATTTATTTTGGCAGGAGTAGGCAATTTACAAATCTATGTATAATGCTAAATTGAACTTTAACTTTGTGTCACTTTTTATACATGCAACAAGTCTTTTTCATTACTCCATTTTAAAGTAACATGTTCCCCAGCTTAAAACTTCATTTTTCTCAAGAAATGCAAAATTGCCAGATGAAATTAATTGTACAGGGTGATTCAAAAGTTTTATTACCTCTACATAATAATTTTCTATTTCAGATTACTGACACTAAAAAGGATGGTGTTCATACAGACCTTCTCGATGTGTGATCGTGTCAATGAAAGTGAATAAACAGAATCCAGTACATGTGATTTGTATTACTTGTTCTTCTATTGTTCCAGTTACTTTTTGGTAGGAGTGACAAGACTTTCAGACCACCCTGTAAATTTTAAAACAGATCACACTATTTTTCCTAACAAAACTACACTGGTTCAAAAAAGTGAATCTTAAACCTTTTTGTTCCCACCCAACTGTTAAAAATATTTTGTTTATAGTAACAAGGTAAATAAAGCTGTGAATCTGCATAAGATTGATAATCTTATATTTTACTGTTTTCATCAAATATTTGCCTTTAAGACTATCAATTTTTACTTGTTCCAATTAGAAACTTATTTAGTATTTTATCATCAGTAATGAATCTTGTTGCTCAAATAGTTTCAGTGGTAGTTACTAACAAAAGTAAGAATTGTATTCATATGTTACTCCCAAATAAAAATGATAATTTTTATAACACACCTTGGCTCATGCTATAACCAACTGGCCAGTCATTGTAAAAATGTAGAAGACAAATCAATTCCCAAAAGAAAATTGCAGTGCTTTTCTTAGTTCAGCCAATGATGCCATTATCAGATCAAGCATAGAATATCCAATAAGTAAAGATTAATTTGAATGAAACAAAACTTTCTTTACTAATTTTTCACCCAATACAAGAGCCACTCAAGTTAGATGGTAACTGAATGTGGTTTTTGCATGAATGTAAGAGGAAGGGGTAAGAGTAGATCATTAAGACATGTAGAAAAGATGACAGCTGCTTCTAGACTTTAAGATTGTAGTCTGTTTCAGGGAGTCTGTTTGGGAAAGAGTAGTCTAAATGAAACTTCCTTCTCAATAATAGAATACAAAGGGAATGGAGATGATTTTAAAGAACTTTCATTTCAACTTATAGTCTTCAAATTGAAATCTATATTCAGATATAAAAATAGGCCAATAAAAAGAAAAAAGAAAATATTTTGGGTCTAGAGATTTATTACAACGATAAAAAGAAGTTTTCTTTAATCAAAGTGCCATACCATTTTCAAGTAAGCATTTTTAATTATAGGTTCTTATTTCATTACAAACAAATGACAAGCATTAAAAAACCCACAATTAAACCGGAGCATCAAAATAATTTATATCCTTTATTTTGTAATATTACTCAGTGAAAAATCTCACAAAGTTGTACAAGGGTGATACAAGTAAAGAATATCCCTCCTCCACCAAAGAAAAAAAAATTACAAAGTTATGACTTGGCTCAAAAATAAGCCACTTAGCTTATAAAACCTGTCAGGACCAATTGGTTACTTAGTTGGCTAGTATCCAACCACTTGCTGCTACATTTTTTTTGTTACAAGTCTCTATGGATAAAAATATACCTCCAAATTAAACAAGAATAGTTTTACTTTTTGTCTGATAAGTTCTTTTTCAACACAAAAAAATGTGTTCTAATGCACTTAAGTCACAAAAAGCTCAAGCAAATTGATACTAATTCATTTTTTAAAGAATAAAAAGATTTGCCACATCAAAATTGAAGAAACACCCAGTTTTTTTTGTTTTTTTTTACTAATCTTAAGAAAAATAAATAATTTAGAAAGTGCAAAACAAATTAAATTGATAAGAGAAAAATAAAGGAAGAATCTTTCTAAATTTTAGTGGGATAATCAAAGATCCTATTTGACAAAAAACAAGGAATTTTTTACTATCCAATCTAACTTGATACAAAACTGGGATTTTTTTTTTTTTAAAGAGAATAGCAACAAAAACTAAAAATATATTGTTTGGAAAATCCTGTCCAATTTTAGAATCAACTTTTATTCCTGATTTGATGTATTTAAATAATGTTTAAACATGTTAAAATAGGAACCCTGAATATGTATACATGTCTGCATTAAATTACAAGGTTATTTATGCCACTGCGATAAAACTCTAAAAGGTTTGGATAACAAGAAATCTTTGAATGCAGTTTTGGTATCTTCTTTGCAACAGAATGTCTTTTAGCTTCAAAATCATTAAGATGTTTGCAAAAGTGATTGTTAGCGCACCAGAGATCAGGGGAATATGGTGGATGTAGCAAAGTCTTGTATCCCAAATCTGTAAGCTTCTGCAATATCATCCTGACAACATGTGGCCAAGTATTGTCATGAAGCAGAATTTGACCCTGTCAATTAACCAGTGCCAGTTGCATTTTGCTTATCATTTTGCTTATGGTGGCAGTAAACATCAGTAGTGACATTCAGGCTAGATTCTAAAAAGCTGCAATGGATAGCACCAATGGTAGGCCACAAGACAGTTATCATAATTTTATATTGATGCAATTTCAGTTTTGGAAATTCTTTGGGTGTTTTGTCATTATCAAGCCATTTATGATTGTCATAAAGGATCAATTTCTTTTCGCAAGTCACTATTTGATCAAGAAATAGATCATTTGAATTTATCAGGTGCAGCATCGAACACACTTTAAAACATCAAACTCTTTGACTTTCACTGAGCTCATGTGGAACTTATAGAGTTTATTCACCTTGACAATTTACTTGAAATGGTCCAATATTGCTGAAATGCTGATACCCATTATTTCAGACACTTCTAATACTTTGACTAGTGTTGTCAATTGCAGATGTCAATCCTTTAGCATCTTGATCTTCAAGACTCATGTCACCACTGCAGAGCTTCAAAAACCAGCAGCATTTTGGCCATAAAAATTACTTTTTTTTTTAAAACTGATCTTTCTGTAATCTACTTCTACAAATAGAAAACTTAACAACTACACATTACGGAGGTTTCATAGAAGTGGAAACCAGCATTGTCCAATTACAAGTGGATCCTTCATCCCATGTTCTTTTAAAGTTACCAGCAGTCGAGAAATATTATGACCAAGCCTGATCTCATGTGAAAAAAGTAAATACATTTCTTCTTTTTTTCATTTTCAAGATGAGAGGTATATAATGTTAAATTTTCAAAGAGACTGACAAAGTTAACAAAGAGGATATTTTAATTATTAAAAAAATGAGTAATATATTTTTGTGCAATTATTATAATAATATACTCAAAAGGTTTATCCTAAAGTCAGACATTATTTTCTGAACAACATAATAAATAAAAGTTCACTTTTTCAAAAATTAATCTTCAACAAAAAATCCGTTGTTTTTCTCATTTTCTACAATGCCAGGCAAAGAAATAATTTCTAAGTATTCAGGCAGTGATTAATTTTAATTCAACTTTTCAATAATAACTGAAAAATAATTTCAAATAGATATATGTGGCAAAAATTCTGGCAATAAAGATTACTTTTTTTTTTAAAACTGGATTTTTTTTTTATTTTTTATAATTTACTTTTACAAATAGAAAACTTACAACTACACATTAGAACATTTCATAGAAGTGATCAATTCAAACTACTACTTCTAATTGCCGCATCCCTTCATGCCATGGGCAATCATGGCTCTCCACAACTATCTGTCCTTTGTAGCTTAGTAAATTTTGTCTTTTTGCTATCTCTCCTAATCCCTATTCTGCCAACCATTTACACAACTAAAAATCAAATTCAAAGTGAATTTTATCTTGGAATTATTACTACCATTAGTGTCTAAGTCATGAGTGTAGTTAATTTATAAAATAACATTTTATTACTTGAAACGTTTTTTTTTTTTTGTCGTGAGAATGAAAGGCTGAATTCACATGGCAACTAGAGATGTGTTATCAAATATAGGAACCAATATTCACTGTCCTTTTTATTTCTCATAACAGATCATGGTGATTTCCTACAAATATCCTGATTATATTACAAAAGGTTAATTCTCATACCATAAAATTTTGAAAGCAAAAGTTAAATGCCATGAAAATTTTCCATAAGAATATTCTGACATGTTTTAAGAGAGTTTAATGCCATCAAAAGAGAGACAATAAAACAAAATTATTACAAGTTATTAAAACGCAAGAGTATGTCCAGAAGAAGAGAAACAGCGTCATATCAAAGGAAACTTAATCACAGAACTGATCAGATGTATGGGTTTGAATTCTATTACTTTGTTTTCTTTTCATTGTTGGTGAATACATCTGTAGAAATAAAATTGAACAGCTCTATCTTAATAAAATCATAAAAGTTAATCCCAACTTCTTAAGTTTGTAAGTTTAAAATAATTACATTTTTTGTTTATATTTTCTATCTGACAAGCAAGGTAATCTCTGTCTGGAGAATTTCTAAAAACTGAAAGCTCATATGTCATGAGACACACAGACTATAAGGTATTTACAGATTCCTCAGACATTACACTACAATTCTGTTCACAAATTTAGAATCTAACAGGTTTGATCTTTTATCGTATATTTTATGAAAAATAATCTATAACTGATTTTGAATCAAAACAAGTGATTAACTGAAAGCAACAGTGAGAGGCATCAAAAAATTTCACTAGTACTCAAATAAAAGTAATAAAAACTAAAATGGATGTGGGGGGGGATTAATTATAGCTATGTTAATATTTATACGTACCACTGATACATCATATTAATAAAACAAAGGTGATAATTATGTATAAATTACATTAATTCATGGTGATGTAATGGATTGTGATCTCAAAATGAGTTACTGGAGAGCTAGAAAAATAATTATCTTGCCAAAATTTGTTAATGCAATATTCACTTGCAAAAAGAATTATTCTTATAATACAAAATATGTTTCATTTTTAAATAACCCACAAGGAGTTGATAAGCCATAACAAATAAACAAAAACAAATCATTTTTTTTTTTCAGGAGAGAAGGACTGGAATATAACTGCAAGCCAACTCTAAGTATGTTCTATGTCTAAGCTATATCCTTATGTTGTGGGAAGGTTACTGAATAGAATAATCACACAAAGGTTGGTAATGAACAATAATACTTATGGCATAAAAAACACATACAAGATTCACCACTGGCATGTGAAAATAGTAGTCAACTGCTAGAAGTGAGTCAAGTGAATTCCACAATGAATCTCCAACTGCATACCAACATACAGTATTTACGTGAATGGGGACATACTACCCATTATCATCCGTAGGTATGCTACAACACCTTAAAAACAAATTGATAAGGAGCTGAAGATGTCATCTGCTGCAAAGTTTAAAAAAATCAATTGAGAAAGAAATAAAAGGCATTCAAATCAGTCCATTACTATAGAAATGTATTCAGTGAAAAGACTCATTTTAAATATATGATTAATCTTTTGTGTTTTTTAGAATTTGTATTTCCTTTAAATGGCCATGGTATTAATTCCATAACTTTCTTTTATTTAGACAATGCCAGGTGTTTTTGTTTTGTCAAAATCTGAATACAGAAATATTTATAAACAATACAGTCTGATATTTCACACTTTAATCCATTTATTAAAAAATAAAAAAAAATATTTTCTTCACCCGAACTATCTTTTTTCAAAACGCTATAACTGACAAAGGTAAACTTATATAAGGATATCTAAAGTCTGCAGCCAAATAATGAAAAAAAAATAAAAACACTTATTTTATGTGCCAATTATTTTAATTATAGTATGATTAGTATAGTATTGGGCATGCGGCCAAGTGGTTAGAACATTCGCATTCTGACCATGAGATCTGGGTTCAAATCTCACCATGGTTGATTTGTCAGGAAGGAGACTTCCTGATGTTATCAGACTGGAAGGGTTGATCCTAGCATGCAGCACCTTTGGAAAGTGCCTGAAAACCATACCACGGGTTGACCCAAGCCTTGAAACTTGGTAAATGGAAACCTTGGGGGATCATAAATAACTGTGCTAGAACAAAGTCATAAGTCATCATGGCCAAGGGCTTGAGCATGCTGGCATTGTTCAAATTGTTGATCATGCTAGATAACATGCTCTTTTCCAGAAACTGTAACTAAGGCCTGCTTAGCATAGTTGCAGTATAAATCACAGTTGGGCTCTGTGGGTGTTGAATAAACACAAATGCGTCTGAGCAAGCATCTGCAATAGGAATTGGCTAAACTCTTTAGTAGATGGGTATCCTCGAATATGAGTGGCCAGCTATACATATACATACATACAGTATTGTTAATGCACTTAATTTAGAGGTGAAACCTCTAAATTAAGTGTATTAACAATACTGTATGTATGTATATGTCATATATAAAATGTACAATGTATATATCATATATAAAATGTACAAGTCATATATAAAACATCCTGTGAAAATTTCAGATCCAAATCCAGTTAATACTACATATCCCACAATGGATTGATTGATTCCATCTCAACTGTAGAAATAGCAAATCTTTCAAAAAATAAAGAGTATAGAAAATTATCTTAAAAAAAAAAAAAAAAAAAAATACTTTCAAGTAAAAAATATTATATACATATTTATTTATACACATATAGAGAGAGAAAGGGAAATAATTTAAGATTTCAATATTTACTAATAAAATAAATGAAAATGGCTTCTGTCAACTGACATGAAGTTTTGAAGAATATGAAGGATTTTCTACAAGAAATACAATCTACCATTTCTTGTTGAATTTCTGTAACAAGAGTTATATTTTACAGCCAGACTTAAATCCTCATCTTTGTTGTAAAAAAAGATAAGGACAAAAATCTGTCTGTATAATATAATCACAGTCTATTCATGTCTTTTCTGTTGGTACCTCAACTGCATGAATTTAAATGTACTACTAGATTATCTACTAGGTTTAAACATTTTAATGTTGAAATAGCTTGATGCAATTGTAAGTTTTAGTCTAATAGTTTCTTTTCTCACACTTCTTACCTGTGAAACTCTCTCCCAGCTTCTTGCTTCCCTACAATCTTCAAAAATTTAAATGCAACATCAATCACCAGCTTCTGTCTTCCTGAATCCTGTTCTTTTATTGTCTTTTTTCCTCACTAAAGTTTTCTCATTCTCTTTCACTCCTAGTAACCCTTTGCATTTTAGGAGCATTAACACATTGTTTGGGGTGAAATTATTTAAAAAATGTCTATCTGTTCATTCTAGGGCAGTTTAATTGCATCCATGGCAGTTACAATACAGCTATGTGAGACTAATATCCTCATCTTTATTGATAATGAAGCTGAGGACATTATTCACATGATAAATAATGTAAATAAGAATTTTACCAGTTACATTCCAAAAAGCCTTTTGACCTGTTAGCACTTTTATTATCTGATAGAGAGTGCAATTATCCAAAGTTAAAAACAAAACATTATTCTGACTCAGGTGATGCTATGTAACATTGTTAGTCAATTGCTACATCCTTCATGACGAGTCAATTAATCAACTCCTTTAGCACCACAGCAAAAGCTATGTATTCTTCGGTTAAATCTATTAAGCTAAGTTAATTAAAAGTTCTTTCTTAAAAGGATTAAAATCTTTTTTTAGTTAAAGTTAATGCTTTTATTATTAATATACCAAAAAATTAAAACAATTGTAATAAAAAGTAAAAGTATTTTATAAAGCATTTAAAGTTCATGTCTATGGTCCTATATAAGTTGGATACAGAATTGTCTTTAAAATATTTTGATAACATTTTCAGTTTAATTTTTTTCTTTTTAAATTCAAATAAATTCAAGTTTTACAAACTTTCAGAAGTGATTGAGATTGAGCAAAAAAAAAAAAAAAATACTTCTCAAATCTGATTACTTTATCAAGTCTGACAGACTGCAGTTCTGACTACTTGATATTTTAACCATTTATTTTAAAAGCATCTCTTCTTCATTTTAACAGAAGTGATTATTTCCAGGATAGACACTAAATTGTAGATTTCAACATTCTACATCAGAATCACTAAGTACACCCTAGCCTAGCCACAAATTACTTTAATCATTTGAGCAAAGAGATCTAAGAAATAAATGAACAAACAAATTTTATTTAACAACCATATTCTCAGTCTATTAATTTTTAGAATATTGCATATATGTTTTATTAACTATGATTTTGATTTAAGAGATAAGTGACATGACATAATCCTTAAAACACAAAAATAACGAAAGTATATCACTGGTAAATAAGTCAACTAGAAAAGCTAAGAAAATATCCTCCAGACTGTTCATACCTAACCGAGACAAACTTACTGAATTGAAACTGATAGCATATTGTGATGCAGCATTTGCTGGACTTAACAATGGAGGATCTCAAGCGGAGTACATTATCTTTCTCATGGGTGACAATGATAATTATGTTCCAATTTCTTGGCAATTTCACAGAATCAAGAGAGTTGTGAAAAGTACACTTTTGCAGAGACTTTTGCCATGGTTGATACTATGGAAGCATGAACTTTTTATAGAAAATACATTCAAGAACTTCTATGTATTGAAGACAAGCTAGGAAATCTTCCAGTAATATATAAAACTGACAATGCAGCTTTATACGAGTTTGCTCAATCATCTACTCAAATATTGGACAAGAGACTCAGAATTTAAACTGCAGTTATTCACCAAATGTTGGAACAAATGGTAATGCATAAAATTGAATGGATTCTCGGTTCAAGCCAACTTGTAAATTGCCTGACTAAGGCGTCTTCTCTAACAAGATTTTAGATAACATATGTAGATGGTAGACCCACAAATAAGTTTTTTTGTTACTTCCACAAAATACATTTTTTCACATATCATTGTTCTCTATCCCTACTGATGAAGATAGTTCTTTTCAAGAGTCATACAAGTCCAGACTCATCATCTCAACACCTGATCCAGGTATGGTTCAAGACAGCTGGTTGTCAATCAGTAGTAATGAATAGTCAGATCAGGTTTCAGTAAAAGGGATGCTCTTATTACATTTCATGGTATAAGTTTGAATTTGTGTTTTTCTTTCTTGACTGGCTGCTACCAAAGAAGAGATGGATCAATGTCTTTTCCTAATTTGAACTGGTTACTGATTACAGAAGCAACCACTTGAATCCAAGGATATCAGTCTACTAGGGCAGCTAGCTAATTCACATTGCAGATGCCTGCTCAGACACAATTGTGTTCAACACCCCCACAGAACGCACCTGTCAAGTCAGCACAGTTACAGTATACTGCAACTATGCTGAGTGGACCTTACAGTTTCTTGGAGAGAGCACATTATCTAGCCTGTCTGAACAAGGCTATCATACACAAGCCTGTGACTTCATGCTAGCACAACCACTGATGGCTTCCAAAGGTTCTGTCTACTCAATTTCACTCAAAAAGCTTAGATCAACCTGTGGTATGGTTTTCAGGAACTTTCCAAAGCTGGGATCACCTCCTCCAGGCCAATAACATCAAGAAGTTACCATCCTGACAAATGGTGAGATTTGAACCTGGATCTCATGGTCAGAAAGTGAACATTCTAACCACTCAGCCACATGCTCATTCTGATTGTAGAATAGAGACAACTATATAAACATAGAGCTGTTCATGCTATTAGAACAAAACCCCATCAACAGCCCTAACAAAGCACACATAGAAGTGTACGGAGCAGAAATTAAGACTGTGAAAGTATTGCATTGTTTTATGGGATAACAATCTCAGTCTACATACAGATACATCAGCAATGACAATGGCAAGCAAGGTAAACTTGTTAGTCCATTGTTAAAGAGTTCAATCCTCAGTGAAAGCATAGCTATTGCAACTATACCAAGCTGAATTTAGCATATAGACACTATTCATGGAGTGACAGTGAAGAAGATTAACTCTTAATCTATTTGAGTGGATTCAACTCTCACTATCACTGAAGTTTTGTACCAAATTAAGCAAAAACTGTTATAAAGGAATATTAGTGAGTTTTTTTTTTATTTTCATCCGAATATTCAGTTTCAAAGTAGTAAGTAGTGCCTACCACCCCAAAGATCAAGTTGTATTTTTTTCATAATAAATGGCCCAAAATGCTATTTTTCCCCAATCTTCTACCTATGAGTCACCTAACCATAGGTGGAGACAAACAAAATAAAGTTAATGATGCTATGATCATGAAAATTCTTTTTCTGATGTGACAAACAGAAAAAGAGCCATTTTTTTTGTTTTTATTTCAGGTTTTTGACAACATTAACCTTTTCTTTGAGTAAGGCTACAAAAATCTGATAACTTGATTGACATTGAACTCAAGTAAAATAATATACAAAACAAATGTTAAAATTTAACACCACTACTTAAAAAAAAAAAAAAAAAAAAAAAAAACAACAAACTTATAAATTTTCTATAATTATATATATATAAAAGAGTTGACTAATGAAAAAAAAGAATTAAAAGATATGTTTTTCAAAAGATTTATAACAAAAGTGTATGTTAAACATTTATGTTATGACTATTGTGGCTGATGACTTGGAAAATAACATTTCATTGAAGTAAGACATTTACTCACTATTTATCTGACAAAACAATGCAAAATTAAGATGACTAATTGGGTAGTACTGGAAATTTTCATGATTACAAAGAAATGAATGCCTTATAATGGAAATATAAAACCTTTGTCTCATTTCTTTATTTCTTAACCTTAGCAAAAAGACCATATTAGTATTACTGAATACATATGTAATAAAAACAACAAAATATTTCTAACAGTGTAAAAAGCAAACACAAACCAACTTTTAAAGACTACATTTTGTTTAGAAATGAGTCAATTTATAAATAAGAGATGAATTTGTTAAAACATTGACAGACATTTAATATTCATAGCCAGGGACATTTCAAATTCATTTGATCTATTGAGTGCATAATTTGAGCCTTTCATACCAATATTTTGAATAATTTACTAGCATAGTACCAGTAAAAAATGAATGGATTATTCATGTAACGATTAGAAGTTCTCCTTAAACATCATAAATGTGTGCACTAGGAAAAATTTTACAAACCCATTATATATTTGTATATTTCTCATATTACTTATATAAGAGTGCTCAATTTAAATATTTTTGAAAGCTTTTTAATACACATTAAAATGTGAAAAAAAAAAAAAAAAAAAAACAAAATACAATAAATCTATGGAGCCCCCAACTGAAAACACACATTTTGAAAATTGATATACATTGAACTGACTGTAAATAGTAAAATTTATTTGTGTGTGTGTGTATGTATATCATTTTCCTAACTCAAGAAAACACTAGAACACTCACAAATTAACAACAGTATATGTCTAGAAAACCAGAAGTCAAAATGGCAATAATTGAAAGAGAAGAGGAAAAAGAGATAAAGGGAGTAAGTGTAAAGTGAAGAAAAAAAACTACGAAAAGGACAAATAATCATAACATTCTGCTCATATGCACAGACAGGGGCGCACACACATTATAAGAAAAAAATTGCACCAATGAATAGTGCATATAAAAAATAAAAATCAAGAAGTATAAGCAGTCAATTGCTGATATCTGATGATGAGTGGACAGAGTGATTCCCAGAGGGTCAGTCTATGAAACTCTGGAGTTGGGATGCTGAAGGTAACATCAATCAGCTAAGTGACAAACCTTTTACTTGTATTATATATATATATATATATATATATATATATATATATAAACAAAATTGTGACAATACAGATAAAAAAGAAAAGAAAGAGGCTAAGTAAGAATTCTAAAGAAAAAACAAAAGCAGGTGAAATAGAAAGTTTGAAGATCAAAGAAAGACACAGATAAACAAGTTTGCTATCTTAAGTTTTAAGACTTAATCCCATTGATCTTTTGAAATTGGATTAACCTTCATCCCTACACATCTTTGGTAGGTAATGCCCTATTAATATTTAAACTTGAATGTCATCTAAGTCCAACACCGAATTAAAATCACTTGATGAAATATGTAGGTAATGGCAGATCTAAAATTAAAAAATTAAGAAATCCTGAAATGAAATTAAGGAATCCTGAAGAAACATTTTTAATATGTTAATTTTTTCAACAAAATTGATTTTTTTAAGTGTTCCTTATTAAAATAAGTATATTTTAATAACAGAATCATAAGCCAGTGGGTTGAAGTACTTAATACTGAATCTGTTCATATATCATCAAAAATGTCTTTGTAATTGGTCCAATTTCATAATTTAACTGGAAACTTACAACACCTAAATGATTCACAGCATGAACTCACGAAGTTCACCAGAATCTACTCATAGCAGACATTTTGGCAGTTGGTTTCTTGAATCCTTCAAGGGTGCAGAATTTAATCTATAGTTTAGCTGTTATTTACCATAAAAAAAGGGAATAGTCACTTCAGGCTTGTATTTATCTTGTGCATTTTAACACCAAAAATCAGACTTTTAACCATTTCATCCTAACAAGCTCCTTTGGATGACCTTTTAACCTTTGTGGTGATCTGAAGAAGACCACTGATGAAGATAACAGCAGATATTCAGATGTGTGGCCCATTTTCAAGGACTCTCTCCCACTGCATCATCCCTTGCCATTTGTGCAAGGGAAGCTTGTTAGATGTATTATGAGAAGCTTGCTGGATGTATTATGAGAATTAAAAAAGGGATCTCCATAATAGCCCAAGTTTCGGGATCTATCACTGGCAGTCATTTTTTTTTGTTGCTAAAAACAGATAAAGCAGAGTCTTGTAAAAACCAACAAAATTTTAATTCCTGTTTATTCATTTATAGTTATTTTAAGTTGCCAAATTTTTCTTTTAAACAAATTAACATAAGATTTGATACAGTATGTCAGAAAGAAGTGTTTGAACTTCTAGGTAACCCTGACATATTTGGGAAAGATATTAGAATAATCCAGAATGTATACTGGCAGTAAACCACTTACATACTAATAGGAAATGAATGCACAAAATATACAGAAATAGAAAGGGGTGTAAGACAAGGATGAGTCTTCTCACCAGACTTATTCAACCTATAAAGTCAGGTAAACCTGACAGAATTAGAAGTCCTATTAAAATGACAGAATGCATGGTTGTTAACAAAAGGAAAAGCCCAACATGTAAGTTACAAATTGAAGATACCAAAATCTAACAGGTATGAAAATTTAAATATGTGGGAAGTGATTTTTCAGACAACAGAAAATGCAACACCAAAATTTGAAGGCACATTAAGATAGAAAAAGTTGCCTTACAAAAGGCAAGCATTAAATATTAAAGAAATAGAAAAATTTTGTAAGAAACAAAGAAAATAGTACTGAACTGTTACATAATATCAGTCCTCCTATATGGCAGTGAATGCTGGACAATCTCCTTATAAAAGAAGTGACTGGAGACAACAGAAATGTGGTTCTACAGAAGGATGCTGAGCATACCATGGACCAAACAAATGATCAATGAAAAAGCTTTTAGAGAAAATGGAAACAAAAAGGGTACTTGTACTTAGAATTAGAAAGAGATAGTGTTGAAATTTCTAAGGCACATCATGAGGAAAGGGAGCTTGGAAAATTTGATACTTACAGGACAGATTGAAGGTAAGTAGGAGAGAGGAAAGCAACACATAACCTACCTATTGAGCTTAAAGGCAGAACAAGTTTTAGGAGAGATAACAAAACGACAAAAGAGCTACAAAGGACAGGAAATTGTGGAGAGCCATGATTGTCAACATCCTGAAGGGACATGGTATATAGAATAACATAAGAAAAAAAAAAAGAAAAAAAAAAAGAAAATCCCAACTTGAAGTGTATGACTATAAATATCACAGAATGTAACATTGTAAAAATGCTAATTTATAATTGCTATATAACTGAAAATGAAAACTTTTCAAATTCTAGAAATTTAAGAACCAAATTTAAAAAAATATAAAAGAAAAAAACTAGAATATTAAACTGGAATTATAAATTTTATTAACCACTAATTTTGAAATAATTTGATAAAATTCTAATTATTCATCTATTTCCCAAACTGCCCAAATTTCTTCATTTTTTTTCATCAAAAAGAAAAAGTTCATCTAACAAAGTAAAGAAAAAATAGGTTTGTAATTTATATTTCTCATATAATTTGACTTATCATTGCTAATATAGCATTGGTATTAATTATATATGCACAAGCAAAAGATTACTAAATTCACATAATTTAATCATTTGCATTGATTAAAACAATATGTTAAGTTAATTACTCCAATTTAGTATTTTTAGTGATTGTATAAAATCCTTTTATCTCATAATTTGGCTTTCCAAATTGGAATGTCACATTCATCAACTACCAGAAGAAATAAACAAATCTTAATACAATTTTGTCAAATTCTAAGAATGAAAGGAACCAAATAGGAAATCTTTTCTAATTTGATTTTTCATACTGAAAATTTCTATTTTATATTTACTGTTAAAACAAGAGCTTACGGCTTTATCACACTGAAACCCTGGTCCTCATTCAAACACTGAAGTTAAGTAATAAAGTAATAATGAGCCTGGCCAGTATCTAGATGGGTGACTGCTTTTGAAAATCAGGTACTGTAAGCTTGGATGTGTGCATGGTGTATGGATGATTTCTCAAGGAGTTCCAATTCCAGTCAGGTTCGTTATATTCACTTACATGGAAATACTATTAAGAAAGGTATGAATTCCTCTATTCTCCCCTGCCCTAAGTATAATTTTACTGATAAAAGTCCTACTATTTAGTAGGACTTTTATCAGTAAAATTATCCCCCCCAAATTCTTATAATCCATATATATTTTCTGGTTTTAAATAAAATGTAAAAGATTGATAAGCTGTAAAAAAACAAAAACAAATCAATACAACCAAAATATAATACTGAGATTAATAATTATTTTTAAGGAGACAAACACAATGTAGCAGAGGTTAATGTTCTAACCTAAGTAAAAAGTGAATGTTCTGACTGCTCATTTTCTAGTAAGAAGTTTTCGTTTACTTTGATCATTGCTGTAACAATTTTCTAGCTTTCATCTGCTGCTCACTCTATCCAGCATGGTGTCAGTTTAAATACCAACATACTTTTGTCAAATGAGAATAGTTATGAACAAAAGGATGAGCCTAAAATGAAAATTACAGGAGGTGGGAAGTACTAAAATCAAGCTGGTACAGAGATTTAAATATCTGGGAAGTGTTCTAATAGAAGACAGAAAGTGCAGCACTGAGATCCAAAAACATATTGGATGGCCAAGGATGCATTCCAAATGTTAGGCAGAATATTGAGAGGCAGAAAACTTATGCTGGAAACAAAGAAAAGAATACTGAACTGTTACATGATATCTGTCCTCCTGTATGGCAGTGTATGCTGGACAATCTCCTAAAAGGGGAGGTAGAGACTTGAAGCAACAAAAATGTGGTTCTACAGAAAGATGCTGAGGATATCATGGACCAAATGTGAGCAAAAACAAGGTCTTTGAGAGAATAGAAACAAAAAGTAAACTAATAATTAACATCAGGAAGAAGCAGGTGAAATTTCTGGGGCATGTAATGAGGAAAGAGAGCTTGGAAAATCTGATACTCATGGAACAAATTGAGGAATAGAGGGAAGCAATGAATAACATACTTGATAGGCTTGAGCAAATGGATGTCAGAACAGTGTTTGGGAGAAATAAAGACAAAACTTATTAAAAGCTACAAACCCAGGAAGAGGTGGAAGGCCATGATCGCCTACATCCTGAAGGGACACAGCACATAAGAGAGGAGGTGATGACCAAAATCCTCTTCCAAGCTGAAGCTTTAATGATTTAATTCAAGTGACAGAAGTCATGAAGAAGAACTTTCAGCTGATTCTTGTTTTTTTATCAAAATTTGCTCATCATTATTCTATGAACATTAATTAAGCAGCATGATTTGAAAATAAAGTCCAATGAGATTTGAACTCACAACCTTTATGCCGTTTCAACAACTTGACCATGATGGCTTCATCAATAAGAGTCTGTCAAATAAGACATAGTCATATAGCTTTCTTTTGATTACTTTCCTCTTGCTTACATATTTATAAGTCTCCCATTCATCCATGCTTTGAATATTGCTACCACAATCACTTTCCCACTGCCGTAATGAAGTTTCCCTGTATCTATTTCATAAATACTTTCATGCTAATTGCTCAGATGAACTTTCCTCTATGATACCTAGACTTTATGAATTTAAGTACAGTACTAGATTGGCAGCTAGGTCTCATCAACTTAAAGTTGAATTGATTAGATGTAACCATAAGTTCAATGTTAACAGTTTTTCTTGCTTATGGAACTCACTTCTGGCTCCATGCTTTCAAACCAACTTCAAAAATTTAAATGCAATGGCAATCATTATCTACTGTTTTAATTACTCTATTCTTCTTGCTCCTTAATGTGTTTCTTTTTCTTTCATTCAGTAACCCCTTGTATCTTAGTGGCTTTACTGCCTTGCACAGGGTGAGAAGATTTAAAAAAAAAAAAGAAGATATTTAATTCTTTATTTCTATAGTCTATGCTGTTTATTTAATGACCCTACAATAATGACCTGACAGTTGTGTAGAAATATGAAAGAAAGTCAAAAATTAACACTACAAAATTCAAACAACTATTATGTCCACTACATATAAGAATTTGAGCATTATGGTAGAAAGCAAGTAGAAAGTAAAAGAAAAAAACAATAATGATAATGTTTCTTTTGAGAACTTCAAAGACTATTGGCTGTATGTATTAAGGCTTTCATACTGCACCTAAAATTCACCAAGATTTTCAGCCAAGTGTTAAGCTTGGGGGTATATGATTAAATTTTTAAAAACTTATAATTCTTTATAAACATATTAATCTTAAATGATATAATTGGACGCTATCAAAAACACCATGAAAGCGTGAAACAATGGAATGATATATTTGTAATTCAAATTTATTTTAATCTTGTTTGAAAAAGCATTTAGCAAATATCAATGATAAAAAAATTTCTTTAAATGTGGACATCACATAATGTTTATGGTTCATAGAATTAATATAGAAATATTATGCTGGTACAAACAAATTGGAGGCATGCTGGGATAATGGATAGCAACTTTGAAGAATCAGAGAGCTGATTTTGAATTCCTGTGGAGTTCATTACATTCACTTATGTGCAAATACCTTGAGAAAGGTATGAATCCATCTCTTTCCCACCCCCAAGTTAT
The DNA here is from genome assembly GCA_903632075.3 of Acanthosepion pharaonis. NCBI lineage: Eukaryota > Metazoa > Mollusca > Cephalopoda > Sepiida > Sepiidae > Acanthosepion > Acanthosepion pharaonis. Next base: position 1,231,813 of record CAHIKZ030002822.1, read on the forward strand.
GGACAAAGAGCAGGACAGTGTTCTATAGCCTTGGGTGGCAATTGGACTAGGAGAAGGACAATTCTGAATTCAAAATCATATGTAGCTCTAGCAAAGCACATAGTATGCATCTAAGGAAAAGATCAAGGAATTTGCAATGAATCAATGATCTCAACAACAGTTGCCTCAAAAAAAAAAAAAAAAAAAAAAAACTATTTTATTTTTTACCATTCTTTTATTACTTGCCCAGGCTCATTAATGGACAAGTTTTTTTTTTTAAAGACATGAAATCAATTGTATAATTATCTGCATCCATGAGAGCATCCAGCAAATAACAGATTAAATATTTCCACACACACACACACATATATATATATATATATATATATATATATATATATATATATATATATGTGTGTGTGTGTGTGTGTGTGTGTGTGTGTGTATATTACTTGTTGCATTATGTCCAATCTTTTAGTATACATAATTTAAATTGTTAAGTCTTTGCAACTAGCTTTTACTCAGAAGGCTTACAGCCACATCACATTGAAACAATAGTTCCCATACAGTTGCCAAAATTAAGCAACATTGAGTCTGGTGCGTACCTAGATGAGTGACTGCTTGGGAATACCAGGTGCTGTAAGCTTGGATATGCTGACAGTGTAATGGATAATGGCTCAGAATTGTTAATCAGAGAGTTGAGTTCAATTCCTGTTGAGTTTATTCACTTATGTGCAAGTACCTTTAGGAATAGTATGAATTCACCTCTTCTCCCACGAGTTGTGGATTAATTAGTAAGGCTTAGATCCTGTAACAAAGAAAATGGAGAATTACCTTGTCAAACCAAGCAACGGAAAATGTGATGAAAAAGAAAGTTACTTCCAGAGAAAAAGAACACATATTCTGCATTATATACCGGAAGACGGAAGGTTCAAAATAGAAACAAGCCACAAGAGTAGCCATAAAAGTATTTCAGATATGCTAATATTATGTGTCCTTTCCCATCTGTTGACAAATGAAAAAAATGCTCCCTTGATAAAAGCAGTTGATGTTCTCCAATTGGGAGGGGAAAAATTTGTGTATTTTGCTAATGCATTTGTTGGTGAGTGTGCTATTTTTCTGACTGGTTACATGCATTGTGATTTGTGACACAGGACCTGCAAATTGAGATTTTGACACTTCTTTCTGCCCCTGATATTTGAGTTTGAACTTGCAATCTGTTTGCTTCATTGTAGAAGTAATCTTTGACATCAATTTCTGAACAGGAATTTTAGTTCAAGGACGACGAATCTGACTACATATCCCTAAAACCATTATTTACCCTAAAAAAAATTCTTACAATCTAAAAATATTTCTTGGTTTTAAATAACCTGTAAAAGAGATGATAAGCCATAAAAAATGAATCAATCAATAAATTTATTTGGCAGCCAATACTTTCACTTATTTAACAAAACAAAACATACAATAAAAATTGTTTTTGTGTGATACAATAAAGGATAAGCAATATTCAAATTATTAAACTATGAAAAACAGGTGTGAACATATACACAGAGGGTACGCCAGGTATTTGAGAATATATCTTTAGCAGGCCAGAAATGGAAGACAAGCTAATATCATGTTTTGTACCAAATTTTAACATTCAAATTTCTCTTTCACAATACTGAGAACATTAAAAAGGCAGCTTCTAATCCATCATGGGAAATGAAAAAGCACACCATGCTCATGGCATTAGCTGCCAAAAATAGTAACGAGGAGATAACCAATTTCTTGAAAGTTATCAGGTCCTTTGTGTTTAGTGACCTGAAGGCCTTTATTGACGATGTCGGCCATGGTCAAGGGAAAGAAAAACATTGTGCGTGGTCAGACATTATAATCGTTATAATTGATGCGGGCCATCACCAAACAGCACAAGGTAGTGGAGCCCACTATCAGATGTACTCAGTATCCTCATGTATGACAAATTGTATGTGATAAAGAGAGGGTAGTTCAAGCCAGACAATATCTAGAAGAATATCATGATCCAATTGAAACACTTACTGAATCAACACAAACACTGTGAAACCCAGTGGTGGCTGGCTGCTTGTATCCCAGTATGCCTGTCTACTAGAGTTGCTAGCCAATCCCTGTTGCAGACGCCTGCTCAGGCATATTTGTGCTTGTTCAACACCCACAGAGCCTACCTGTGGTTTATATGGTAACTATGCTGAATGGACCTTAGGTACAGTTTCTGAAAGAGCATGTTATCTGGTGTGATCAATAGTCTGAAAAAGGTTAGTATGGTCAAGCTCTCTGTCACAATGACTTGTAATTTCATGCTAGTTACAACCATTGACATCTCTTAAATAGTTCCATCTGCCAAATTTCATTCACAAGGCTTGGGTCAACCCATTGCATGGTTTGCAGGTACTATCCAAAGGTGCTACATGCTGGGATCATCTCCCCAGACCAATAGCATCAAGAAGTCACTTTACTGATAAATCAACCATGATGAGATTCAAGCCTAGGTTTCATGGTCAGATAAACATTCTAACCACTCAGTCATGTGCCCATTTGTCAACTCTGGAAACTGACCAGAAGACAGGTGGCTCTGTGCAAATTCCATAAAGATGCTCCTGTGATATCCTGGGGGATCATGAACAATGAAGTGGGTGATATGTTGATTATTATTTACACTAAGAATACAGGTAGTGCTGGGTATGGTGATCATGTCCTGGATTGAGGAGGACATATACGTTACAGCAGGACATTGCTCTTTCCTAAGCAACCTTAGGAGTCATTGACAATGAAAATTTGCACATTGGCATTATTCCAACATAAAAACATCCTAGCTCTCCTTATTATAAACTACTTATGTGTCATCAAGAGTAAAAACCAACCAGTAGCCCCACAAAATGAAGGACTTGTTGAGGGCTCTATCATTGATGGTCAACATGAGCAAGAACCCCATTATCTGAGCATGCAGTCTTTTCCAGGGTGACACTGAAATTCTTCTAGAGATTTGGTGCAGTCTAATTGAATAACTTTGTTTTTCATGAACCTGTGTACAATGTTTTTTATGTCATTTTTTAATAGAATCATTATTTTTTTTTATAGAAACATTGTTTTTCTTCATAATTGTTCTCAATTATGTAACACACCCAGTGTGTGTGTGTGTGCATGATTCAGATAAAAGTAAAAAAACAAAAAATTGGGCTAATTTCAGATGGACTTATTATCTGCTTATATTCCTAAAGCAACAAAACATTAATAGACAAAGATAGAAAAAGTGAGACATCCTGGTTTGAGATTGACTGTCAACAGGTCAGAAGTTTATACACAATAGGAAAATTTTAAAAAGATACACAACCAGAAATGTTTTTAATAATCTTGACAAGCTATCGTAACAAATAACTCCCACTGACAATCAGCCATCAACTTCATTCAATGACAACCTCCTTCTCCATTTCCCACTTTTCTTCTCTATAAGTGATATCTAAAACATTGCTGCTACTGACATACACAATTTATACATTGCTGCTACATGACATACACAACTAAAGAAATCCTGAAAGTCTATTTTGGACTCAAATAATTTGTTTAGATTCAATTCATTTGTGAAGTTATCTTCACTAACTAAACTCACGAATATTCAGTCAGTTTAGCTTCTGACCTTTTTCAAACAAAAAAAAAAAAAAATACATAATTGTTTCTTGAAATCTACTTATTTTATATTTCAAGCACAATCGTTATGTAGTATATCCTTCAATATATACTAATTATATAATAGAATATGGAAAGTACTGATAAGTTTTAAAACATTATCTGAAATTTTCTACAGGCAATTCTCTTTTCCATTCAGATAAGAAAATATCATGAAATTGACAATTTATTTAAAAAAAAATAACTTAATCAAATCACTTTGGTATGAAATTATCAAATTGCTTTTTTTGAAGTCTTCATTAAAAATTAATTAAGGATTTCTCCAATTACTGTATTTGACAGCATATAAAATGAACAGGTGTATAAGACGTACCCCAATTTCAGTAGGACAAATCAAGAAAAAATTAGTAAAATTATTAGTAAATGGTACAGCCTAGGCTATATTTATGAGGCATTATTTTGGTTAAACAAGCCATGATTACAATTAAATGAAAAATAATAGGGAAAAAGAACAAGAGCCTATAAAAACTTTATTATATCCAAAGGTAAGAAAACAAAATAAAAATCAAGCAATTATTGAGCAAAACACTATAGTTAACATTAAAATTTTATTCATCTTCAAATCCATAAAATTCATCATCTTTGTTATCAAAACTCTGATACTCATTTTCAATATTACTATCATCATCGTTAAATAATGTGTCATCTAATTTCAGCAGACTATTGTGAATTTTAAACCTATATATGGCATATAAGATGCAAGGGAATTTTAAGATATTTTTAGTACAAAAAAAAAAGAAAAGAAAAAAAAAGTGCACCTTATATGCTGTCAAAAATGCTTTAAAGCTTTTATTTATAAGGAAATGGTATAGATGAAGAGAAAGTTTCCTATGCAGACTGTGGTGTAATGGATATCTACTTGGAATGAAAAATCAGGGAGCCAAGTTCAAATTCTAATTGAGTTTGCTACATTCACTTATGAGCAAATACCCTTGGGAAAGGTATGAAGCCATCTCTTCTCTAGTGACTGAGTTTTATAGCCTTGGTTAGCAACCAGTCTAGCAGAAAATGAATTGGCAACCTACTGCAGGAAAAATCTTCAAACACTCTCTTCCAACATGTCTTGAGCCAGCATGGAAGAGCAGGCTCATAAAATTAACATGAGAATAATATCCCATGTTGATGTGCAGTCTGCAACATGTTGAATATGTGTTTTGTTTTTGGGTTTTTTTTTCTATCAGAGAGAAAGGTCACATGGAATCAAGGTACAATAGTTTTCATCTTCAAATGATTCCAGTAAAATAGCACATTTTAAGTTTTTCATTTATCAAACTGAATTAAAAGATTTGTATGCACAATTACAAGCTGGTTTACATATGTACGTGCATTATTTAACCACTGAAATAGAAGCTATATATCAGTTAATTCAATCCCACCAAATACTCATCATAACCTTCCAGAAAAGATAATTTTATTTGAAGTTTCAGATTTTCATTCACATTCAAATACCGACTCAAAAATCAATCTTTCTTAACAATTGATATGATAATACAAAAGAAACAAACACTTTCTCCGTCTGCAGCAGAATACGCAACTCATATGACTGAAGAATTTCAGCCAGTGTGCATTTTCATGGGCCACTGCATCCTTACAGGTGGCCCTGGCCTACTGGGAGATGGATGATTTTATTGAGTTGCCATCTCTAGACTAGTTGTCATCTAAGTCTATAGAACCCTGTCTGTCCTACTCTTTACCCATAACTGAGTGGTGGGGGGAGAGTTGGATTCATGCCTTTCCAAAAGGTATAATTACATAAGTGAATGTAATGAACTCAACTGGAATTCAAAGTTGGCTTTCTAATTCTTTTATCTCAGCTGCAATCTATTACTCGACTGTGCCTCCTTTGCTGTCACTGTATTGCAAAAGATAGCATGCTGGACTTCTAATCCAGAAAATGTGGATCTGAATCCCACTAAGGATGAGTGTGTGTAGAAAAAAAAAACTATGCTATTGAGCAATTATTAATAAAAGCTTACAGATTTTGGATTCACGCGAAATCTTAAAATATTTTGCTTTGCCACCCACACTTAATGTACTCTTAGTTTGAGGCTTCAGAATGACTTTTCCAAAACAGTTTTCAAATAATCTTTGTCTAATGATTTTATCCCAGTCAACTCCTCAAACCAAAATCTTCTGTTATAATATTATTCTGAAATAAGAAATTATCCACTTCACATATTTTGTTTTCAACAAATTTCAGTTCATTAAAAAAAAAAAAAAAAAAAATGCAAATTCTTGAATTGAAAAGCTATACACATTTGCTTGGGGAAAAAAAAATATAGTAAAACGTTTGACTGTGTGAAAGGATAGGAAAATAAACAAAAAAGATGGTAGTATCCACAAGTATTACCAGCACATTACGAACAATGCAGAAAACTGTAGAAAGACAAATGATTCCAGTCTAGTTATATAGAAAAAGATATTTACCAAGATTCAGCAGCTTATATTTAACTTACATATGTGATATATATATATATATATATATATATATATATATATATATATATATATAAAACAATGACCTGCTAGTCATTTTCAAGCAAACACATTTTTTAGTACAGCTAGCAAATCTCTGTTGCAGACACCTGATCAGGCACATTTTTGTTTGTTCAACACCTACAATGCCCAATTCCAGTTTATATTGCAACTATGCTGAATGGGGCATAGATAATGTTTCTAAGTGAGAGTGCACATCATCTGGCATGATGAACATCTTGAACAAGGTAAATACATTTAAACTTATTCAAGTACACTTGGTTGTAATGACTTGTGATTTTGTGCTAACACAATCATCAATGGATTCTAACTACCTCCATCTCACAAGGCTTCGATCAACCTATTGTGAGGTTTACAGGAATTTTCCAATGATAACACTGATAAGTTCACCTTCCTAGGCTTATAACATCAAGAAGTCACCTTCCTAACAAATGGGTAGATACAAACCAGAGTCTCATGGTTGGAAAGTGAACATTCTAAACACTTGGTCATGCACCCAGATTTGTGTGTGTGTGTGTGTGTGTGTGTGTGTGTGTGTGTGTGTGTTATATATATATATATTTGTGGAGGAATTAATTTGTGCTCGGTTAATTAAATTCAGTATCTGGACACTCACTCTTATAGCTGAGAGTGCATGGCCAACATCTACCTAAGATATGTAGATGATGTACTTATAAAAACATAGAAGGAATTTTTAAAAAGTCTTTCAAAATTCAATCCTCAAGTTCACATGCGAACTTAAGATAACAAAATCCCTTTCCTTGATATTTTTATAGACACAAATAAGACATTTACTACCCTACCTCTCCATATAAAAAACAACCAGCAAAAACTCTTGCACTCTCAACTATAAGAATGAATGTCCAGATTACTACAAAATAGCACTTATACAGAATTTAATTAACCGAGCATAAATTAATTCCTCCCAATAAACTAATATATATATATATATATATATATATATATATATATATAAATAAATACACACGTGTGAGTGTGTCAATTGCTGATATCCCTGATAAGTGGACAGAGTGGTTGCTGGAGGTCCATGTACAAAATTTAGAGTCGGGAAGCTGAAGGTAACACCAATCAGCTAAGTGACAAAGTTTTATATATATATATATATATATATATATATATATAATAATAATACACAGTCATGCCTGCACATTTTTCTTAAAATAATGTTCTCCCTGTACAAGCTCCAAGAGCCACTCGAGGTAGAGGGTTACAGAGTAATAGGCACAGCTTATGAGAATATATAGGGAAGATAATGGTTGACACTAAACTTAAACAGATTAAGTGGAACTTACATCTCACCAATACAAAGAGACTGAGGGTGTTTACTACAATGTGTGTGGTATGGCAGGTCTTAGCTGTGAAGCCTAGAACTGGTGGAACTAATGAATGAAGTTTGTCTGAACACTTTCTCTGAAAATAGTGACAGAGTAGCAAGAGACTTACAATGTTTTGTCTGTGAGAAAAGGATTGCAGGTTGGAAAATAATTTATCATCATCATCATACACAAATCAATCAGAAATGGAAAATCACCCATAAGTTGCGGTTATAACAATATAACAAAATTAAATTTTAAACAATCATAAGGAGCATGTTATAGAATTACACCAGAAAATATCCTGTTCCAAATCTTTGAAACAACTACAACACTAATACAATGATCCATATTCAACTTGCAGAATTCCAATTATTTTGGTCAATCTGGTAAGAGATGAGAAACATTAGCTTTACAATTTTCCAAACTAAGCACAGAAAATACTTCTTGTTTACCCCTTCCGACTGGTTGGCATTGTCATAAAATCTATTTGTCCATTATCAATAAAACAGCAATCTTGGAAAATAGACAAAAATAATGTCTTTTAAAACAGTCATGTGGTATCTCTTGGGAGAATTCCAACCATAGAACAACAATGTCGAGTTCAGAGTTCCACTAACATTCACAACATTAGGAAGCAACAGTTGATCAGAACAAAAGGACACGTTTCCCCACATTTGCACACTGGTCATTTTCAAAGTTCTAACAAGGATTTGAAGGCAATAAAATAAGTGGAACTGAAATAGATGTTCTTCATTGTAGAATGAGATTTTGAGTGAAAATGCAACTGACTGTAAGTGAACTATCCTGAACCCTTTGAAGTGAAAATTGGCACTTAACCTACCTTAGAACAGCTTACACGGAAATGACATTCCACTTCTTGCATCAGCAGGTAGATAATTTACATTAGTTCAGGTAGATAGTCACAATGCTATGCAATGATTTTGCCTTGAGCAATAAGCTGAACATCAATTCAAAATTGAAACAATTTTGATTAGAAACGTGTGAAATCGGTATAAATTCTCATAGCTTAAGAGTAGATGAGTGGTTTTGAGGTTCAAATTTTAAGCTAAAGTGCTCTATAAGATTCAGAGGACACAAATTCAACATGAAGGTAATGATGAGCTGATTGTGTATTTGTAACATTTTTGAAATATCATAAGCAATATATTTTTTAATATATGTAAAGATGACTTTAAATTTAACAATCTAGTCAAATGCATTTCTATTTACTCACTTGCCAGCACTGCCATTGATTAAACTTAGAGATGCTTTCCTTCTCAAATGAGAAAATAAATGTAGCCAGAAACTTATTCTTGTTTCATAATAGAAAATACAAGAAAGTAAAATATTCTAACATAATGAAAGAGGTACCATATCATCCATCTTTGCAATCTCAAGTGAAAAAATATCAGTAACAAGGCAATCAATTATATGTACACACTGATTTTGAGTTTGCTTTGAAGGAGAAAAAAAAAAAAAAATGAAACATTTTTTTTTATCACATAATACTAAAAGTATATATATATATATATATATATATATATATATATATATATATATATATATATATATTTTCTCTAGAGTTAAGTATTTTCAAGGTCACCAAAAAGAAATAAACCAATAAGAGTCAAAATAGTTCTGCATTAGTTGGAAGACTGATTCTTATGCACTTTATTTTCAAACTTCCTTCAGAAATTATTAAGAAAAAAATGCAAGCAAATGTTGTGGAGCTTGTTGGTTGAGCTGAGAAATATTTAGCATGTCCTTATAGGGACACTGTGTTCCTGTATCATACTTATATATATATATATATATATATATATATATATATATATTCAATACTAATTTGGTAGACTGCCTCTTATAAAATCTGCTCTACAAAACCAATCAGTGCTGATTTGTTTTCAAGGTGAAACAATAAATTTGTAATTTAAGAGTCCTGAAAAATTTGATGTGTTAACCTTCAATGGGACCCTGTTCAATACACATGTGGTTAAAGGAAGCAAACAGCATTGACAATGATAGACAGATTATTGTTGAAATTTGTACAGAAAATAACAAATAGACAGAGAGACATGGGCAGATGGACACTGAGACAAACACCAACACTGAGGCACACACATACACACTGAGATGGACACCGAGACACACGGAAACAGACAGACGCTGAGAGGCGCACACACACACACACAGACAGATGCTGAGAGAGACACACACAGACTGATGCTGAGACACACACACACAGATGCTGAGAGACACACAGACAGACGCTGAGAGACACACAGACATGCAGATGCACACAGACACTGAGAGACACACAGACACACACTGAGAGACATGCACAGAAACAGACACTGAGACACACGCAGTGCCTCAGAATATAATCAACATGAATTCAATAAGGAAGGAGTCAGAAAAAGCCAAAAATGAATTTGTGTAGAATTAAAACAAAAGTTTCTAAGTAGTGAGTAAACATGTTTATCAAATAAAAAGAGAAAAAGACTGAAAATAAATTTTACCATGATAAAAATAAGGTTACACACTACAAGCCATTCTTTAGCCATTGAGGCAGAAGGACATGGTGTGTGATTTTTTTTTTTTTTTTTCACGGCTTATTGTGTATGAGATTGTACTCTGAGAAAGCTGATTCTCCTTAGTCAGCCAGTATGGAGTCAAGGGAGATTAGTGTATCAATGTAGTTGAAAGACAAAGGAAGTTTATACAAGCTTGTTGATAGTGAAGGTATGGAGAGTGTGGCCTTTGTTTAGATGAAACAGAATACAAGATGAGTCATAAGAAATGTATTGTAAGAAAAAGGCAAGGAAAAAAAAAATAATTAGTCAATGAGTACAGTTGACCTACCTTAACTACCTTTTTTCAAACTGATAAATACCAAAAACAGTCCAGGGTGGGGGTTACTCAGAACCCTGGACACATATCATAGCTGAGAATTAATCTCAACTTTCCTACATGATATATGAGAGCATGGAAAATTCTCTAGAAGCAAAGAGAATAGTTATTTTTCTTAAATATTCAAACTATAATAGTGTTATGAAAAAGCTTGTAAGATGATACATGTTCTCAGGGAATAAACCAGCTTAGCTACCACTATGGTGTTAACTAAAACATTGTTCATTTCAGGAAAAACACAAAATAGTAAATCATGAAGCAAAGACAGTTGAAAGAAACCAATCCATTGCCATAGATACAAAAAGCTTTCATGCACAATTTTTGTGAAACTGTTTCAACATGTTAACTTTAAAGAAACAATAACTCCTTATAAACAAATCAAGTTTATTAAACAGGTGCATATATCAAAATGTATAGCTGAACTCACCCACTGATTAATTTAGAATTGAACCACTAGATTACCTACATAAAAGATTTGGTTACAGTGTGCAGAATCATCCACACCTAGTAACAGAAAAGATTCACAGTGTGCTACAATGTTTCAAAAAGTTCTCTGGTTTGAATTCAGGTGTCCTTCTTCTAGATTGTTAGCCAACCAAGACAAGAGAGACTAATCTACCCTGATGTTTAAACCATAGACGAGGAAAGACAGTTTCATGCATATTCTCATGGCATTAAAGCGTAGTGGCTTTTTTTTTTTGCCTTGCATGGAACAAAATAAATAAAAAAAAAAGGAAAATGTTTTTGTTTTTAAAGTAACAGATGCACACACACACACATCTTATATATAAAATACAATGTATATGTGTGTCCAAGCAACTCCTCCACTCCCACTGGTCTGATTTCAATTATTCATAGCTCATTTAAAAATCACTAGAAAGTTAGGTACAGGGAACGATTTTCGTTGAACTCAGATTCAGGGTTGCCAGATTATCCAAGGTTAAAAAAATATTAATACATTATACTGGGCATTATGGTTGCTTTCATGGTTCAATGGGAATAACTCTTATTTATTTTTGTAGCCAAAATTGCAGTGCACATTTTATTATAAACTAGCTTAAAAGCTGCCCTATTGGGCATCATTTAACCTAGCTCCTTTGGACGGTCCCTGGTTTGGCTATCATCACAAAAACTAGCAAGGAGTCGATGCAATAGGCATCAATAAACTACAGAACTCAAAATTGATCGCAAGCATTTAAGTATTGAATTAATGTTTAAGCTTACCTAATAATAAATGCGAAATTGGAGATCAATTCTCCCACAAATTTTGTGATTAAAAAGCCCCAGCTCTACTTTATAGTAGGTATTTACTTGACCCCCCCCCCACGGAGTCAGGTTGTGGCACAAGGTTGGTTTAATATGAGGAACCTGAGCGCATACACTCAGGCTAAGGACAAAAATTCCCCAAGCCCCTGCAACCATAAATTTTTTTTTTCTATTTATTTTTTTTAATCAGTTCATCCCAAGCAAGATGATAATGGCACTAAGATGCAAGGAATTATTGGAAGTGAAAGAGCATGAGAAGACTTTATAAAGAACCGGAAACCCAATTCTAAACAAGAAACAAGGGATAAACCTCTACTCCTGTTCAAAAGACTGGGGAGGAGTATAAACTACACAATAGGCAAATTTATCTACTCCTATTATATATATTACACACACAAATATGACACATCTAACAGGCATATAGATAAAATTTACCATAGACAAAAAAAAAGTGTTCAGTCTACTCACATCCAATTATTTATTCACAAAACAACTATTCCCAAATAAAGGCTTATTATTAGCTGGTCTTATCATCAAATTAGACATGCATAGCTTCACCAGATGATTTGAGATACTCATGTAATTTTACAGTAATTACAAAATCCCTGCATTTTTGGGGTTTGATATTTAATTGATGGCATCAATGACCATAAATTCATCAGTCAACTTCAATTATAAAAAATAGAACATATATGGGGACAAAAAAAAATTAAAATTTACTTTTGAATATTTAAAGTTTCAAAAGTGGACTAATGGACACTAATAGGATCCAAGTTATTGTACCATATTAAAATATTAAAATATGTATTGAATAGACACAAACCATAATGCAGTCTCACTCATATTTTACTGAACGGATTGGGTGTTGAAAAGTTCTATTTCTCAAAATCTAACCAAATGATCAGTTTTTTTAAGGGCTTCTTGATCAAATCAAGAAATTCATTATATTTACTAGTAACTAGTGAAGTGGTGATAGATCTTCCTATTACTGTATTTGATTGTATACAAGGCCCTGCTCTAGCAACTCGCCTGGATAAAAACAAAATGTTGCACATACAAAGTTAAAGTAAATAATACTTGTACATCGCCTAATTTCATACACTCATTAATTCTAATTAGAAGATTCTCATAGACCATTAAATATGGTAATACCTGTACATACATATTATACATAATAGTAAGTGTAATAGGTTTGATAGAGCCAAATTGGCAGCTGATCTCAAAAATGACTTTTAATATGTTATTTAACTTGGACAAGAAATGGCTTGATAATTTTAATGTCTCCAAAATTAAATTTTTCTATTTTAATCTTTTTAGAGAAATTTTTTTTTACCCTCCATCAACCTGGTCGATGCTAACCTTAAATAAAGTGGCTCACTGCATCTTCTCAGGCTAACGTTTTCCAATGACATGAAGTAGAAAGATAATATTGAACCAATTACTAGGTCTGCTGTTAAAGAAGTTGCTCTATTGTGTTGTACTAGACAATTTTTTTTTGCCAGAATCTATATTACATGAATATTACTGTCATATCTGGACTGGTGTTTCAGTTAAATATTTTGATATTCTTGATAAGCTCCAAAGAAGAATTTGCAATGTTATCAGTCTTGACCTAGCATCTTGGATTCAGTCATTTTCCCATCACTGTAACTTAGCTTTCCTCTGCCCTTTCTATAAATATTTTCATGGTAATTGTTTCTGATAAGATTTCCTCTTTGGTGCCTGGACTTTATGAATACAGTACTAGATTGGCAGCTAGGTCTCATCATTTTACAATTGAAATTGATAGATGTAACCATAACAGTTTCTTATCTCTAACTTTTCATGTGTGAATCTCTCATGCAGCTTCTTGCTTTCCTGTCAACTTTGATTATCAAAAATTTAAATACAATGTCAATCGTCAGTTTCCTTAAATCCTGTTCCTTTAGCATTCTCTCTCCTGAATAATGTTTTTTTTTCTGATTCTTTCACATTTGTTTGAAGAGTAATGATTGAAAAAAAGACTTTGGCACACACAAATCACACTGTTTCTGCTTCTATATAAGTTCTACTTGCAAGTTGTAAACAAAATAAAATAAACATTTTTAATAAGTAGAAACTCTCGTGAAAAATCATTTGGGTATCAAATATTAATTCCTCTTGGGTGAAAAATGTTTGGAAAAGATACACTGATCACCCAAACATAGAGAAAAGCTGATTTTGCAAAGAAATGGAACAAATAAAGACAAGAATTACCTAAACTTGAAAATTGTTTTCAAGCAAACAGTAAGGGAATTTCAAAGCAATGTACATTTTTGATTTGGGAAAAGAGCAGAATATTTAATTATTGAACAAATAAGATTAGAAAAGGAAACAAACTAGAATTAAATTAGCCATTTCCATAGAATCTGGTAGCTGATAAGAGAATAAATTTAATGGAATGAATAGGGTAAGAATTTAGTACAGGAGGAGATAACTTAATTGAGCAGGGTCAAGTTAAAGTTTATACCATGTGGGTATCACAGAATTTTCAATGACTGAATATATATTAAAATAATAGAAAAGAACAATGAGATTTATAATTCAGAGTTCTTAGCATTTATTTTTGTTTTTAAAAAACAGTGCTCAATATAACAGTAGAGTATAATATTATAATTGATTTTTTAAAAATATATAATCATCACAACACTGGAATTCTCATGTTTCAAAACAAACTTCAATTCAATCATAAAAATTAAAGTTAAAATACAAAGTTCCATTCCATTATCAAGCGATGCTAAGAATAATTTTTAGAAATTGATTTATTTAATTTATAAGTTCAAACAAATTTGATATTTTGAGATGTTGAGTTAAGGAAAATTCAATCTTTTTTATTTTAGAGGTGTTAAGATTTAATTTTATATATATATATATGGAGTTGAATCTTTTTCCTTCACCATTTCATTGTTTAGCAAATATAAATAGACAGAAAGTTTATGTTTTGACTTGTGACAGATGTTTTCCTATTTCCTGCCAGTTTCATAAGTTAGTGTTGAAGCTACAGATAAAATTTTGAAAATAACTTTTCAAAGCAGGAACACCTTTCTAACCTAACTTTTTGTCATTGCTAACCTCAGTAAATATCAATAGAGAATGTTTTGGCTATTGTATATTGGACAGTAGAAATCCTTCAATAAAATTAAAGGTTTGTCAGCTGAACAATATGCATATCCAGTCTTCTGAATATTAGATTCTAACTAAGCAACTACTCATAGATTGATTTTTTTCCTGCCTGCTCCGGATGAGGTGACTTGTAACAAAATATCACTTTGATTGGCAATATTGCCCTTTCCAAGGCACATGAATACCCTCTACTTCTTTGTGGAATGCTACCATTGCCTTCTATCGAGAAAAATTTTCATAGGAACTAATGTTATTTTTCAGGGTTGGTGGCTCTCCCATCCAACATTATTCCACTGTCCATCTTTATCTATCAAACCTTGCACTAAATTTCTCATCCCCAAAGGACATAGCGGACTACTACAATCTTCCATGTGTTTGGACCACATGCACATTACAATTCAGTGGTATTTGTTCTTCTGTAACTATACAGCAACCTCAGCTATAATTTTTCCACCATAGATAATTTTAATATTGACCTTGCTATTATGGACAGGAGACATTCCATTACTATTAAGAAGGGTGGCAGAAGGAAAGCTACCTTTATGGATGAGATTCCAACCATATATATCTACAGACATTTGCATGAATTATCAATATATGTTAGTTATTTGCCCCCATTTTCTCAAGGTTTCTATGCCAACATCAATGGCATCCCCACCTGTGTTGTATTTTGCATGATCGTTGAGTTCTCTCCTTGTCAACTGATTGATTGCATCCATCAAAAGTGGCCTAAGTATTCTTTATATAAAATTTTGTGGTGAACAATCATGTAGAAGAAAACAAGCCCAAGTGGCTTGCGTCTGGTGCAAAGGAAAATAAGTTCCTTACCTCAAAACATGGTACATAGCATTGGTATTTTGTTTCTTGAAAATGGTATTAATCTCCACTCTACATGTTGGACAGTTCCAACAGTATGTGCTGTAACAGTGGCTTTTGTACAGCTTAGCAGGGTTCGATCAATAGCAAGTAGTGCTGATTGATCAGACTGGAGGAGGGTATTTGCCTGGCTAACTAAGGACAAAAGCAAAGAACACTAATTGGTTAATTGGCTGTGGGGTTGGTATGATAAAAAGAGGGCTGAAGCAGTGAGAAAAGAGAATGGGTTTATGTTGGTGAAGTGTGCAGAACTCAAAAATGGCGGATTGAACACTGTATTTTTTATTGTATGAATGACATCCGAGGAATAGAGACCCATTTACAAATTTAAACTTTGTGAACTGAACAATGGGCATATTCAGTTTTCAGAACCTTAGATTTCTGTCAAATTGCTTTACATAAACATACCATGAAATTGAAGTTTCTCAGTATGGAGAAATCATTAGCAAGCTAGTATAGCTGACCTTTACTACTGAATAGTGAATTCAGTACTCACTGGCCATTCGATATTTGTAGCCTTGTGCCAGAACTAAACTTAGCAAATAACATATTACAATGTTTAATGTAAGTTTAAAAACAGTGGATTGCTTTTGTTGAAAAGCAATACATATATTGTTTTTATTCTTCTTTAATGTCTTCTCTAACAGCAAAGAGAAAGTAATTTATGTTTTTATTATATATGTAATAGAAAGAATATTCCCTCAGACTCAAATACAGCTTTATGAAAGGTGTGCTCCAAAAACTTAAATTAAGGGAAAAAATGAATGACCTCTTAACCTCAGGTATTTAAAAAAAGGACAATATTTATTTCTTTCAATGAAAACTAATAAAAATCATCTAAGTGTACAATTCAATATATATCTCAAATGTGAGGTGACCTGACAAACCTATTGATTACAAAATATTTTTGTGAAATTTAAAATAAAACCATTTTGTAATGTATGGCAAGAGTGTGTTGTGGTTGTGGGAAACACCAAACTGATTGCTCTCCCAAGAACTACAGATGTAATAGGCAGGGAGGGAAAAAGAGATGAGAGGTATCAAAATAACACTGTCTTGGAAACCACAGCAACGTTAGGAACTTCACAAGACAAAGTCTTACCAACTGCTGGTTTTCTTGTTGCTTCTATTAGCATGAAGTATCATACAAAGATCCAGATCTTGATGTTGCAAAGAGGCCCACATCTAGACATACCAAGCTGTCCAGCTGGTATCAGGGAAAACCCAGATGTAACTGTTGACAGATATGTCCGCATACAATCTAAGGCTTCTATTGGGTCTGTACTGAGGCACATTCACCACAAACCATCTGATTAACAATTTAATAGAGAAAAACATTGCTATCTTTAGCCATTTCAGTTCCCATTTACCCCTTTTCACCCCCATCATTTTTTTTCTTATCAAGGGTTTAGTTAATTCTTGTGAAAGTCATGTTAAAATTCCATTATATTTAAGTATGTCAGATTCATTTTCTATGTGTTGTGTCCCTTCAGGCTATAGGTGATCATGGCTCTCTACAACGTCCCGTCTTTTGTATTTCTTAATAAATTTTGTTTTTCACCATTTCTCCCAAACTCTGATCTGCCATCCATTCACTCAAGCTCACCATGTCAGTTATGCATTGTTTTCCATTGTCTCACTTTCAGCATTATCTGCCCTAGAAATTTCAACTGTCTCTTCCCAATGTTAAGTATAAATGTCTATTTTGTTTTCATTGTTGTTGCTCCTATGTCCAGTCCATTGCATTCTCAGCATCCTTCTGTAAAACAACATTGTCTCAGAGATGAGAGAAATTAATTTGGTTAAACTTGCAGCAATTCAGCTAAAGGGCAGAGTCAAAGGGATATGCAAAGCATAGAATTCAATCCAGAGTAATTAGGTTTAATCATACCACTTATCAGTCACAGTGACATAGCAGGATAGAGGGGTTCTTACCTTTTGCTTCAGCCATCTTTCCCACCCACAAGCTGGAGCTATAATTAGATCTAGACCAAGATGTTTCTGATCAACTGGCAATGTTAATTGCTTAGAACTTTGCCCTTTTATTTGTCATTATGATTGAGTGTCAGTTGCATGACCAATAGGCAGTGAAACCAAAACAGCCTTACTTTATTCTAACATGAAACTTCAATGAATATCAGATTTCCTAGCAGACCATTTTTGAAAAAGAATAAATTAGCTTCTCAAAAACATAAAAGCCCATAATTTCTAAAGATTAATCTAAGTGAAGAGCAAAATAAAAGTGACTGAAGAAAAGTTAAGATTTTAATACTTTCTTTCAAAATGATTTCTGTTTATATTTAAAACTTATCAATCTGACATGTTTCACTTTTATGAAAGCTTCAGCAAAGAAGAAGATATAGAGAAAAAGAAAGAATTTTTTACTTTTGTGTTATTTGATTTTCATTGGTCAATCAGGTTTCATGTGCATCCATCTGAAGTTTCAAGAAATTAACAGATGCCAAGCCTACCTGAAAAGCCATAAATATTGCTATATGTATGTGACTGCATAAAAATTAGTTTGTCTATGTGGGAATGAGATGGTAATGTATATTCGTGTGTGTATGTATGTGTAGTAGTAGTAGTAGTAGTAGTAGACATTAAGTTTGTTGGTTTTAAATTCAGAATGCCACATATTATACTAATGTTCATTTATAGAAATGAATGCACATGAAACCTGATTGACCAATGAAAATCAAAGAACAGAAAAGTAAAAATACGAGAATTTCTTTCTCTTTTTTTTTGCTTTCTCATATCTCATTCTCTGATGAAGCTTTACTAAAAGTGAAACATGCTAGATTGATAAACGTTTTCTATTTGTTCTTTATCTTATTCTGTCAGATTACAACCTATATTTGACCCCAACTCATTTAAAACTTAATATAAAAAGTAAATTCTACAATGTATCATTGAACAGAAAGTTGCGTTTTAGCACAAGAAACCTTATTCCAACTTAAATAATGCTTTATAGTTATGTAAGTATTTAGGTCCTGTAGACACCCTTGTGGATTATTGAACCACAACTACCCTAGGCTTTGCTACTGTCCTTTCTATAACAAAGAAATGCTAGCCTCGTGCCCAAACAATTTTGAATTCAGTATTGTCCTTCAGCTAGATTGGTTGCAAGCCAAAACTAGAGTGTCCAGTCTGATTTGTCATTAACCTTAGCTAGCAGTAAATAGCAGATCTGAGTGAAAATCTTCAAGGGTATTTGTGCAAAAGCATACACAACAGCTTTAGCTAGAATGGGAACTCAACCTTTCAATTCTGTTTTCCATGTCAAAAATACTATAATGCTATATACAAATCTAAATCATTGTTTAGGGATTTAACATATATATATCTAAAAAGATACATTTTCAAGCACTTTACAAAACTAGTGTTGTGGGGTATTATCATCCATACTCAATATTCTTAAAAAAATATATCCATCTGAGACAAGAAAAAAATGAGCAAGAAATATTCAGTTTTTGCAACATGCATTGTTTGTAGCTTTAAGCCGAATTGATTATGGTGTGATTTGAAACTGAGCCTTGCATTAAGCAGTTGAGTTTGAGTTATCCGAGTAGAATGAATGCACAATAGACAAGTCAGGATGTTGGGAGAGTAATACAATTTACAATGGACATATACGAATTTAATCCAAACACCCAGATAGAGTACTTTTTGAGAGAATAAAAGAACAAACTAGATGGACACCAGAAGTTCAGCATTCTTAGTAAGAGTGTTTCAAAGGACAGTCAGGATGAGCAAAATTTTAGAGGAGCAACTGTGTTTCTTTCCTTTTGTCTCTGATTTCACTTTTTTATATCAAGCTATTTCGGCAGTGCTATCTATTTATTGACTTCCCCAA
Organism: Acanthosepion pharaonis; assembly: GCA_903632075.3. Lineage (NCBI taxonomy): Eukaryota > Metazoa > Mollusca > Cephalopoda > Sepiida > Sepiidae > Acanthosepion > Acanthosepion pharaonis. The sequence goes on from CAHIKZ030002822.1 coordinate 1,251,370, forward strand.
AATGGCAAAGGTGAAACTCAGCAGCAATGTAATAAAGCCCTTCCATGGTGATGAAGATGTGGTGGCATGGCTCAAGAAGGTGTAGCTGGTGGCGAGACTCTAGAAAATAGAAGACATGTCAAGTCTTTTACCTTAGGGAGACAGACTTGAACTCTGATAGAAAGCCCAGTTGAAAGAGGCTTTTTCAAACAGGGCATTCTCATCTTATGCAAAGCTTAAACGGGTTAGGTGGGCAGAAGAGAACATGGATGTTTACGCCAAAATATGATAACTTACATGAACAGCAAGGTTCGCTGGGTGTAGTCTTGAGATGGTGGTGAAGCTGGCATTCATGACAGGGCTCCTTAACAACATCTCAAAGGAACTACAACAAGCACTGGCCATCGAAACATTGACCATCGGAGATTTGCTGACACAGCCAAGTGTGCTGACAAGAGATACAGCCAAAGATATGGTCGCAACCACACAGCTACCTTGAATTGAAGTCGGTGTTCAGCTCAAGGTGAATCCTTGTACAGTCATCACCTGTTACAGGTGCAGAGGCCAGGGCCACATGGCCAGAGATGTGCAATGAGATGGCCCACTGAGACAAGTACCTGGAGATTGTGCCAAAAGATGTGATGCTTCAAGTGCAATAAGGTCGGCCACTTTGCATCAGAATGCCAGAGAAACTGCTTGGTGGAAAAGACATCAGCCAGTGGCTGAGCAGAGAAAAAACAAAAATTGAGCCCACAGAGCATATGTGCACTGCTTCTGCAAATCAGCTGAGCATTCAACAAATAGTACATATACAGAGTGGACACTGGGATAAAATGCATATTTTGCCAAACAGAGAGATCTGACTGTTTGGAAAGTCAATGTACGAATAGAAGTGAAGTCATATGAGGTGTGCTAGTCATTTGATCCTACACCTGTACACTGGCAAAAAAGGAGGCTTGATGTGAAGGACAATCAGAGCAGATTAGGAGTGGACATCACTCATTATGGTAGGGCGATTATCTTACACTTATTGATATTGGCCCCTTACAATTTGTCATCTGGTGCCCCCAGAGTCAGCAGAGCTTGGCAAGTGTCATACGCCAGCTGGTTTCCATATTTTATGAATGTGGCCTGCCCATTGAGATCCTGATTGACATGGGCACTGCATTTACCAGTCAACCCTTTTAGCAGTTCCTGCATGATTGGGATATACATCTTCAATTCCAGTGTACCTATAAACCGGCGGGGAAACAGTATAGTTGGGAGAAGCCACAGAAGTGTAAAAACCATTGTGGCCAGGAAACAATGTTCTATACCAGAGTCGGTCTACTGGCATAATGTCACGCCAAAGGGCAGTGTCAACCTTCACAGCGCTGGCGAACATCATACACACATACAATGTCTGGATTTTAGGGTATTGATCCAGTGGCCATCCCCACATCACAAGATGTCCAGGGGAAGTTCCAGGTGGGGGATACTTTATGGGTCAGAATCCCTCACATCAGGGGTGAATGTAATGAAGGAGTTGCCAAGAGAAGGTACTGTTTGCCCACTCTAAAAAGAATTCACATGGCAACATGCATTGTTTGTAGCCATAGGCAGAATTGATTTCAGTGTGATTTGAACCTGAGCCTCACATTAACCAGTTGAGGCTGATTTATCCAAGTAGAATGAACGCACAACAGACAAACCAGGATGTTGGAAGAGTAAAATGATTTGCATAGGCATATGTGAATTTAATCCAAACACCCAGATTGAGTACTTTGTGAGAGAATAAAATGAATGAATGAGATGGATACTGGGAGTTTGGGATTGTTTACAGTGTTTCTAAGGACAGCCAGGGCAAGCAAGAAATTGAGACGAGCAACCATGTTTCTTTCCTTTTGTCTTGTACTTCGTTTTCTTTTTACAATTTTTAAGATTTTAGGTACCCACTGATACAGAGCATGGCATCACGGAGGCCATAACTAAGCTCTTATTCTACTTGGCATTACTTCACCCTAACTGGATATAAACTTAGAGGTAGGGATGGTTGTTCATGCATTGATTTGACTGTTTTAAGTATTTTCAGCTACAGTATATTTTCACCAAAAAAACTCAGAAGTTTGTATATTTGCTTCATTTTAGTAGATAGCAAGAAACTATCTCATAAACTGTGTGAATTTTATTGTTTTGATATGCAAGAGTCAATTAAATCACAGAAAAGTTGCAAAAATTACAAATTTAATCTGAGGTATGTACAAAACTATTTTGGAAAAAAAAAAAACAAACTATTTCTTTTGATTTTAACTAAAACAGGATGTGTTATGCCATTAGGCCAGCCCACTTTCCAAAATCTGATCCAAAGGATGATTTTCTTTGTCTGATAACTTTTCAGTATCCTAAAAATATGTTTCAATTTTCCCAAGAGTTTGATTTTGTTGTCATGAAAAGAAAAAAAGATTTGGTATCTAAAAGAACCAGGTTTAAAATGTGAAGATTAACATAAATGCATTATTTTCAACAAAAAACACTGTTTGAATTTGACAAGTATTAAGAACTATTTTTGAGTAATAAGGTCTTTTATATGGAAGTTAATGTCTTTGTAGAAAAGCAAGAAGCCAACACTCACTAACATATTTTATACAATTCCCTGTTTACCACCATCCGTTTTTTCTTTTTTTTTTTTAAATACCACCTCTGAGCTTGGTATATCAAACACTTGACAACTGTCAACACAGACTTTTTGAAAAGTAAAGGCAAAGTTCAGCAGCTCAGAAATCATTTTGTAATGAAAAATTAACACATCCCTTTCTCAAAAGCAAAGGAAGTGAAATGACAAAATAGAAAATTATAGCTGAAAAATAGCATATATTGTCATAAATAATTTTGAATATAATTTGTCTTAAATGTCTAGAACAATGTATCAATTGTACTGTGAGAGATATATAGTTATGGTAGTCTATGCATATGTGTGTACATGAGAGTATAGGTAATCTAATACACAGAAACATGGTTAAATGCTTTCTGTACAGCCTATAAGTACTTCACAGCCTGAAAAGTGGTTGTTGATAAATTTTTAACTGGTTATTTTAAGATTACAATTTTGGTACAATCTGTACTTTTCAGAAACTGAAGATTATGTAGCTGCAAGTTTTACAGGAATACTTGCTAAAATAGAGAGAGAGATAGTAAACTCAAATAAAATGAATCTCTCCAAAGCTGAGAATCCACAATTCAAAAGTACATTTGTTTGATTCAACATGGAAATAGGGTCAGGTTAGTCTGAATAGAAAGACAAAAGGATTGTGTGCAATGACATGAGCTTCCAAGGTTAAAGGGAGAGAAAGAGGAGGAGAACAGCAAAAGAAAGTTGAATAGATTCCTCAAGACAGGCCAGCCCCAAATAATAGGACAGAAATGGGTCAGCTAGACAATAATCATCTAAATACCCCTCTCTCTCTCTCTCTCTCTCCACATATACCAGGATGAAGGAGATAAAAAAAATTAAGGTTGGTTTTAAATACTAAGAACAGCTGGGAGACTGACACACAGCTCAGTGATATGCTTTCTGAAGTTTTACAGTGTTATCTTACTATCATCATTTCACAAGTGGAGGTTAGGATAGATAACAAGTAACTGCTAAGAATTGTTACTTAAAAAAAAAAAAAAAAAAACAGGGATTTTGTCTATTCCCATCACTGAGTTTCAAAAATAAATTTATAATTTTTAATATCAGTTTTATCAAAAAAGAAAAAAAAAATTACATCATATTTTTATCATTTCACCCCAAGGAAGGCGATATTGCTACTATGATGCAAGGGGTTAATGAGAATGAGAAGACTGACATAAGGAGAAAGGACAATAAAAGAACAGGGTTCAGGAAGACAGAAGATAGTGATTGGCACTGCATTTAAACTTTTCAGGATTGTAGTTGACAGGGAAACAAGAAATGAGAAGAGTTACACAGGCAAGAAAATATTAAAATAGAACATATGGTCATATCTAACTAGTTCAACAGTGAAGTGGTGAGACCTAGTTGCCAATCTAGTAGGAAGATTAAATTCGTGCAGTTGAGGTATCAAGGGAGAAAGATCATTAGAACAATCACCATGAAAATATTTGTAGAAAAGATTTATAGATTTGTAAGAGGGATTCTGACAAGAAGAATTGTTTGGCATGACATGGTGAACCAACTTTCCTAACATTAGACCTAGCAGTTGATTCAATATGATCACTCAACTTCAAATCAGTGGAAAATTTGAGTCCAAAAAGACACAGAGTTGCTCTCCTGGAGGTTAGCATCAGCCATGCTGATGGCAGGCAGAAAAGGTTTTTGTATGGGGATTAAATGAAAGCAGTTTTTTTGTTTTTTTTTGAGGCATTATAATTTACAGGCCATTCCTTGCCCTAGTTAACCACTGATTGGAGGTTTCAAGAAAGATGATCCTTGCTTAGACGTACAGTCTTCACTTGCTTGAAGCCATTTTTAACCACTGATCTGAGAAATCAGTTATATACAGTTAAAGTTTAGATATTTCTGAACAAGTTTGGTACCATGGATGACATCTATATGAAAACCTTGATCAGAGAAGGCAATTTAAGAACATAACTCATGTTTTTAGATTAATGTTTTGTGTCTGTTGTAGTGGATATAACTACCCCTGATGTAGCCAATTTACAATTTACTTATCTCCTATACTAAATTTGTATTAACTGATCAATACATTAAGGTATTTAAAGTATTTAGTATTTACTAATTCTCTATCATGAATTTTTATAATGGAATCAGTGTACATGCTATCATTGTTTTCATTTCTGTAAGCATTAGCTAAGTCTGTGCAATTTATCTGGTAGTTGTGAATTCAATTAGTGAAAGTCATGTATACTGGATCTGTAGAACAAGTAAAAACAACAACATCATTAGGATGAATTAACAGAAAAGAATAAATTGAAATGAGATATCCTCTAGCATGGACAGCTGAATTGATTGTAAAGTTTTGTTGAAATTCTCAGATTACTAATTTCTCAGAGTTCCAAGTATCAGAATAAGGCAAGAAAGTACAAGGATTGAAACATAATTAAGCCTAAAATTAGAATGAGTGTGCAAATAGATAACCTTGGATTTAATTCTACAGTAGCTCTTGTCCTTAGTACTTCAACTGTATATTGGCAGTCAGATCTCCTCAATTTACTGTGAAAATAGCTAGTTATAATCGTAAGTTCTATTCTAATAGTTTTTTTCTTGCACTTCTCACATGTGAAACTCTCTTCCAATTTTTTGCTTCTCTGCCACCTATGATCTTCCAAAGTTTAAATTCAGCACCAATCACTATCTTTTATTGTCCTTTACTACAGGCTTCTCAATTGCTTTCACTCTCAGTAACCTCTTGCATCCTAGTGGTGTTATCAATTTGCTTGAGTGAGAGGATAAAAAAAAAGAAAAAGTTATTTATTATTTGTTGAATAATTTTACAATTTAAATGCTTATGTATTAAAGTTGTAAAATTGACATTCTCATTTTTACAATGTGTCTCCAGTTATCTCCAGTATAAAAATTTTAAGTGGATCAAATACAAAATTCAGAAAGTAGGTTTTATAGTATTTTTTCCTTCCTAATAGTCCCTTATGACCTCCTCCCACAAAAAAAATAAAATAAAATAAAAAAATAATAATCAAGAGCATTTTCAAGTAAATAATATTTCCAAAATGAAAGCTATAATTCTAACTACATTCTATTAAGGAGACGGTAAAGATCTATTGCCAAACAAAGCCAAGAAAATGCCTCTTACTTGTTTTTTCTACAAATTCTATAGCTGTATATCTAATTTAAAAAAAAAAAAAAAAAAGAAAAAAAAAAGAAAGAAAATCTTAGAAATTCCAAGAAAACAGATTTACAAAGTTTGATCATAAAAACAGATACCGTAAGGAATCAGCATATCAAAGACAACATCACATTGTTTAATGTAACTCCCATCAGGGGTAAAAAAAAAAAATCATCCCTCTGCTTCTTAAATTAGATTTAATCACAATTGACAATTTTTCATTTTGTACTCTTAATTTTTTATCTGTTGACATGACTAAAATGAAGTTGGTTTTCAAACAGAATGAATTCAGAATACTATCTAGTTAAAAAAAAAATTCTAATTTAGTAACCAGAGACTGGCTGACACATCAGAACTTTTATTTCAGTGTAAGATATCCTTGAACTGAATCGCAAATGTACAGCTGAAGAATAAAGAAAATTGTTGCATAACCAGAATGAAGATCAAGATTCAGTAGTAACCCGTGACTGAATTGTTAGTCAAATGGTTGAGAAATTTTACAAGAAGGAGTAGTTTGTAGATTAGGGCTTTACAAACATAAAAGGAGATCATAGTAACAAGTGCAGATTAATAATTAGTAAACAAAATGCAAGTTTAGAGGCTTTCTTCAAAATTAAATATTGATGACAAAAACATAACTGAAATACAAAAAAAAGAAAAATTAAAGCTCTCTACAAATATAATGTTCAATGTCAATTTATAACATAAAATGACAACTTAATTGGCCATCTTCACAAATTCTTCATTCCAGTACTTGAAAAAAAGAGGAAATCATTTTTTTTTTTTAAATCAGCCATTTTCAGAGTTCAGATTAGGTCAGTTGTGGGAAGGAATTGGTCTTAGTCTGCAATATTGACCCATGATGTGTTGGTAAGGAGGTTGAATTTAAAGTTGTCCTATTCATATGTGGTCCTATGAAGGCTAAAGAAACTAACCTACCCTACTATTTTACCTATAAAGATAAAACATGAAGAGATGGATACATTCATTTCCCAAGAGCAATAGCACAAAGTAAACAAAAACTACCTGGAATTTGACCTCTCCTATTAATTTTATTTTTCTCTCTCCAATAAGCTGATAATGGTTGTAATTCTTTTTTCTTTGTGGTTAATTCGTTTTCTATAGCTTATCAAGATTTTTCAGGTTATTTAAAGCCAAAATCTATTTTTAGACTGTAAGAATTGGGTGGAGGGAGATAATAATGGTTTAGTGATACAAGTTTTACTAATTAACCCATAGCTGTGGGAAGAAAAGGTGGATTCCCTAAGGGTATTTGCATGTAAGTGAATATAACAAACCCAATGGGAATTTGAATTCAGCTCTCCAATTAACAACTGCAAACCATTATTCCTTACACCACCTGCAAATCCAAGTGGTCACACATCTTGGTACTAACCAGCCTCAATGTTGCTTAACTTTAGTGATTGTAAAGGAACCAATGTTTCAACATGATGTGACTGTAAGCCTAACTCTTGTATCACATCTTAGATAACAAAACAAATGCAGATGAAGTACAGTATAATAAAATAGCTATTTTGAATTCCATAAGAACATAAAAAATTGATATGGCTTCTTTTGTGACCAGATGAATTTACTAACATTATGTATTGAGAATAAAACAAGTTGCTAAAATGACAAATGTAGTCAGTTTTCTTGCAAAAGCAAAAGACCAAGTGTTCATATATTTACATGTTGGGGAAAATGTAAAGCTTAACAAATTTATTATCATCAGTTTTATATCCAGTTTGTGTTTACTTCAAATATAAATTTATAATAACCTACAATACCTTTTTCAATGTTGATGAATGAACCAAAAGATTCACAGTTTTCAACCTCTCCAACATTTTACAGATGATAAAAACCCACAAAAGATTTTACATCCCATTTGTATTCAATTTCACACACAATTATCTTTTTTTTCTAAGAGTATTTACGATGCAGACAAATTGAAAACTAATTTAATTCGAAGTCTGATCAGTTTTTGTTGAAAATAGAAAGTTTTTAAGTTAGCAATCCATTTTTGTAACCATTGCCCAAATTACTTTTAGATTCCTTACAAGAACTTGAGAGTTCATAAAGATCTGATCATTTTTTATGGTGACATCTGAAATTTGTGCAAGATCTAATTTATCTAAGTTGATTTAACATTTAACTGATATCACCTTAAGTCCAGTTAATTCTCGAGAGGTGAAGTCATAAAAATATAGCATAAAAAAATAAAAATACTCCAAATTACTTAAAACACAATATTATTATAAAAGAAAAGGACAAAGTATAAAACATACTTTTTGCCCAAAAATTTATATATATATATATATATATATATATATATATAGTATATATAGTGCACAAAAGTGAACCCTATTAAATTAATATTCAATAAATTTATCTCTTTTCCAGATAATCAACAAATCTTAATTAAACTATATGTTCATTAAGAAAACCTTTATTAAACAAATTACAACCACTTTCAAAATTTTTTTTTTTTTTTTTTTTTTTTTTTTCAAGCTGGAATATTTTTAATATTATAGCATTTTTAATATAATATTAGAGGTTTTGAAAGACTCAAATATCAAAAACTGGTAAAAAATGTGTCACAAATCCCCCAAACAACCCACCTCGGGTTTTGAATTCAGAGTTGAACTTCACACAGGCCGGTAGCCACCAAGGTTATAGAACCAAGTCTGTCCTGCTATTTACTCATAGCTAGTGGGGAAGAGAGTTGGATTCATACTTTTTCCAATGGTATTTTCACACAAGTGAATGTAACAAACTTTAAATGGAATTCAAACTTGGCTCTCCATTTTCTCAATCAAAGCTACTATCCATTACCATATATATATATATATATATATATATATATATATATATATAAAATACATGTTTAAATCCAATCTAAGCTTTTGGCTTACATAAACTATTATCGAAGATGACAATTACTTTTCAATATATCAACCAATACACGGACATAATAACGATAGTTATTAAGCTTATCAGACAATATGAAAGGAACTTAAAATAAATAGACGAAACTTGTCATCAATGAAAAATTGCTGCCTAAATATACACAATATATATATATATATATATATATATATATATATATATATATACACACACACACACAAAGAGAGTCTGACTTTTTTAAATCCTGTATTCTATGGTCCAGCAACTCACATGGTTGGCCACTTCACTTTTTTCTTTTTTTAAAAACCAGTTGCTATTAGTTTGTTCATCCAGGGGCTATGAGGGTAGCACATGTTGTTTACAACTTTTTGCAGCAGCAGCAGCAGACAACACCAAAGTTTTTTAGTGATATGGTCTTGGCTCATACCTACATATTTACTATTTCATGATAGAAAGTATATATAATTTTGGGGTTTTAGGCTTTTTTAGCCTTTGTATAGCATAAAACAAAAAAAAAAAAAAATAACTTGTTTAGAAGTATTAACGATTGTCCCATTCCCTTTTTAAGCTTTGTTCTACCTTTGATAACACAGCTATATCTATGTGGGATGAACTTGTAATGTTTACATAGGGTTTTTTTTTTTTTTTTAACAGATGATTTCTGTCATTTGGCATTTACTATGGACCTGGCAGTAGCCTGGTCCAAAAGGTGTCAGATTAAATAGGCTGGACTGGAGATTTTATATATATATATATATATATATATATATATATATATGTTTGTTACTCAACTAACATAAAATCTAAATAAAAATGGAGAGAGAATTCTGAAATAATGGTTAAGAACAAAAGGTTGTAACATTTTTTGAATGAATATCAAAGATAGTACTTGGATATTTGTCCATAGATTTATTCAACCAAATATGTGCCTTTTTTTTTTCTTTCTACATTTCACAATCTTTGAGGCAGTTTCAGGAGTACATCTCCTTAAAACTTGGCATCTTTCTAGGTGATCAACTGGTCTACAGGCTTTCAAGAATTGAAGTTCTTCCCATTAAGAGAATTTTATAGGGGATCAAAATCTAAGTGGTAATCCAAAGGTACAAAGTCAGTTAAAATGGCTAGATGTAATTGTAAGTTCTATGCTAACAGTTTCTTCTCTTGCACTTCTTGCTTGTGAAACTCTTCAGACTTCTTGCTTCTCAGTCAATTTTGATATTCAAAAATTTACATGCAATGTAAAATGTTATCTTTTGTTTTTTTTTATTTTTTTTTCTTGTTCTCTCTCCTTAATAATGTTTTTTCTCATTCTCAAACACACAGTAACCCCACACATCTCAGTGGATTTATTACCTTGCTTGGGTTGAAATGATTAAAAAATCTAAAAAAAAAAAAAAAAATGGATTATGTAATTCATTACATTTTATTTTGTTAAAGAGTGAAACATCCAATCATCATAGTGATTCATGTATTGAAGAGTTTTCAAATGCTTTATAATGCTCCTATGAGATATCCCTCTGATGTCCAGTGTCATGTGACCTGGATTATTTTTAATTAGCATTTGAGTTTGATCATGAATGACTGCAGTCCTAGAGCAATGGTCTGCCTTCCAGAACAAAATTTCCTTTCCTTTACCTTGGAAACTACATATCTACTTGTACAATGTTATTTCATTTTTAGAAATAAAATAGCATCAAATAACAAAACTTTTATCTCATTTTCCTCAATTTTCACAAACCACTCAGTAATTGTATAGAAAGATGCATTGAAATGTCACCTTTCAGAATAAGTATATATATATATATATATATATATATATATATATATATATATACACACACACACACACTAAAATGTACAAATTATTATCGAGATAACTTACTTTTTTATAATACTTCAAAAACCGTCCAATCAATTCACACAAAATTTTCACACAATGTTGGCAACACTGACCTGCGCAATCACTGAAATTTTCGTACTGATCTGCACAATGTAAACAAACTGGCACCATATTTGTTATCAGCACGGTGATTTGAGTGTGCCAAATTATTAGAAAAGTGTAAGAATTTAGTGAAAAGATGGACCGTAAAAGCAGTTTGATGCTGAAAAGAAAACTATCACCTTAGAACTCTCAAAAGGTAAATCTACCCTAGAAATTTCTAAAATGATAGGGAGGTGTCATCAAACAGTGAAAAAGTTCACCGCCGACCCTACACAATTATGCAAAAGGGCAGATAAAGGCAAGCCGTGGGTTATTTCACATCATCTCATGTCATGACTTAAATGAGAGGCCACGAAGAACCCTGGACTTACCAGCCAAGAGCTTTTCAGTCGAATTGGGGATCCTACTGTGTCTAAAAGTACTCGGTGTCGGTATCTGAGGGAAATAGCAACAACAGTCAAACCTGTATCGAAGCCTCCGTTGACGAGAAATCACATTCAAAATCGATTGAAATGGGCTGAGGACAATATGAAGATTGTCTTCTCTAAAGTTCTGTTCACAGGCGAAACTCAAGCAACACTTGATGGGTCAGATAGATGGTGCAAAGGCTGGGTAATGAACGGACAGAATCGCCATCAGAGTTTGAGACGCCAACAAGGCAGTGGAGGCATCATGATCTGGGGTGCTATTATTGGAAAAACATTAGTGGGCCCATGAAGAGTACCAGATGGCATCAAGATGACTGCTGATGCATACATAGCGTTTATGAAGGAGCATCTTGAACCATGGATGAAAAGGCAGAGTTGCCTTCAGAAGGGCCATTGTTTTTATGCAAGTAATGTTCCCTCACATGCTGCTCACAAGACTACTGAATATTTGAAACAGTTAAGCTTCGATGGACTTCGAAAAATGAAGTAGCCAGCAAATTCTCCGGATTTGAACCCAATCGAAAACCTTTGGAGCATCATGAAGCAAAGACTGTACGCCAACGGACAACAATTCAGGAGCAATGCTGAGTTGTGAGAAGCAATTCTTGACATATCTTGTGGTATTACATCAGATGACATCCTACAATTAACAAATACTATGGATCGTCAACTTCTTCAAGTAATTTCAAAACAGGGAAAGTACATTCCCTATTAATTTGTTTAAAACTGTGCCTTTGTTTGTATCTGTTATTTGTTTGATTATCTTATTTATTAGCTTCTTTTGATCATAAACATTCACATGCAATATTAATAAACGTTTTGTTTGCTCAATTCTGGGAATTTTACTAAACCTTTCTAATAATTTGGCATGCTCAAATCACTGTGCTAATAACAAATATGGTGCTAGTTTGTTTACATTGCGCAGATCAGTACGAACATTTCAGTGATTGCGCAGGTCATTGTTGCCAACATTGTGTGAAAATTTTGTGTGAATTGATCAGACAGTTTTTGAAATATAAAAAAGTTATCTTGATAATAATTTGACACACAGTGTGTGTGTGTGTGTGTGTGTGTGTGTATATATATATATATATATATATAGAGCATGGGTTTCAATCAAATGTAAAATGAAATCACGTGTTCAAATGACAACTATTAAAAAAAACAACAATGAACTTTGTTGCATTTACAAACTTCTGCAGTTTTAAAAAGAAAAATTAAAAGTTTGGTGGTTTCTTTAAATATGATATGCAAATCAATGTTTATGCATTCATTCATGAATGAAACACAAAATACTTGAATCTTAATCTCTATTTCCCCTTACAATATTTAAGAAGAAACTATTTACATTTGAACTATTATCCTTATCTTTGTTGTTGTTATCACAACATTTTTACCATTGCCTCCTCTGGCCATAGTCAGAGTGTATATCAATCTAGGTAACCTATAGGGAATTCTGAAATGAACCTTTTATTTAATCTACTGGAGTAGATTGTTCTTGTTCCACTGCCCATGTCTAGGGATATCTCACCTTTTTTTTATTTTTTAGTACTGCTCAGTTATTTATCACCCTGTTTCTACCGAGTTCAAGCACACACTGATCAGCCCAGGGATTGAACTCATAATTACTATGTCACTAAATTCACAAATTGACAATTTTTAATCCACTAGGATATTGTCCCATAGGACAATTCTCTGTGGAGAACTTTAAGCCTTAATCCTAACTTACCATGACCACTTTCATTGTCTCACCTACCACCATGGCTTTTCAATGTTCTTCCAGCCTTACTTTTAGAGAGCGGCTAGTTTTACCTTTATATTCTTTGCTACATCAGCAAGGAATGGAGTACACACAATCCTTGGTCATGTTCTCCTCCATGTTAGGCTTTAGTCAACAGATATTTCTCTGTAGAGTGAAACTGTTTCTGAATATTATCCTGATATTGTATGGATCTTTTGAATTTTTTCTGAAAAACCTTTGATGTTAGGCAGACAGATTGTGGCAATGTTCTGGTCCTCCTCATCAACTCTTCTGTTTCTACATGTTTCTTTCTGATTTTGTTTGAAGATCATTTAAGAAGAAACCTTCTGATAATGAAATAACAAAAACAAACTTTCTGTCCATAAAGAATAGTCATCAGCCCCGTGAAATGAAGTGAAAATACTGGATAAGGAAGAATACTGGAGAGTTTGACATCTGAAAAAATCAGCACATATGCTCAGCTATGAGAATCTCCTTAGTAGGCCTAGCATAGAAATACTATGTGGGAGCCACTAATAAAGAAAGAAAGAAAGACAAATGATAGGTCTTTAACAGCTGCAGCAGCTGTAACAAAAAAGGAAAAACTTCAGCGGGCATAGTCAAGCACCAATATTTATATTAGAAGACTGGTTAGAATTAAAGCTCCAAGTTCTCCACACAGAATTGTCTCACAGGACAATAGCCTAGTGTATTAAAATGTTATTTTATGAATGATGGGACATACTAATTGTGAATTTAATCTCTGGGTCAGGGAGTGTACTTGGACTCCATAGAAATGGGCGAGCAATAACTGTGCAGTACTATATAAGAACTAGACAGGAAATCAATCTACCACCTAGATTAAGAAAAGGGTTCAGTTCAAAATTCCATGTAAGTTACCTGGATAGACATACACCTGATGAAGGCACAATGATTGAAACACTGTGATAATAACAACAAAAATGAGGACAATAGTCCACATATAAATAAAGTTATTCCATGGTTTTAAACACATAATGAAATCTATATACAATACAAGTATTATTGGGTGCCTGTTGAGAGAATACAAGAGAGTGGTTTGTGAATGTTGAGAATATACAATACAAGTGTTATTGGGTGTCTGTTGAGAGAATACAGAGAGAAGTGGTTTGTGAATGTTGAGAATATACAATACAAGTGTTATTGGGTGCCTGTTGAGAGAATACAAGAGAGTGGTTTGTGAATGTTGAGAATATACAATACAAGTGTTATTGGGTGCCTGTTGAGAGAATACAAGAGAGTGGTTTGTGAATGTTGAGAATATACAATACAAGTGTTATTGGGTGCCTGTTGAGAGAATACAAGAGAGTGGTTTGTGAATGTTGAGAATATACAATACAAGTGTTATTGGGTGCCTGTATGACAGACAATGTACACAGCCTTAAGAACCTTACAAACTTAAGTCCTAAAACTTAAGAATGATGTGAGGACTGTTCCAATGACAAAATCATTGGACATTTTAAGAATTACTAATCATCAATGTCCATACAAGATCAAGGAAGAAAGGTCAGAAACTTTTATTGAATATTCTCAGCTTACAAAGCATCAACATACTTTAGAAGTAAAATTTGAATAATTATTCAGAATATTCAACAAGTCTAACTAGAATAGAAAATTTGCAAGTCTGAATCCTGAAGCAGAAACATCAAGATTTAGGTAGTGAAGAAGATATATTGCTTTTTGTTATGAGGAAGAAATTCTGTAAAAGTAGACTTTATACATTGTAAAACTTTATATAAACAGCAATTTTGAACAAAATATTCAGCAAATGAATGCCTTGAAAGTTCTTGAAGTGACATTCAATTCAGCTGTAAAAGATCCATGAATACAGCTATAGTCTACATTGCAAAAGAGGCTTAATTTTATTTTCAATTATCATTACCATCAGCCATGAAAACAAGACCTACTATTTTCAAATATATAAACAGTCTTATCTAGCCAATGAAGAGAATTACTATATTTTCTTAGCATCAAAGAACACTATATTTCCTCCCCCAAGAAAGTCTCAAAAGCAGATGTATGTTTCAAGTCAAAGGTTATAGTGTTCATAGAAACTAATTTTCCATATAAGAATAGTATAAAAAAAAAAAAAAAAAAAAAAAAAGAACATTTACCTAAACAAGAAGTAACTAATTAAAATAACCTACAAGGTATTTCAATTATTTTTCTAATTTTAGCCAAATCTTCGATGCCAGCAAATGAAGTAAATCTGAATCTCTCTTTCACACTTTTTGATGCAGTTGTTTTTCGGAATAAATTGACAGTCACAGACTAAATTAATTTTACCTCATCAATTAAATGTTAATTCTAAATCAAGTAAATCATAATTAAAAATAAGCAAAAGTCAGAGAGTAATTCCAGGCTTGAATTGAAATTTATATATTTTCATAGAATTTTTCTAGAATATGAAATATACATGATATTAGTTTAGTCCACATTTTTAGACACGAATTATTTGTATTTGTTTAAATATTAAACTTTGTTAAAAAGCAGAGATGAAAGAGAATGACAAAGATGACAAGTTCAAATTCACTCACCAGATATAACTGTTTACCATTAATATTATTAACATGGAATAAGATCAGCTCCAACATATTATACAAAAAACAAACAAACAATATACTTCTTTTCTGTAGTAAAATGCAAATTCTCCTCCATTATACAATTGTCAATGTCAACATTTTACACTTAATCATCAGTATTTGTCTAAATTCCTATTATTCATTTTTTTTTAAAAAAAACTTGAGCTGGAAATATTTCAGTACACAAGCTGTAATTTCAAAAATCCTTTTCTAGCAGACATTCTATTCTTTTCAAAACATTTTTTTTTAAAAAAGGTATAAATGATAGTATTGGTTTCAAAAAAATATTTCATATCCAAGGGATTTCCACTTAGAATTATGTGTGCATTTCCTTATCTATTTGCAAATTATTTCTAGTAAAGAGAAAACAAGACATCATTAATTTTGAAAAGATTTACAAGTATTCTTTGGCAAAAACAATTCCTTTTCTTCCGTTTCTATCAATAATAATAATTTTCTACTAAAGTCTATAAATATTTTATGCCTCAATCAATTATTTAAGGAGATTGGGGAATACACTTTCTGGCACTCAAAGGAATTTTTTTTTTTTGCAAATAAATGTACAAATAGAGTAGACTGGGATATCTAGCTTTGAGTGGGTAGCAAGTCTATGAAGACAACTGAATTCAAAACCATAGAAAAGACAATGGGGAACTACTCCACTATCATTTCAAAGAAATCCTGGAAATTCTCATATAATAAAAGAAAGGAAACTTGAAGGAAGACAGTATTTAAACATAAAAGAAATAATTATATACACGCCCACATCTCCCAAGAAATGAATGCATCTTCGAGACTGTGGGAAGTGAATCTGCTTCTAAACTTATGGAAATTTAAGATCAACAATTGGATTATCTTGAAACATCTTGGTTAATCCATATTCTATGTAGATTAGTACCCTCCCCACCATCTTCAGATTATCTATCATATTCAACCAATATGTTTGTCAGCCATTTTTCCATTGGTTGAAACATTAAAAGGCAGAAAGAATTTAGGGTACTAATTCTTATTTAAAAAAATGACATTTCTGTAATAAATAAAATTAAAATCTTTTATAACTCAGGATATACAAAGGGAACAAAATAACCCACATTAACAGTTTATTGACAAGAAAAAGGTATCCTTTTAAAATATATGCTTCAATAATGAAAATTATATTAGATTGAGTTAAATCTCAAAACTTCATTCATGATATGATATTAAGAAAATGACTGAAAATATTAAAAAAGGTTTAGTCTCTGGAGATTTTATATACACACACACAACAACAAAAGTTCAAATACATATTTTATATATATATATATATATATATATATATATATAGAGAGAGAGAGAGAGAGAGAGAGAGATTTTCCAAGTGTGGCTTATATTTGGCACAAGGCCGAAAGCTTGTTAACCATTACACCATCTCAAAGTGCCCCATTATATATATATAGATAGATAGATAGAATGAGATGATGACAAATATATTCTTTGTATAGTTTTTATTATTTTTTATTTAGTTGACATGAAAGAGCGCAATAAAGTTTTGGGAAATTATAAAAAATTTCAGCTACTCCCATAGCCTTCACTAGTGTTTGATATTGAATAGTTATTTTGAAATCTAACATACTGTGGTGTGTAACGCAACAATTCAACTGATGATGGCAGGTAGGCACAAAGAAAACCGGTGTCGCACGTCCAACCTTCTCACGAGGCGAAAAACCCTCTCATTTGAAACAGCAGAAACGAGCCTGCTTTATACAGCGCCGCGGACCGACCACGATTTGCATGCGAATCACGAGGCAAACGAGATTTTCACGTTAACTGACCGAGACCGGCTTCGGCATAAAACGCGGGCGCCGCCATTTTGGTTTTCTTTTTACAGTTGGAAGGACCAGAGTTTACATACTGCGCGCAGATTCGAACGCGTTTCGAGGTAGGCCATTTTCACAATTTTCCCCACACTCCCCCTGATCTCATGATCACAAACAGGGCAGGGAGGTGGCGATCGTCGCCGTCGAGTCCCTCTCCGAAGGGGGATAAACAAGCTTCATCCTCGGCGTGTTCTCGTCTGTGGTTTGAGTGTCGGTAAACACTGTCCGGGCGGAGGCTGCTGTTATCAGAATCGCTGCCCTGCAGGTCTAACTCAAGGCAGATTGAACGCCACTACTCCCAGACTCGAATCGCCATCGCCGGTAGCGGTAGTGATTGCGTCACCGGTCGCAAGTCTTTAATGTGACGAGGCACCCCATCAACTCTCACAGATTGCGGGCTGATAACCTCCGTAACACGTCCAGTGCCGTACTTTGTTGTACACTTGCCGCGTGGGTTTTTGACCCAAACGATGTCTCCTTTTTTCAATCTCCTCCAGTCACTTCTAGTTCAGGCAGCGGGTTGGCCGATGCCTTTCACGCGACATGATATTTGTACAGTGCATCAGCCGGGCGCCGTGGATGGTGAAATGTTATCCCGGGGCGACATTATACCAGTAAACCGCTTCCGATACTGTACAGCCCTTCCTGGCTGCGATGGTCTTGATGGTTCTGTGGTTCCGCTCCACGATGCCGTTTCCACTTGGCGTAGTAGGCACGCCGAACCGCAGATGCACGTCCCAAGTGTCCGCAAATTCTTTAAAATCTTTACTGGTGAACGGTATCGTTATCCGTCAGTATTTCCATGGGTGGGCCTTCGCTCCAGGAAAACATTCTCCAACAGTCGAATGACGGTGCTCGCGTCTTGTTCCGCGCGCAGCGGCCGCCATACCGCAAACCTGGAGGGACCGCAATCAATGAGTGTTAAAAATTCTCACCATTGTAGTGAGTTATGTCCATTGCCAGTCTGCTCCAGTTGCTCTTCACGCCAGTTCTCCTCTTTCCCAGTGAACGGATGCGGATCGATCGACTGACAGGTTGTGCAGGCCTTCACAACGGATTTAACGCTTTCTCTTGACACCTGCGGTCGACTAACCTGGCGAAGTACAGAGTTCGTTTCACGCCCGGATGTCCGCATTGACGATGCGTATTGGCAACCTGGTCCTCATCCAGTCGTCTCCCTGCCACTGCACAGCTCTTTTTGAGCCGGTTCTCCTCTCTTGAGCAGTTCTAGCCACCTGTGCGGTACTCTGGTGAGGCGATCTGCACGGTTCTGACAGGACTGCACGAGTGTCACGCCCACGGTCAATCCATATTCGTCCACCAACGATCGCAAAATGCCCAGCCGCGCGCCTGACCAGCATCTCACCAGCCGCCCTTGTGTTCACCCGTGCCTTCGGTCAAGGTGTCTGAAATCCACCGTGCACACACGCCGAATCAGTGACCAAGTGCAACATTGTCGCGCCCCACTGGAGAGCCAGATTCACTCCTTTAAGCGCCGCATCGAGTTCAGCCAAATTAATGTGCCTGGCATCATTAGTCGGACGCAGCCAGCACGCATCTTCGATGACATTTCCGTTTACTTCCAATGCCACTCCTGTCGCCACGAACTCAGATCCACCCAGACTGTGATCCGTCACCACTCATGCACCAGTCCTCCGACGGGATCCAGTTCGACTCTACTTAACATCTCTGCTAGTATGCGACAGAGAGAGGGATCTTTGATGTTATCATCCCATCCATTGGTTGCTGCGGTTGCCAGGCGCTTGACTAATGCAACTGCCACCCTGAGCCATCCCACACTGGGAAGTGTCCAACAAGTTTCCCACACAACGAAAAATACGCGCCGCCCGGTCAACACATCAGGGGCTTCCGAATTTGACTTCCTTGTTTCCATCGGAGGGTGCCATTTTCTTCCCAGACCTGCAAGCCAAGAACTCTTGCTCCATCTCTCAGTCACACCGGATCCTTGCACACCAAACCGTAATCCGAAAAGTGTTGTCTTACACGCCGATGCAGAGGCCAAACTTTCATTAATGAAGATATCATCAACGTATGCTGATGTGGCACTTTCAATTGTGCGGTCTTGCGATGGCGTCTATAACGGATTTCATGATGAGTGGCGCTACATTTAGCCCAAATCCTAGCCGCGTAAGCGTTGGCCTTTGAAAATAACTGTTTGAAATGGCCACAGCGCTTCGTCGATGTGAATCTGAAGATATGCGTTCCGCAGATCCAGAAGTGACACATTGACTCCCTGCCGCCGCCACGTTCTCAACTTATGTGCGCACACTTCTGCATCGGCAGTGAAAGCATCCACAAAGTCGTTCAATTCGCGGATGTCAGTACCGGACGCACCTTCTGTTTCTGCTCCTGCACGACTGCCATCAAGGGAATCAGACCCTTTGGGGGTCCCAGTCTTTCCTGGGGGTACGGAATCAGCCAGCCGTTCACAATCCACTGCTGAAGCTCTTTCTCGTATTTTCCTCTGATGCTGTCTGGAACTTTGTACTCAGCGACCTTGTTGCAAAGCTGAATTGGCGGGTCTTTTTGGGCCCATTTCCACCTGGTGGTCCACACTCTCTCGTCGGAATTGAAGGAGACGTCGGAATTGAAGGAGACGTCGAAATCCGGCTCACTAACGCAAAGGGCTGCACACACCTTTCTTCTTTCACCCAGTTCCACATTTCCGGCTGGCGTGATCATCATGCCTCCCTAACGCTCGGATCGCATCAATCCCAAGTAGCAGGTCGTACCGAGGGGCCTTTGACGTGCCACCAAGACGTCGACTTTGGCATGACTCCCTCTGTCTGTTAGGACGGACACAGTCCGACACCACAACAGGCCGGGACACCCGTCAATCGTCCGAATCTCGATTCGTTGACTGTTCCATGTCACGATCGATCCGCACTAACGATCGATCGGGAACATCCAGTGTCAACGGCGCCGAACATCGTTTACCCTCAACGTGACACGTTGACAACAGGCAATGCCGCATTTACTGACCGAGAGGGGGGCAAGGGGTTGCGACAGCACCTTGTCCCGGACTCGCTTCAGCAATCCTGTGCTACATGGCCTAACTCTTTGCAGCGATAGCAGCGTAACCGTGCTTTCGGTTCCGTCTGCTGCCCCTCCTACGCCACTTCGGCTCCGCAGTCCCTAGAGAAATGGTTGGGTCCCACGCACTTGTAGCACTTTTGGGCCCTCCTCGGTGTCTCAGGCGTTCTCACGGCTGCCGCGATCTGTTCAGTGTCCTTCAAGATGTTTGGGCCCTGGCTAGCAATTCGTCAATTCCCAGTGTGTCCAATCTTGAAGACGCTGCGCAGGAGCCGACTGGTGTCGTTGGGAAGCCCTGCCAGGAAGGCGCACCCCAGTATGCAGTCCGTTGTCCGCCAAACGGTACTGCCAGCCGCCATAAATCAGCCAGGTAAACATCCACGGTCTCACCTGCTCGAGCCGCCGTCCCGACGAACTGTTTCCAAGCGATGAATGGATCTATTCCAAAGGCCGTATACAGGGCGCCTTGATCTCTTCTAGGTCAGCATCGTCCCGAGTTGTTGATATACTGCATAGGCTCCTCCGTGAGTCTCAGTGGGATGACTAGTGCAGGTTCCTTTTATTTTGGACACCCTGCAAACACGTTCGGGCCTTTTTCAAACCATTCGACGATAGTCGGGCCCGTGGGGGAGCCGTCAATTCTGGGATCAACTTTAGATCGAACTTGTCCATTGCCGAAATAGCTTGTGGTGTGTAACTCAACAATTCAACTGATGATAGCAGGTAGGCACAAAAGAAAAACCGTGTCGTGACGTCCAACCTTCTCACGAGCCGAAAACCCTCTCATTTGAAACAGCAGAAACGAGCCTGTTTTATACAGCTGCGGACCGACCACGATTTGCATGCGAATCACGAGGCAACGAGATTTCACGTTAACTGACCGAGACCTTTCGGCATAAAAACGCGGGCACCGCCATTTTGGTTTTCTTTTTTACAGTTGGAAGGACCAGAGTTTACATACTGCGCAGATTCGAACGCGTTTCCGAGGTAGGCCATTTTCACAATTTTCCCCACACATACACACACAGACACATATGCACAGACATACACACATTCTGAAATTATCTGATCAGCTTATACTCCTGACAACCAAAATAATCAATTGAGAGTATAAAAAATGACTATATCAAAGACATCTTTGTAAAAGCAAGCTTATTTTAAATGTGGAAAGCCTTGAAATAGAAAAAAAAATACAAAAAAAAAAAAAAAAAAAAAAAAAATCATCAGGCATGTAAGTACAATAGACCAAAACAAGACTTTTGCAAAGGGAAAAGTATTCTGTACATTTTCATATTGATTGATTGATAATTTTAAGAAGCTTCATTTCTTTTTCTTTTCATGACTTAATCTTTGCAGAATTTGCTCTTTTCTTAACCCTCATCAAGTATTGCAAACCTAGCTGCAAAATATTACAAGTAAACCAACATCTCTCCAAGCAAAACATCTTTCTTGATGTTTTGTATCAAAGAGACAAAAATAAAATAGTAATATACTAAAAATAAAATAACAGGTTATTAGCAGCTAACACTGGTTGAGGGATCCACTGGCAAGTTCATTGACATTAACCATGTTAAAAAGAGAAACACAATTGATTCATGTTCTGACCTGGGGATACACCCTTATACGTTAATGTATATACGATCTTTTCTTACACATAAAAGGATCATGTAGTTACACACAATGAAAAACCAAATAGGTATAGGAATATTTTAAAGATAAAGAGAGGAAGAAAATGAAAGACTTCTGAAAGAACCAAGTCTATCAACACCTCTCTCTCATATATATATATATATATATATATATATATATATATATATCTCCCTCCCTATATATATATAAGCATACACTCACAAACATGTACATGTATCTATAAAGCCTTTATACAAACCAAAAGTAAATCGATCAACAAATTTAAAAGTGAAAAATGTTATTGCTGTTTAACTATAATGTTAATGAATACTCGCCCCGGTTTAGAAGAGATTCTACCAATTTGCAGACAGAGCTGTGGATGAAATACAATTCAGAATTCAAGGAAATACCTCCAGCACTGGATCAATGAAACATAATCTAAGAATTCAGATACATTTTTGAAATTTCAATTCCATTGTCCTCAAATTTATGATACTATACTGTACTGAAATGAATAACTAGATATAGAATTGTCTATATTTAACAAAACAGTGGGATTAACTATCTGTTGAAAACATTACTTAAAAGCAGTTATAATTCAGGATTATCGAAATTAAATTACAAAACACATTACAGCAACCAACCAGTTTACTTTAGTAATTTAACTATTTTTCATTAAAAATTTAACTATTTCCATTAAAAAAAATTTGCATTCATTTTCCTTTTTCAAATCACTTTCACTGCATGATAGTCAGTAAAGCCACTAAGACACAAAATGTTACACAAGCCTGAAATATGAGAAAAGAAACCGTTAGCATAATAAAACTTAGTGACATTTAGCCAGCTCAAAGTAAATTAGTGTCACCAGTCTTGTACTGTGCTTAAATTCAAAAAGTCTTGGCACTATAGCAAAGACCTTATTTGAACAATTACCATGAAAGCATTCATAGAAAAGGAAAAGAGAGGCAACCTTATGCCAATGAAAAAGTGACTGAAACTAAGACACCAGATCCGGACCAATAATATTGCAGATTCTTCTTTGGATTTTATCAAAGAGCTCAAGGTAAATAGCTTTATAAAGGATTTACAAGTAAATAGAAAATATACACTGCTTAATTGACTCCTGAGTGAAAAAGACAAGTGGGAGAAAGAGCTTGTTAGATAAGCTTAGTTAGAATACATTATCACTTCTGCTCTTATGTAGAATATTATTATATATGGATGGCACTAGGCATTTGAGAGACATCTTTAACAAATCATAAATGGAAGATGAACTAACAATGTAACACACACACACATATATATATATATTAACATTCCCATTTCTCTTTCAGATGTAACAAAATTATTAACATGGCAGCATCCAATATGAGTAAAGAAATGAAAAGGCATATGTTCATTACACTAGCAGCCAACAACAGTAAGTCAGAGATAGTCACTTCAAGAAGCTGGTTAAGTAAACAAATGGAACAACAGGAGGCTCTGCATGGATACCACAGAGGTAGCTATAGCAATGTGCATCGTCTTTGATGATCCTGGGGTTCATGAGCAATAAAAACGAAATCATACTGCCATCTACATTGAGATGGTAGACATGGTAGTGAAGCCTTGGCTTTCAATAAGTGGTTGTTAAGATTTTCAACTGGACTGCATCTTTCAATGGGAGGTCATGTAAGTCAGTAGTGGTTGGCAGTGGATTTTATGATCATGTCCCTTGAAAATTTAACTCTGTATTCTCTCTGATTTTAATAATCTAGACTACTATCATTGCATCATTGAGAAGATCAAGCAAAGGCCTCACAATATTAAGGACAGTTTAAAAGCCAGTATAACCTACACAAAAAAAAAAAAACACACACACACACCTGGTCCAGATATGCACTTACTTCAAAGTTATATTAGGGTTATCATAAAGGTTGATGACAGAAAAACAGAACAGTTTCATTCAATAAAGCTAATTTAAACATGGGTAGAATTTTTTTCAAATATACTGATTTTTCTATTGAACTTTTTGTCTTTACATTAACTTTTTAATTATCTTATGTACAAGATTATATATATATATATATATATATATATATATATATATATATATATATATATATATATATATATAAAGTGATTCTAGATCAACATCCAGCAGTGACAGTGTTTTTCATGATTAAACACAATCATCAGGCCATGTGTTTTTGCTTTATTATTTATATATATATATATATATATATATATATATATATATGTGTTTTGTGTTTTTGCTTTATTATATATATATATATATGTGTGTTTTGTGTTTTTGCTATTATATATATATATATATATATATATATATATATATATATATATATATATATATAAATAATATATATAAAATATATGTGATTTTAATATATATATATATATGAGTGTATTTAATCATATATATATATATATATATATATATATATATATATATATATATATACACACACACATGCATACATACAGATCAGTGATGCATTATGGGTAGGTCTACTGTATTATTCTCATGCTTATTGGCTGGGCATTAATATTTGTGAATCCAAACACTGCATTGTAGCTATGTGATAGTGTCGTTTGTTAACTTTATTATTGATTATTATTATTATTATGTTTACTTGTATTTATGTGTGCATTTGTAGTTTGTTCATTTTTATTTATTGATCTGGATTAATTTATTATACTTATTTAGTTATTTTAATTAATGTATTTGGATCAATTTATTATACTTTATATTTTTTTATTTTTTTCATGATTTTGTTCATTTTTTGTTTTGGATTTTTAAGTAATTTAGTAAAAATGTTTTTGTCTCTGCATTTTGAAATGAGTTCTGACCATTTATTTAGTAATTTGTCAGTCCGGGAAGGTAATTATGCCTATTTTCTCCTTCAGACAGAGTTTATAGTTTTTGAATTTATCGTTGTAGGTTGACACACTTTCGTATTGACATGATACTTTTGGTGTGATTTGGTTTTAGTTTTTAATTTCCCCATACATATTTAGAACATATTGTGCTGTTGTGTACTTATTTGTAAACAATGTTTTGTGTGCATAGTGTTTTTTTTTTTTGTTCCAGAGTCCTTCAACTATTCCTATGTATATTTTTTTTCTTCATTATCTACAGATTTTACAGTGTCTTGATATATTACATTGTTCTGTAAGCAGCTTCCATTTAAGAGACATTTGTTCTTTGCTTTGCTGTTACACATGTGTTTGATTTGTGAAGGTTGTTTTCCTGTTGTGCTTTTTTTATTATTTTATTGAAGAATCACTCCATTAAGAATATTTTTGATTTAATATATATATATATGTTACCTACTCAATAACCTTTAGGATAATACAATAAATGAAAAATACATGACCTTGCTACTCATAATGGGCATTTGATCAACATATATAAATAGTTGAGTCATCACATATGGCCTGAAGATTGCATTTAAGTATGAAGCGTAGTGGTGACCCCAATCTCCACTGTTATATTTACACACACTTTATCTCTGATATTAAACACTTTAACCAATAAATATAGCACATGTTAAAACTATATATATGATTAATATTAAATTTATCACTTAGCTGATTGAGCACATTAATTTGTACATGAACCTTTTTGTAATTGTTCAGTCCACTTGTCAGGAGGTTTCAGCAATTTATATATATATATATATATATATATATATATATATATATATATATATACACACTTCAAATGTTATTTTTAGTGGATATCTGAATTTAAGTAGACACTTTTTTTCTTTTTTTTTTAAACTATCTTTATTTTACCTACTGGTCTGCACACTCAAGAAAAATTAATAAACAAAACATTTTTGAAACTACATCCCCCTTTGCAGGAGAAACCTCCATCTGGTCAAGCATGTTTTGACTGCTCAACAATGGAGAGCCTTAGCCAAGAAAGGTTGTTCTATTTACCTTAAAGCATATACAATTGTTCAGATTTTCTTGCACATTTTTCTTATTAATTTTTCTTAGGTCTGTATGAAAAATTAATGTTTTTACAAAAAGCATCTACTAAAATACAGTTATTCACTAAAAATGTTTAAAGTAATAAAAATATGTCAGATTAAAAAAATACATTTAGATATTTTGTATATATAAAATTAAGACAACTGACAAGGTACTGTGAATATTCAATTTTTCATGTTTTCATACAAGTGTTTTCTTTTCTCAACATAAATTGTGAAAAACTGTCTAAATGTTCTATATATCCAAAAATTTCAGCTATTTTGTTAGCTATTATCAAGGATGATTTAATTTTTAACTGAATATGTAGATTTTTATATATTTGTATCTATAATCATTTTTAATGAAACTTGTATAGAAAGAGGGATTACTTCCCACATTACACAATTATATATATTATAATTATATATGAGCTCTTTGCTACAGTACCTAGAGTTTTTGAATTTAAGCGTAGTACTAGACTGGCTTTGAAATCTCACCAATGTATAGTTGAGCTGGCTAGATGTAACTGTACATTCTACGGTAACAGTTCCACACCCCCCTTACACTTCACTCTTATGGAACTCTCTTATGGCTCAATGCTTTCCAGCCAACTTTAATCTGCAAAAACAAGATCCCCACCAAAAATAAAAAAAATAAAAAATCATAGTACTTCTATAGTGTCAAGAACCTTCAAATTTTTCTTTTTAAAAAAAAAAAAAAAAACAATTATTTCATCCCAGATATCCTCTGTGTGTGTAGATGTGTATATATATATATATATATATATATATATAAAGTTATAGCCTCTGTTTGTTATCGATCTCCTCCTATGGTTTTGGAGATAAACCCCCATAACTATATGTATTCTGAAACTACATTACCCAGGCAACTTGGATAAGTATATTTCATTTTGATTAAAGGGGATCATCACCCCAACCCTGAACATTTTTTTCCTTTTGATTTAAATTAAACTTAACTTTGAACAAGGGAATGACTCCTATCCAAAATATAGAAAGAGAAAGCCAGAAGATGGAGGTCACATCAGCAAGATCATCGAGTAATATTGAGATGCATCCGTTTTCTCCACAAATTATAACAATGATTTAAAATCAATCATTTTCTAACAAAAACAATGTGTGACACGCAGCAAGGTGCAGGTAATTCAACTAGTACACACACACACATATGTGTGTGTGTGTGTGTGTGTATACACTTGTGTTACTATTTCCCAGTATTTTTTTGCTAAATCCTACCCATGATATCAGGTTACATATGCAACTAATCAAAATATATTCCACTATCGTCAGGAATTATGAATTCTGTTTAACATACCCATGATAATAAAAAAAAAAAAAAAAAAGCAAAAAAAGGACATTGGACATACAATTAACTAAGTTCATCCAAGAGGCCAATATATAAAAAGATAAAAAATCCTGTTTTGCATCTAAGTCATTAGAATTACATGCAATCATTCTACATTTGTTTTTATAAGAAATCATCCAGTGTAAACTTGTAAGACAAAGTTAACTTTGTTTCTTCAAACAAATTCTAAAAATTAATTTCATATATGAATGCATCTTTCTTCATAATTGGGAGAATATGTAATTACTGTCATCAGTGCATAAAAACAGGCAACATCAATTAATGTGAAAATGGTAGCAAACAAGTACAAAATAGTTCAATGAGAAATCCGTGTCAAAGTGATTATCTAGTCATTGAACAACTAACATAAGAAAATGACCTGCTGAAGATGGAAGGTAAATTAGCCAAACTGTTCAGGTCAAATGCTAATGAAAATAAACCAAATATCAATTCCTCCCACCTCTCAATGACACTAATATATTTAACAGACTCTTGCACTCATATCTGGGAAAAACTATTTTGAAAAGAAAAATAAATTATTTTTTTTTTTTAACTTTCACAAATAAATACTGACATCAGTACAAGACAAATTTGATGAAACTTAGCAAGGTAAAAGTTTGTACCTCAGAGTTAATGCACCCCCTCAGGAAAAAAAAAATGTTTAATAAAATATACAAAATTTGCTAAAAGAGTGCTCAGTATTGGAGATAGAAACTTTGTAGACATAAAAATCAACATAGAATGGGGACTATCAATTTCACACATCAATGCAATTTTCAGTCTGAAGATCACATTAAGGTATGAAACTGAGTTACCGTACAGTATTGACTGCTACACCCACAATGCCTCCCTCATATATATATATATATATATGTATATAAAAATGTGTGTGTGTGTGTGTGTGTGTGTGTGTGTGTACACACACAATATAATGATATATATTTTTATATATTAAGAAAAGTATTGGGGGAAATTGTATGACAAAGTGGAAAAAGTTTACTTGTGATGCCTTTATATGTTATTTTGCTTTGGTAGGATTGCACATGCACATGACAGAGGAGTGTGATGGGAATTTTAGAATTAGTAAAAAGGATGTAGTTTTTTTTTCATTAAAAAATTTGACCCCTCCTGAGAAACACAATGAATAAAAAAATATATTATCCAACCTACTAATTCTATCACATCTATAATTGAAAAGAATCTATCTAAACCACTCAACATAAAAGATGGACCTATTACATCCAAAACAATAAAAGATTTAGTCAATACTAAACAAAGCAATAAGCTAAAACCTGAAGGAGGAGTTTACTCCATTGCCTGTAATAACTGTTACAAAAAATATGTGGGAGAAATCTCAATGAATCTAAATAAAAGATTATATGAACACAAAAGAGACATTTTACAAAATAATACATCAAATGTGCCGGTTGCCCATTATAACAAGATTGACCACAACTTTAACCTAAAAATACTACTCTGATCAAAGGAGAAATAATTCACTATGTTGTAAATGTTTAGAGAGTGCCTTAACCACAAGGTGACCTACAGTAAATTTGCACCTTGACTCTTACATTTCATTATTCTTGGCAGATCTTCTAATATCAGTGTGGAATACCTACTTACAAGTGATGGGAAGAAAAATACTAAATGAATTTGGCTCATAAAAAAAAAAAAAAAAAAAAAATTCTAAAATTCCCATCATCCCTCTGCCATGTGCATGTATAGTCATACTAACATAACAAATTTAGTCCGATGAAGTCCTGAAAGATGAAACGCATCACAAGTAAATTTTTCCCATTTTGTCATACAATTTCCCCATATATAGATACATAGAGACACACACACAAATATATGTATATAATATATATATATATATATATATATATATATATATATGAAAAAATATAGAAAATAGAAAGGAACTGGTTAGGTAAATAATCCAAAGTCCCTTAGTATTTTAGTTATTATTTTTAAAAAATAGTGCTCGATACAAAAGTAGAGCATAAATATAATTATTTATTTAAAATATGATTCCAAATCGCTACATAAGAGGTCTCATATGTACCTCTTATGTAGTGATTTGAATCAATAAATAATATTTTAAATAAATAATTATATATATATATATATATATATTGTGAGCAGGCAGATATGTTTTTTATATACGGCCACATGAATGGTAATAGACATGAGGCTGTACAGCTGTATCAGATTGCATTTCCAGACCAAAAGGCAGCCAAGTCATCCAATCTTTGCTGCTGTTTATCATTGCTGAGACAGAACCCATGGCACCACAAACTATGGATCAAGGAAGACCAAGATCTGCTTGTACACCTGTCTATGAAGAACACATTCTAAAAGTTGTTGGAAATGATCCAAGTATCAGCACACATCAAGCGGGCCCAAGTATGTTGTACATCACATAGTACCACATGGAGTGTAGTTCAAGAACAGCTCCTGTATTTGTATCATTTGCAATCTCTGCAGGGTCTTTTGTCTTTTGATCACTCACCACAGGAGAACTTTTGCCGGTGATCTATTGCACAAACTGCCAATCCATTTTACGGATGAAGCAACATTTGGAAGAGATCAAATAACAAATTTACACAACCAACATTTCTGGGCAGATCAGAATCCCCATGCTACAATACAGACTGGACACTAGCATCAGTTTATAATTAATGTGTGAACTGGAATTGTAAGAGACTGTCTGGTAGGTTCACATGTACTCCCAGCACATCTTACAGGATCTGTCTGCAGGAACTTTATTTCAAACACACTTCTTGACCTGCTAGAGGATGTACCTTTGCTAATATGAAGATGCATGATGGGACTCCAGCACATTTAAGTCACATTATTCATGATGCACTGGCTGACATCTACCATGAAAGATGAATAAGTAGGAGAGGACTGGTTCTAGGGTCAGCACTTTCCCCACCCCTCAATCCTTTGGTTTTTTATCTATAGGCTACCTAAAAAAGTGGTTTATACAGCATACATTAATAATGCAAAGGCACTTCATCAATGTGCCATGGATGTTTGCAAGACCATTCAACATCATGTGAGAGTATTTGAAATGGTCCACCAGCCAATGATCCAACAGTTACATGCAGAGGACATTTTGAACATTTGTTATGAGTTACTGTTTTGAGGTACAACAATGGCTTTTTGGATATGTGTTTATATGGACAACTTTAACTGGTTTTGGTGTCAGGAGACCCACCCCAAAGTTTGTAGAAGTATTTTTTTCACCATATAAGTATATAAGTGGACAGTGCTTCATGCTTAAATGCAATCTTCAAGCTTAAAGATTGTCACCACTAGGTGTTGACATCAATGTCCACTTTCATATTTATGTACACCCTATCCCTGATATTGAGCACTTTAACCCATAAATATAACATACCTTAAAACTATATTTTATCACACACATATATATATATATATATATATATATATATATATACATACATACATACACACAAACATTACAGGCAATGAGTTTGGTGCTACCTTGCATTCCTTAAAAAAAAAAAAAAATATCTCAAAGTGAAAAATTTTTCTATTCTTTTTAAGTAAACTATAAAATTTCAATAACTACAGTGTATTTGCTTTTATTTTGACAAAAAATAATATTCTTTTCCTATTATCACAAATATACTGTCAACCTAGGAACCAATGAATTTGCTGAAAGCTCTCAGAATCAATTTCCTTAAAGAATTCTTGATTAGAAGGCGTTGGTCCAATCTGTGAAGAATGACTGCTAAGAACATCCCTCCTCACATTTATTGACAAATCCTACAGATGCATGCTGGGATTTCTTCCTAACAAATAAAAATGAACAATTCTTGGTATCTACCCCAGCATTTGTTCTTTCTTGCCTTGAAATTAGAATGCTATAAACACTTGACTGTATTGTTTTTATTCTTACTTTGTGAACTTTTTCCTTATTACTGTTGCTTTGCCTAGTTTTGACCTGAATTTATATATATATATATATATATATATATGATAAAAATGCAGTTTTCAGGTATGCTATATTTATGAGTCAAAGAGCTCAATATCAGAGATAGAGAGTATATAAATATAAAAGTGGATATTGAAGTCAACACCCAGTGGCGACAGTCTAATTCATCAAACTATGATGATTGCATATAAGAATGAAACAGTCTTGATTTCAGTGTTTTTATATATATATATATATAATCAATCTATGACAAAAGTGATATTTGCCAAAAGGAACAGCTAAATAAAGAGTGCTCAATACAGTTTTCAAAAACGAAAATGTGCAAATACATTCATAAGCAAGTTTTTTTTTAAAATTAAATATCTAGATAAACTACCTGATGAAACCATTCTGGTAGAAACTGTGGTAGCATAAAGGTTGGTGTCTCCAATATTATATATGTGTGTGTGTGTGTGTGTTTTGAGCAATAAAAAATATTGAAAAATGAACATTTTCAGACACACTGGGTTGTATAGTAATATTTATTGTTTTATTATTTCAGTTAGTTTCCTTGACTAGTTTCAGTCAGCATGGCCATCATCAGGAGAAAAAAAAATCCTGCTTGTTAGTACCAGTGAACTACAGGAATGTGTGTGTGTATGTATATATATATATATATATATATATATATATAGTTTACTTAGTATTATTTTGCCCTGTTCTTTTTTTATTATTTTTGTTGTTTGTTGAGAATTTTGTCAATTATAATTAAACATGGCCAATTATTTCACAAAAATAAAGAACTACGTACAGATTTTTTCTTGTTAAGATGTAATCATCTGTAACAGTGAATGTTACATTGATACATCAACTATTTACATGGGTACTACTGGATTGTTGACTTCTGTACAATAATAGAGAAATACATGATCACAACAGGTATATCATTAGGAAACAGAGTATATTGTTAATTTTTTTCTCATTGAAGAATGGAGGCATAATGTTAGCAGTTAGATTCTTATTCCTAACTGTTTATAATTCTCAAACCACATTAAGTTCCAAGTAATGTTCAACTCTGCAAGAACTGACAAAAAAGAATTAAATAAACTTAGATGATAATGTGCTATGATTAGCTAAAGAATTTACTTTTCAAAACTAACTTCTCTATAGTTAAATGGTAGTTTTTCCCAACCACAAAAGGTCAATAAAATGAATCATCGTAACATGTTCAATAAGCCACTAACGCACAGTGAAAAATACTTTTTATGACAAACTGGTATCCTTGTTCTTTTCAAAGATTGTAGACATTAATATATCAAATTTTTCAAAAGGTGTGTGTGTGTGTGTGTGTGTGTGTGTGTGTGAGAGAGAGTTTACATAACATTGCCAACTTCATTCACTGTGTTTTTTTTTTTCATGACACAACAATCTAAAGCATTTCTAAGGGGAAAAAATTAGTTGGACAATCAGTCAAACTGTAAATGCATTATAAATTCTCAAACTAAAATGTTAGGAAAAAGAAACAAAGAAGTAAAAAAAATATGTATATTTATATAAATAAACCCAATATTGAATGGAGATTTTTCTCTTATTACAAAGATCAAAAAACAACTTGAGATGTCATTTAAAAAAAAACAAAAAAAAAAACAAATTATTTTCTTTTTTACCTGACAGTTTATTCTGTTATCGAATTACATGTAACTTTTTATTCTTTTTCTTGAAATATTTTAAGTATATCTTTCATAATAAAAATAATAGAAAATGATCAATTTCTTACTGCTTATTTTACAGTCAAAAAAACAAAATTTTATTGTAGTGATTCAATGCAAACTATTTAAGAAATACAAAAAGTTGCAGAAACATCACAAACCTATCACTGAACAGATTATTCTGACTTTTTTAACATGCATAAAAATAAACATCTTCATTATTTACATGCAGACTATTGTCCTCATCTTTGTCATTATTAGCTGTTATGCCCTTTGGCTTTCATCAGGTGTATATTGATCCAGGTAACCTACAAGGGATTTCAAACTGAACCATTATTTAATCTGCAGGAATAGATTGTTCCAATTACACTATCCATGTTTAAGGACATCTTATCCAGTTGTTATTTAGTACTGCTCAGTTATTGCTCACTCTTTTCACCAAGTACAAGTACTTACAATTTCTATGTTGCCAAATTCACAAACCAATGCTTTAATCCACTAGGCTATTCTCCTATTAGACAATTCACTGTGAACTTGGAGCTTTAAACCTAATGTGCCAGCTGATGAGTGATGCTGCTGCTGCTTGTCATGCACTCTAAAACTTCTTTTTTGTTATAGCTCCTACTGCTGGTGAAAACTTGTTATTAGTATTTCTTTGTTAACAGCTTTCATATCTTATTTATTTCTATATTAGGTCTACTAACTGGGCCCTCATAGCCTAGCATATGTGCTGATTATTTCAGACATAACTCTACAGTGTTCTGCCTTGTTTATTATTTTAAATTAAAAGCATTTTCCACAGAATTCAATAACAACCTTTTACCTTCCATACATAAACAGTGATGCCTGATTTCATTGTTTCTCCTCTCATTATGCCTTTTGATGTTCCTCCGGCCTTATATTTAGGGAGTGGCTAGTTCCACCTTTATATTCTCTGCCACAACTGCAAGGAATGGAGTACACACAGTTCTTGGTCATGTTTTCCCCTGTGTTAGACTTGATTCAGCAGAGATTTCTCTGTAGAGTGCAGCTGCTACTGAATATTGTCCTCATATGAACCACAGATCATCTGAATCTTTTCTGATAAGTCTTTGATTTAAGGCAGACAGACTGTGGCAATTTTCTAGTTCTCCTCCTTGAATTTACATAGATTAAATAAAGGGTTCAGTTTGAAATTCTGTGTAGACTATGCAGATGAACATTTTGGCAGAAACATTGTGATAACAACAACAATGATGTGAACAACAGTCCATATGTAAATAATGATAACCCTCTAATCCCAGAAATTCAGACAGAAACATTTTCATGTTTAAAAAATTTAGAGTTTCTTCTCCCACACTTCATTTATGGAGCTCTATCTGGGTCCTTGCTTTCTAGTGAACTACAGTCTTCAAAAATTGAAATTGAAATGTAACACTAACAATTGTCATCTGGCTACAGTCCTCTTTGTTTCTTTTACTTTCACTGCAATTTAATGGCTTTATCACCTTCCTTGAAATGAAATAAAAAAAAAAAAAAAAAAAAGAGAAAAATTTGAAGATTCTTGGCAATATACAAATACTATGATTTTTTTTAAAGATCTTATTCTAACAGTCACTGCTTAATTTTTATTTAGTGTTATCTTCAGTAAAAGAACTCCACTTATGCTTGACTTAAATTTTTCAAGAATGTGGATTTGCAATCAGTGAGTTGAATCAAGAGTAGAAAGTAATAACATAATGAATCAATTTTGATATATGATAACATTCTCCCTTTTCCCTACCTTCACTGCATGCATCTAATTTGCTCAGTCATATTTATAAGATGCAATATCACATGCTTCTCATTACTCTATCACTATTCCCATGAAAAATCTTCAAATCAACTACATTCTCTAGTTCCACCAGTTCAAACAAATTTGCAGCTAAAGTCCACTATGCCATATATACAGAGGTGAACCATCCTTATTCACTTTGAAAGAAGGAACTTCTATTCAGACAGCTTACTTTCCAAGAGCTGCTACTTTAGAACAGACCTGAGAGGATGCTTTCCTGAGCATAGAATCTTAACCTATTTATGGTCAAAACTGTTAACTATCATATGTATCCTCACAATTGGTACTTATTTATATTTTTTTTTGTATGTCTGTGCAACAACATCATTTAGTAACCCTATATAATGAGTGACTCTTGAGCCTTGTATTACAAAAAAAAAAAAAAAAAAAACACTGACAAATTTGCAGTGCATCTAAATCTAAATCAACTGATTTGCTGATTTAATAATACATTATTTACATTTTTTCACAAATTTTCAAGCCAAGATAAAAGTTGTTAAATGACTGATCTCTTAACTGTTCAACTTCCGGTTAAGATAAAGAAAATCTCTTTGGGTATTCCAATTAAATTTTGAATTCTTCTTTTATGGACTATATCCCTTCAAAACATGTGCAATCATGGCTCTCCACAATGTTTTGTCTCCTCCTGAAATATTTGGTTCTATACCATTCCTCTTTGTCCATATTTTACCATTCATTCATACAAAGATAGATAGTTTACTTGCTGTTTCCTCCTGCCCTTCCTGCTGTCCTGTGAATGTTATATTTACCAAGCCTTCTTTCCTCATAATGTATGTCACAGAAATTTCAACTGTCTCTTGCTGATTTTAAATGTGTCCTTTTAGCTCCCATTTTCTTTAAAACTTCCTTATTTCTCATCTGTTCAGTCCATGTTGTTCTCAGTATCCTTCTGCAGAACATCTGTTGCCTCATATCTCTTCTTCATCTATTAGAAAATTGTCCTGTATTCACTGACTAATATGAGAGCAGCTCAAAATTATTGTCTTAGCTTCCAATGAAATTCCCCTATCTTAATACTTTGCTTTATCTCTAGAAAGCATCTTTTATCAGCCATATGATCCTTTGAATTTATGTTTCACATTTTTGTCATCTGTTACTACACTACCCAGAGAATTAAATTTCTGTACCTATTTAATTCTGATGTCTTCAATCCAAAGTTCACACTCACCCCCCCTTCTCTTGCTGACAACTATACATTCTGCCTCTTTACAATTCATAGTCCCTTTTTATGTTCTTGTTTTCTTTTGCTACTTTCTCTTGAAGTTATTGTAGGTTTCCTACCAAGTTCACCATTACAAACCTAAAAACTTATCTTTTAAGATCATTATGATTCAAACATTTTTTTTAACTTCCTGTTAAAAAATGCTTCTTTTTTTTTTTTTATTTTCATCAAGGTTTAAAAAAAAAAAAAAACAGGACAAAACTGAGAAATGTTTTCAAAATAAAAATTTGTTTTTGTTATTCTCATTCTAGTTTTATATTAACTGGATTTTTTGGGAACCAT
This sequence comes from Acanthosepion pharaonis, assembly GCA_903632075.3. Classification (NCBI taxonomy): domain Eukaryota; kingdom Metazoa; phylum Mollusca; class Cephalopoda; order Sepiida; family Sepiidae; genus Acanthosepion; species Acanthosepion pharaonis. Next base: position 1,287,664 of record CAHIKZ030002822.1, read on the forward strand.
TATCATATACACAAAAAAGAGCAGTCAACATTTTAGCCAGAGAAAAATCAATTTTTAGAGAGAAAAATATCACCAAGAAGCTAAACATGCTTTTTAAGTTAAACAATCAGGCAATAATGCTATATTTGTAAGCAATCTCAATCATATAAAAGAAGTTAGTTAAATGTGTTTTTCCTATCAACGGGGGTGATGTTTCCAGTTCCCAAAAGCAACTAGAGATTTTTTTTTTCTTTCAACAATACGAGAACAAAAACAATGGAGCTTTTGCAGCTATTTCATAACAGAATGGATTTCTTTTCCCTAAAGAAAACCTATCATTCGTTTATTTTCTTCTAAATAATCTGGACGACTGAGCACTTAACATTTCTCATATTGTGACAACCGATAACGGAGGTAAACATGCAGGAAAACTTTCACTAAGTGAATGACAAAGAACAAAAAAGAAAAACTGAACATATGTACAGTAAAAGAATTTAAAAAAAAAAAATACTTAGAGTGAAATACTCTACAGAAAGTACTAAAAGCTGTCACAAAGCAAAGCAAACTTGTGTCTTCAAAATGTACTAATGTCCAAGCTATCTAAAAATCAAATGACAATTTTCCTTTCTTGTCATGTTTGAAAATCAACATTTTCTTTCAAGTTTAATCAAAGTATCACTAACCAAATGCCATAGATAAAAGGAAAAACAACAACAACTCTACCTGCACCACTCCAGCATTCTTGATCTTCATTGAACTTTCACATTACAAATTGTTCAATTACATCAAGAATAGATATTTATTAAACTTGATATGGCACAAGGCCACCAGAACAAGAGCACTCAATGAAGCATGAACTCTCCCATGAGTGAATACTCTAGCAAGACCAACATGTTAACTACCATCTGATACCAGACAACTTCATCTTTAGTCTTCAGTATTATACTTTATTTATTTTCAGCTATATAACTTGATTAGATTTTACAACTGAGCAAATATTTTATTTTACTAAAAGCAAAGTTAAAAGCTTATTTTACAATTTCATTAAAGCAGTAAACAGGCTTAAATTTCTGATGACAACAGTTACATGTTATAATTAATAACATAATTCAAGCATTTCTAACTCAAATTATAACAATTAGATTAGAGAGCAGTAAAGAGGCTTAGATTTCTGAAGGTACAAAGTCAGCTTGACACTCATGAAATGTGAACACATGATGTACATTATAAAAAAGATTTGATTATATAGAAACGAAGAGTATTAATCATATCAATTTTATATTGTTCTGAACTAAAAAAAACAGAGGGGGAGAAAAAACAAACATACAATTTATATTGATTTAAAAAGGCAAGTAAATCTCAATGAGAAATTATATCATCTAAGAAGCATGCATAATCAAGTCCCAGTTGAATAGGATAAAAGTGGATTGCAATCAAATGCTCAGAGTTTCAAAAATCTTGTCATCAAGAATAAATAGAAGCGAAGGTTTCAGAAGACACAGATTTTTGCAAAATGTACCTAAACACTTACAATTCTATATATCTCAATGCCCATTTGATTTTTCCTTGACCAGGGAATACCTGTGGAAAATAATAGTGGGGAATGTCCAGAAGAAAGCCAGTTTATTCTTTAAACAAAAAAAAAAAATTACTTTTAAGGACCCATTCAAATATTAAGCCTGAATAGACTTCAAGAACACTGAAAATTACAATCTTCAAAAATTTAAATCCAATATCAATCACAATTTTCTGTCTTCCTGAAATTCATTCTTTTATTGTTCCATCTTCACACTAAAGTCTTTTCATTCTCTTCCACTCCCTTTAATACCTCTCAGCAGAATTATCCCATTGCTTGGAGTGAAACTGAAGCAACAGAAACAGACAGTTTCAAATTAGCATATTTTACCATATTTCTAGAAATTTTGGGTAGGTTAATTAAAACTCAATAATAACATTAACAGCAAAATTAAGAATTTGACATTTGCTGAATGTTTATAAAGACCAAACAATGGATGTGAGTACAGTTAGGCAGAGGATAATGCATTTCAGTAGTAGTGACAGTAATATATATAATGTAATAAACTATGTTTATAAGGCTGTCATGCTGGCTCTTGTGCATTGCTGGCAAAAAATGCATCTAGTCAATAATGGTGACTTATGTAGAAAAATAGCATTCATCAGCTGAAAACTTGATCATCCAATAATGTCATTCTGCTTGCCATATCTGTGGCGGTTTCCATGAAAATATATAGGATGCATTACTTTCAGAATGCCCTCTTATTGGTGGATCAGCAAATAATTTTCATCTGTAATTTTTTACTATACAGCATTTGATCTGTATTAGTAATATTCACCACTGAATTAATCTCTTTCCTTGTTGATGGGTTTATGTTGAAAAATTTGTTAGATAGAGGCTTATGTTCTTTCATTTGTATTGTATATTGTTGTCACATCTGGTTGGATGCATTGGCTATTTATTGTGAGATTCTTGACAAAATCCAAAGAATGTGAAATATTATTGGTCCTGGCCAGGCATATCTAGTTCAGTCACTTTCCCACCATTATAACATAGCTTCCCTGTGATTTTTCTATAAATATTTCAATGATAATTATTTTTTTTCTTACCATAGCTTTATGAATTAAAGTGCAGTAATACTAAATTGGTGACAAAGTCTCATCATTTTACAATTGAGTTCTACACTAACAGTTTCATCTCTCATATTTCTAACTTATGGAACTATCTTTTGGCTCATTGTTTCCTAGACAAATTTGATCTTCAAAAATTTAAATGCAATGTCAATTGTCATCCTTGCTCCACTATGTTTTTTTCTTTTTTTTTTCTCAGATTCTTTCACTTTCTGACACTAACCCCTTCTGTCTTAATCACCTTACTTGGGGTAAAATGATTAATAAAAAATGCATACAAATACACACACAGCTATATATGTAAAAAAAAAGGTTTAAAATTTATATATGTGTAGTCGCATCAGCATAAACATTTAATCCAATGAAATCTTAAAAAATGAAAAGTGTCACATTAAAATTTTTTCCCATTTTGACATTAATTTTATGCACACACTATATATATATATATATATATATATATATATATATATATTCACAGGGGTACAAAATTTTATAACAATAAAAGCAGATATATTAAAAAGCATTTACAAGCAAAAAGAAACAATTTATATCAAAAGAGCAGGTGTTTATATATATATTATAGTAAAATGGTAATACCAAAATATAATAATTAAAAACAGCTAAACTGGTTTATTGGTCTTGTCTCATCAGACGAAAAATCATTCTCTTTCTCTATATATATATATATATATATATATATATATATATATATATATATATATATATATATAAATCTGCTTTCATTGATATTAAGGAGGAACTTTATTTTTGCTTCCAACAAATGGCTAGGCTTCAGAAGAGCGTTTGTGTCTGATCACATTTTCATTCCATCTATAACATTCATGTATTCATATTCCAACATGAGCATTAAAAATGAAAGCAAGAACTGAAATTCAAATGTTAATGATGATCCTGAAAAGATATGTAAAAAGAAAATGCCACCCAGCTTACTAAATGCACACTGAATTTATACCACTTTACAGCCAATAACATTATTTTTTTTTGTGGTGGAGAAGAAGCAGATACAAACGCATCAGCTTATGTACCTTAAATGTAAAAAGTTGCTATTTGTTATATTTAAGTAACCACAGCAGTCTGATGATGAAATGGTGCCTAAAAGATTCCAACAATCTTATATCTAAATCAGCACAATAGCTACTGCCATTGAAATCAGAGACCTATTTACCATCTTGTACTTACTATCTTGGAGAAATTGATGAATGATAAGCAGTTTGTTGAATCTTCCTATCCAATTTGAGTTAAGAGCATTCATCCTGAAGGCAACAAGTCTTAAATTGCATTTGTGCTAAGTGGGCTGTTCAGTTGAAGAATTAGGCAATAGACACCATCTGGGGAGCATAATTATCTAGAACTTTACTAGCAATCCTTTGACTGATGATCCAACTTTGATAACTTCATTGTTATGAATTAGGCAAGACAAAGAAATGCACACATATGAATTGTTGGCCTTGATCTGGCATCTTGGCTTCAGTAATTTCCCCATTACCATAAGATTGTCTCCTTTTGCCTTTTTTTTTCTGTAAGTACTTTCATGATAATTGTTCAGATGAGCTCTTCATTATGGTGCCTAGACTCTTTGAAGTTAAGCGCAGTACTAGACTGGTGACAAAGTCTCACCAATGTACTGTTGAGTTGACTAAATGTAGCTGTAAGTTCTAAGCTAACGGTTTCTTTTCTCACTTGTGGAAGTCCCTTCTGTTTCCATGCTTCTCAGTCAACTTCAATCTTCAAAACTTTAAATGCAATGTCAATTGGTATCTACTGTCTTGATTTTACTTCTTTTGTTCCCACTTATTAGCAATGTTTCTGTTTCTAACTCTACCACTCCCAGTAACCCCTTGTGTCTTTGTGGATTTAATGCCTTGCTTGGGCTGAACTCCATTAAAAAAAATTTTTATATATATATATATATATATATATATATATATATATATATACAGAAGAGTGAAGATAATTGTTATATATATATATATATATATATATATATATATATATATATATATATATAGAAATATAGTCTTAAGGTGTGCTATATTTATGGGATAAAGTGCTCAATATCAGAGATAGAGCGTGTGTAAATATAAAAGTGAACATAGAAGTCAACACTTAGAGGCGACAGTCTGTTTCATGCTGTATGCAATCGTCAGGCCACATATGCTGTTATTTTTATAACATAAAAAAACATGACTTTTTCCTACAGCTGCACCGAGAGCATGGCACAAATAATAAAAAAGCACAATAGGAAAATTATCAACAAACCACACGAACAAATTAAACCCACGTGCAACTGCAGAATAAAGAACGAATGTCCCTTAAACGGAAATTGTTTACAAAACAACGTAATATACCAAGCTACGATAAAATCACCAGATAATGAAGAAAAAGTATACATAGGAGTAACTGAAGGACTCTGGAAGCAAAGAAATTATACACACAAAACATCGTTCACAAATAGTAAATATGCGAACAGTACTATGCTTTCTAAGTATATCTGGGAAATAAAAAACAAAACGCACATCACACCAAAAATATCTTGGAAGATAAGGAAAAAGTCATCAGCCTACAACAATCAAAAACTTGCAAACTTTGCTTGGAGGAAAAAATAGCTATCATTACTTTCCCCGACCAAAATAAATTATTAAATAAAAAGATCCAAGCTCATCTCAAAATGCAGGCATGAAAATAAATTTTACTGCGTAACTAAAAAAAATGAAAAACGAAAAAATAAAACAAACAAATACACTAATAAAAAAATAAAAAAATAAATAAATACTATATTGCTTAAAAAGCGAAAACCGAAAAAAAAATATACAAATAAATTAACCTAAATTCATCCAAGTAAATAGACAAACCAATCCCAAATTAAAAACTGTTCCGCCAAAAAAAATAATAGTTAGAATGAACTACAACAACCAACCCCAAAATTGAACAAATAGCTTGAATTAAATTCTCAAACCAAAACAAAACTGTTAAATACGTGATATAAACAAATTTTTTACTACGTTAAGAAATAAAATATATAAAAGAAAATAAAAAACGAGCAATATAATTTGACCCAAATAAATAAACAAAGCGACTTCCAGTAAAAAAAAATAACCGCCATAATAGAATACCCACAATGCACCACTAACCCGTATATATATAAATAGCCGAGAAAAATAACAGCATATGTGGCCTGACGATTGCATATAGCATGAAACAGACTGTCGCCTCTAAGTGTTGACTTCTATGTTCACTTTTATATATATATATATATATATATATATATATATATATATAATATAAATCAATAATATCAGGATATGTAAAAATTACTAGAATTTATATAGTACAATGTGAACAGAATTTTTGTCAAAAAACTACAGAAGAGAAAAGTAAAACAATAGCAAATTAATAAAAGCTCAATCTATTGAACATTTATTAATTTATTGTCTCTCTCTCTCATATATATATATATATATAAACAAGTTTGATTAAAAAAAACTGACAAAATCTGTTTGCTTAATCTCTTATTCTATTTTTCTAACTTTTTGATAAAGTGTTAGAATTCCTTTGTCTAGACCAAAAAAATTCTAACTACCACACAGATATTATATAGGTTCCTGAAAATGACTGCAATGATTGAAAATACTTGAACATAATAACACAGTATAACTTTGGACAGCATATCCACAATTTCAAGTACAATATTCGGAAATTGGAAAAATACAATAAAAAATGAATAGACAGAAGATATTTTTTTTTTTTTTAAATCAAACTTGTTTGGCTGAATACTTGCTGCCTAAATATACCTTATATATATTGTGATGACAAAGATAACCTTGTATATTTGTTGTTTTTTATTTAATTGACATGTTGGAGCAGAAAAGTTTTTTGAAATAAACAAGTTGGCTTTTGCTTGCTGAGTGATAACTGGCAAACCTCTGTGTTGCGTTAAAGTCAAAAGAAATCTCAATGATACATCGAAGTACACAAGAAAAACAAATGATTCCATCTTACCATTATGCTTCTAAGTAAATGTCAAAACATGGAAACTCACCTGAAAAGAAAAAAAAAAAAATTAAATTATAAATGAGAAAACACAAAATCTGTAAACATTCATTTTAATTTAACTATTATCATGTTGGTGATAATGATGATAAGTAATGCTTGCTTGCTCTTTTATGAGTATACTTATCTACTAGGATGATTATGTAATGCCTGTTGCAAGTACCTGTTCAGGCATAATTGTGCTTCAATATCTACAGAGCCCGCCTTTGGTTTATACTGTATCTATGCTGACTTTAGTTACAGTTCCTAGAATAGATGACATAATCTGTCATAATCTCAAATTGAACAAAGCCAGTACATTCAAACTACTTATCTACAATGACTTGTAGCTTCATGGAAACACAACCATCAATGGCTGCTGAACAGATGCTTTTTTTTTTTATATGACTTCACTGACAAGTCTTGAACCAAAGCCTGAGATGGTTTTCAGGCATCTCTGAATGGTGCCACACACTAGGATCATCTCCAAGTTGTTATCAAACATAGTGAAATTCAAATCTTGGACTTCATTGTTAGAATGCTAACATTCTAACCATTAAGCCATGTATCGACAATATGATAAGAGATTATACAATTAGCTAGCTAAAATGAATAATTCTTGATATCACTAATCTTAGAGAAGCAAACATGAAACTCACACCTTTGATGCAAGTAACAAAATAGAAATTATATTTTTCTACATTAAATCCTTCTAGTATTGTATATTAAAAGCACTACATTTTGTTAAAATAATAAAATAGAAAAGCAAAAGTAGAATTTGCATAACAATCTCAAATTTACATGCATCAAAATATCAATTGATATAAACCAAGAGAAAATCAACAGCATTATTATATATTAATTACTTGGGTAAGTAGAGCTAAGAATAATTTTATTACTATTTGTATAAAGAAAAAGAGGAAGAAGATATATGGTCTGATGGTTATTTAATTTAAAATCTCATGATATATGAATTTATTTATACCACTAAAATAATGTCAGATTCAATCATTCAAAATTTACTGCAATCAGATATAATAGTAAACATTTTTAAATGAGACTCTAGAGTAATTGGCCATGGTTGATTGTAATTGGTAGAAATGTCCAACAAACAGAATTGACAACATTTCCAATAAACAATAACAAAAGAAAGAAAAAGGACAGGGCAAAATAATACTAAGCAAACATTATATATTCAAAATAAAACTATGTCAAACAACAGTATGAAGGCAAAACATTCACAAAGAGTGGGGACAACACACAAAAGGTATACAGACAAGTGATTGCAGCATTCTGATTTCAAGACAAGAACGAACAAAAAATATGGCAGATCAAACCAAGAAGTGGTCTATCTTATTGGCTAGAAAGAAAATCCAACAAGCATCTCTATGATTTGTCTATAGATTTGAGGAGGGGATGTTTTTAGCAGTCATTCCAACAAGTATTGAAACCAAGAGAAACAATTGTCTTCACAAGATTTTACTATTTTCCCAGCATTCTCATGGTTGGACTTAACAAAAATTTAAAGATCTTAACTAGATTTTAATTAAAAATCTTTGCTATTTACAAAAAATAATCTTAAATGTTAGAAATAATTAAGAGAGTATAAATTTTAATGAATTATTTAATAGTCATAAATTGTACAAATTGTTTTATAAGATTCTGTACTTTTAATGTAAATACTTTATTCAATCCACTATATAATAAACCTTCTAATAGACTTTTGTTAGATTTTTCATATTCATTTCCAAGTATCATGAGATTAAAATTATTTAGAGAATCAGTTTTATACAAACCAAGCTTCCAGATATACTAATGTACATTTTTTTCTTTAATAATTAGAACTCAAGTGAAACAAAAAGGGTGGAAATTTCAGATTTGTGTTTAACGGACAGAACATGATTGGCTATATTGTTATATCCCTGCTATGAGGAGATTTTCAGTCTGGAAATATTTTTCCAATTATTATTATAATCTGCTTTTTCATGTAATCAGTCTTTTTTTTTACCTCCCATGTAAAATCCTTCAAAGTTTTGCCATAGAGATACTGCTACCTGGCATAACTGGTACAAATAAATAAATATTATCCAACTATCTATCTATATATATATATAGCCAAAATTGCTTGGGAAACATCTGGACAAGTTTTATACAACTTGTGTCCTGAAAACAAAAAAAAGTACATGAACACATGAGAAATTGTATAAAAAAAACTCGATCACCACACCTTGTCAGCTGTTTTAAACAAAACCTGCATAAAAGAGGTATTGCTACCCAAATACACAATATATATGTAACTTGATTTCAAACAATTTCATCACTTAATCAATCCTCTAATCCAGGCAGTGTGGATTGGTTGCAAAGTCTAATCATTTTACAGTTGAAATTGCCAGATGTAACAGTAGGTTCTATGCTAACAGTTTCTGCTATTACACTTCTTGTTTGTAGAAATGCAAAATTTAAATGCAATATTAACCGTTATATTTAGTTTTCTTAATTTCTGTTCTTTCATTGTTCTCAGTCCTTAATAATCTTTTTTTTTATATTATTTCACACTCACCAACTCTCCAGCATCTCAGCTGCTTTGTCACCTTGCTTTTGTTGAAAAACAAAAAAAAAAAACTATGTAAAAGTACCAGAGTCCAACAATTTAATTTTTTATTATATTAAAATCCAACAGTTAACCGTATAAAGCTTGATGACTCATATTGTTGTCAATGTACCATAAAATTACATCTGGCATTTTCTTGTTACAAGATATTGGAAATACGATTTGGTTAATAGTTTCAATTTATTTATTTTTCTTTTGATAGAAAACAAATAATTGTTGTATTTGACAACTGTTTGGTGATAGATCAGTTAAGCAGACATCAAAAGTAATTTCTTTTTTTTTTTTTATTTTATTTTTTTTTAAAGCCCAAAGCAATATAAAAAAATCTCCTCTGGAACTAACTCAGACACACACACATACACACACACACACACACACACACACACATAAATAAAAAGAGGAAGATGTATTTTGACATGGTGCCAAGTTCTTAAAAGGGTCAAACAGTTATCAACAATGATATTAACAGGAAACAATGTGGGAGGGCAGAAGAGCCATTCAAATGAAATACCAATTTCATTTATGATAAATATATTCTTTATAGATAATAAAGATCAATTCTTTGTGATAACAAATGCTCTGAAACCCTTTGGAGATGCATTTTTAATTTTTTTTTTAAATATCAATATTTTTGGCCTGCCTACAAATGCATATATGTACATAAGTGCATTTGAATTATTATTGCAAATCATTATTTAAAAGTAGAAAACTTAATTGCTACTGAAAAACCAAATGAAAATATAAAATCCTGGATCAGTAAGTCCATAGTTATTACCTGAATTTTGATCTGAAATTTTTATTGTGTAATATTCAATTTAGATGATGAATGGGTTAAGTGCATTAACAAGGAAAGAGTTCATGCTGAAGTATAAATATCTGCAGTTTGAGGATACAGATTTCTTGATCCACCTGATACTGTATCTGTACATTTAAATACTAATGGAAAGAAATAAAATAGCACAAAAATTTCTTTCTTGGCATTAAGATCTTAAACTTAGCCATGTTTTGCTACAAGTAAAATCTGATTCTTTCATGTTCTCAACTTTTAATAAATAAAGTATAAATAAAAAAAAATTCTGGGAAAAACTTTAAGGTAGAAATATTTGATCTCAACTTTTCCCTTTGTGTTCACTTTTGCTTTAATATAAATGAAAAGTCTACAAGATTTTTTTAATTTTTATTTTCACCTTAATAAAAAAAAATTGCATTGCTATTCCATAATTTGTCTGGCAAAAGGACACAAGTATGGGTTGCTTACTATGGACTCTATTCAGTAAAAGAGTAATGATCTGCAAGATGCATTTGTCAAACAGTGCTTCATGGCCATGTGGCTAAATATTTGGAAACTACACATTGCAATATAAAGAATCTTGAATAAAAGGAAAAAACATTCCTAAAAACTTATCAGATAGAAAGGACATTTTCTTTTTACTCCCAGCTAAATAATCTTTTAGCAGATAAAAGAGAACAAGCAAAACTGACAATGATACTTGGTGCCAACATTTCATAGCCAATATATCAAAGTTCATTTGGAGGCTATTTTGCAATAACTAACCTCCAGAGGGAAAGGCCAAGTGTAAAACAAAGGCAGACAAACAAAACATTAGCACTTATTTAAAAAGAATAAATAGTCATTATTTCATCAAATATTCACTAAGTGCACCAAAACCTAGATCCTATCGGCATAATATAACACTCAAAGTGTGTGAGTGCTTCCACTTTACCATTATTTCAATTTATTACAGAAATAGGTTGGGAAAAGGATAAGAGGATTTTTGAAAATGTTTATTTTATCCATTATAACAAATAAAAAAAAAGAAAAGATAATAGAGAAACAATTGGGAACCGAGTCAGCAATATTCAAACACTATTATAAGGACAATGGTGTATTGGGCCACAGTAAATTCTCTTCTTCCATCTCGCCATATTCTCATAAATACAAACCTAATAGGATGATAAAATTATAAAAAATGAGAGGCTCCAGACATTTGCATTTATAATAATCACATTTCAAGAATAAATTTTATCATATATATATATATATATATATAAACGTCATTATTGGTAACCTTAACAGTACAATAAAAAATATATTTTGGTCCCAATGAAAATGGTTTTTGTTATTGTCAGTTTATTCAACAACAAAAAGATTTGTCTGCTGGAGTGATGTTGGTTGGAGGTTTTACCAAAATGGAAAAAGGGAAAAAATGACTTATTATTTAATGTGTAAGTTTTAGCCAGAGACTGCCAGTTGCACATCTCTTTTAGAAAGGGACAGAAAGTAAGCAGCTCATTCAGCAGTTTGATAATATTGCAAGACTGCTGAAGAGACATCCTGAGCTCAAAGGGAAAAAGTAGATTATGACTAAAGTTTTAAATCTATATAAAAGCATGAGTTTGTTGCCTTGTAATGCATAAAATATGTCATGTTAGATTTTTTTTTTCTGCTTTCCTTACATTTGTTATAAAAGGGCACTTAAATTTACAAGATAGACAAAGTATGATAATGGTAGCATTAGCAGTTTCGCTATAAGGAAACATTTGGCATTTATTGACCAAGCAGCCAGTATGGCTTTCTTTTAAAACAATTTTTTGGTAAAATAGGTTTTTCAAGTCCAGTAGCTACTATCACTCTTTACAGTAGTGATGGGTGTTTCTTTCCTAAGCTTTTATTTGAATTAGTGTGAAATGTAAACATCTGGATCATCATTATATTCTCTTAGATAGACATGTGCTATCCATTTTAGTTGTTGCCGCTGTTGTTGGTAGTCATCAAGTGATGTGATTTATATTATTTAGTATCGTTCTTTGTTTGTGATTCTGTAGTACCAGTCCACAAGAAGGATGATCTTGGCCAAAATCTTGAGGCTTCACTCACTCAAAGCCTTTTTTCACCATTGATCTTTGAAAACAATTGTACACAGCTGACAGTTTAGATATTTCTAAACAGGTTTGGTGCCATACAGGACATCTATATAAACATCTTGATATGACGGGACTATTTAAGAACATGACACTAGTTTTCAGGTTGATGTTTTGGTTTTATTTTGTAGTGTTAGGCAAAACTACCCTGAGTGCAGCCTATTCTATGTTCATCATCCATAAATCCTGTACTAAATTTGTTATAACTGATCTATATGCTGACGTATCTGAATTGTTTAGTATTTACTAAATGCATATCCTGAATTTTTATGATGGATTCAGGGTAAGTGCCCTCACTACTTTCATTTCAATTCCAGATCATACTTTCTATTTTGGAAAGGTTTATCTTGAGTCCTATTTCTTGGAACATTTCATAGAGAATGTTTAGATATCTAAAACTGATAAAACCCAAAGTAATATAACGAACATCAAAGTATATTCCAAATATTAAAAGCTGCCATATGATTAGCAACAGTCCAATATTTTTATAATGGTTAAACTTATAAACTTAGTGCAACAACAGCAAAAATGAATAAAAAGCCAAACAGGGGTAAGGAATATGGGGATAAAACTTCCAAATGAAGTAGTTTGATCTGCTTGCACACAAAGTTAACATTTGAATTTTTTAAGCTGGATCTTAAGTCAAGTTTTTAACATCAATGTTAAATAAGTCTGGTGAGACAACACATCCTTATCATAGAAGTTCTACCAGGATTCATTATCAGCAGCTACAATCTTAATAACATTAGATATGCAGATGACACAGTGTTGATAGCAGACATGGAAAGGAAACTACAAGAACACCTTCAGAAGGTAGTAATGGAAAGCAAGAAGAAAGGACCAAACTTCAATTGTAAAAAGACATAATTCTTGATTGTTAGAAAAGGTAATGCCAAAGATGCAAACTACAAATTGAAGATACCAAAATCAAGCAAGTACAACAATTTAAATATCTAGGAAGTGTTTTAACAAAAGATGAACAATGTAATATTGTAATCAGAAGGCACATGTGGATAGCAAAAGATGTATTCCAAAAGCTCAGCAAGGTATTAAGAAACGAGAAAATTTCATTAGAAACAAAGAAAATATTACTGATCTGTTATGTGATATTGTCCTATATGACGGTGAATGCTGGACAATATCATCACAGATGAAGAAAAGAATTGAAGCAACAGAAATGGGTCTACTGAAGCATGCTGAGAATAGCCTGAATTGAATGTGTATGCAAGTATGAAGTTTTAGAGAAAATGGAAATAAAAAGGACACATACTTAATATCAGATTTGAAAATTCTAGGGTGCATAATGAAGAAAGATGGCTTGGAAATTCTGACACTTACATGGCATAATGAAGGCAAGAGGAAAGCAGTGCATAACCTACCTAACAAGTGTGTGTAGATGGTTGGTAGAATAGAAATTAAGAGAGATAGCAAAAATACAAACTTTACTAGAAAGAACAGAATTGTGGAGAGCCATGATCACCCACATTCTGAAGAGACACAGTACATAGAAAAAGAACAAGTAACATTTTACCAAAATGTTTCAGCTGCATACTCTTAATGAAACTTGAGTTTTGCAAAATTCAATATTATTTTGAGACATGAAAATGTATTTCACTCGTACAAAGCACAACCAGGACTTACAAAGTCTTGGAAATGTTTTCTGACCTATGTATGAAAGTTTTGATTTTCAAATAAACTTGATGAACTTTGCTAAAATTCCCAATTCTAAGTTCTGGAAGGTTAAACATTTAGTATAGGGATTGAGAGAAGAGAAAGAGAAAATAAATCCTAAATAACTGAAAGAAAAAAACATACCAAATTTAAATGAGGAACAATATACTCATTTTTTTTTTTAGCGATAGGTTTAATAATTGTCAACAATTGGCTTAATGCACTTTAGAGATTCCAATAATAGAAAGTAAAACATTAGTGACATAAGCTCATTTTAAACTGATCTTCAAAACAATTGAAAATTTGTAAAGATTGAAGTGTTTAAAAGTTCACTACTTAAACTAGATTGTTACAACACAATAATTATCCTTATTTTAATCTTGTTTTAAAGAATTCCTGAAGTAAAAAAAAGAAAAAAAGATTCAGAATTGTTTTTAAGAAAACAAGGAGATTGATCAATTGAACATCTGTTTAATTCCTCTTTTTGTAAGAGCTAACAAATGAAACAAAGATGATCAAAGTTGTAAAAATAACTTTATTTATTTATTTATTGAAATCCAGACTGGAATACATTTTATATTTTACTCCTTTTGCTGTAAAAAGGATAAGTGGGAGCCATTTTCTGACAAGTGTTTTATCTGAACTTCAAAAGTATTGGCATTATTCCAGAAATTATTCAGGTTAGAATACAAGCAGTGCAAGTAATATACAAATTTGTATGAATGGAAAAGAAAAAGGACATTTATACTTAGAATCAGAAAGAGAGATTTGAAATTTCTAGGCTATATGAAGAAAGAGGGTTTGGAGAATTTGACACTCACAGAACATATGGAAGGCAAGAAGGACAGAAGAAAGCAGCAAGTAATCTATTTAACCTTGTGTGCATCAATGATAGAATAGGAATTGGGAAGGGGCAGTTTCAAACCTTACTAAGAGCTACAAATGATAGAAAGCTGTAGAGAGCCACATCATGGCACATAGAAAACAAAGTGAATTGTACTGTTTTTCACATCTGTTATATATGCAAAAAAAAGTTAAAGACTTGAAAATTTAAAAAGAAAACTTATCCAAATAAGTCATATAATAAAAACTGTAAATCAGATGAACAGCTCTCACCATTTTACATGCCACATTCACATCATATCAGTGGGTGGTATGATTATAAATTTTAATTTTTTTTTTTGTCTCTAAATAAAATTTCCTGGGAGACAGCATTTAATTACTTTGAAGTTTGTTACAATTAAATATTATTTGAATCATTGCAATGATTCTAAATAAGGTTTGCAAAACACCAGTTGTGCTTATCCCATTAACCAGAATAGAAATTTTATCAATTGCAATTAAAACAACAATGATGAAATTTCCCATCACCCAGAGTCCATGTAAACACTTCAAATAGTTTTTAAAGCATGAATATTTTTATTCTATTTTGATGTCTCATTTCTCATTTAAAGAGATGAGAAACACCAAAAGACAGAAATGCAGAGATTATTTGGAGGTAATAAAGTATTTCTTCATTTCATCCTATTAAAAATGAATTTTTAAAAATATTTTCATTTAAATTTTGCATTTGGAATTATAGTTCATTCATTGTATCTGAGAGAAAAAAAAGAATACAAGCAAAATGAAATCCTATAAACTGTGTCCTAAGTCATGAGGAAGATTTTGGAGGATCAGGAAGAGTTTTATTGTAACATAAGCTAGAAAATTAATGTCTTTATTTGACCCCAGATGCATTTATGAATAGCAATCAAGAGGCAAGGAGATATGCACAAGAAGAAAAAGAGGGTGATCCCATTGGATTTCATTGAACCTGGACAAGACATCAAATCTGACAGTTACATTGCAATGCTGACTAACCTGAAACCAGAATTTCAAGATTGCTTGCAACATAATAATACCAAGCTCTCACACAAGCTTGAAGACCATTAATCACAGAGAAAATTTTAGCTGGAATATCCTACCATATTCATCATAGTCTGGATTTGGCAACTTCCTACTTTAATCTATTGAAACCAATATATAATGTAGAAACAAGATAATTTTCTTTGACAAGATGCAGTCATCACTCCAGTGAAAAAGTGGGTTGTCATTTCTATTGGTATAGGTTTTTTTTGTTTTGTTTTTTTACAGGTGCAGCACGCAGATACTTGCCTGTTGCTGACACAAATATATAGTCAATGGTGGTGACAATAACTGAAAATAGTATTTTTGGAGCTAAAATCTTGCTACATCAAAAAGGTGTTACTGTGCTCCCTATACACTATAAATTCTCTTATCTGTAACTTATCAATGTCAGCCAGACAATATCCACATAAAAATAAATGAACAACTTATAATGAGCAGGAAATAATGGTAAGCTTGGTGAAGTGTTGAATTTATGAGATTTTTTTTCTCCTTTATTTATTGTACATATTTGACTGGTTTCATGAGTCTAACAAACCCTCCACCTGTAAGAAATATTACAATACAAATAAGGTCAATATACAAAACTATTCACTTGCTTATACAATGAGCAGTATCCAGTAATACAAAAGGGCGCTGAAAAGTATTTTGGGGATAATCAAGTGAAAGGAATGACCTAGAACCATGAAATGCATATACTGTTTTGCTTAACCTATAGAAAAAAAAAATTGATGTCTTGTCATTGAAATACAGATTTTGGAAAATGTACCAAAGAAATCTTCAGTAGCTCACCATATTAAAAACTGGCCAGAATTGGGGAAACATCTGAAAATTTACTCTTTATACAATATAATCTTAATGCAAATTTCAAGGTAGAAAAAATAATACAAACACATGCTAAAATATTTCAACACTGTAAATTTTGAATTACCTTCCTGGTTGGAAAGTTTAGAAATAATCAGACAAAATGATGTATTAAGTAAAAATACAAACTATATCACCAGTATATTTATAGAGTAAGCTCAACAGTAGAAATATGTAAAAATATATCCAATTTATATTTATCACATCTAAAACTGGTACTGCAGCAAGCAAAAACTTAAAGATAAGCCAGAATTGACTGGAGAAGTAATTAACAGTGTAAAAATATCACTGCCAGATATTGTCAAAATATCAAGTACTGATTATAAGTAAGAGATTATTGTGAAGACAAGAAGACACAAATGAAATTCCTTGATCAATAAGTACCTCTATAACAAAATATTTTTTAAAAATCCATAATATATATATATATATATATATATATATATATATATATATAGAGAGAGAGAGAGAGAGAATGTTTTAGAGAAAAACACTTTAATTGACTCCCAGGAAAGCTAATATTGACAAACTACTCCACTGAAACTCAACATTTCAATCAGATAATGAAAGGGGAAAAAATCAAACTGGTTAAACTATGATTAAATTTTAAATTCAGAAACACACGCACACATTTTATATATATATATATATATATATATATATATAAAGAGAGAGACACACAAACACATACATACATAAGTATGCATATGAATAGGTGTATAGATCTACAGGTGCAACTACTTTTGTTTGTTTAATGAAGTTTACAGTGAAATCTATCTTTCAATAAAAGGTTTGTGTAAGCAAATATGCATAATGAAAACAAAATTCATTATTTTTCGTATGATTTCAATATCAAAGGTTTTTTTCGTCCCAATTGTTGTATAGATGTTTGCTTTGAATGATTGAAATATTTGTAGGAAATCAAATGAAAAACCTGAGATCAGTAAAGTTTCTTGAAAAAAAAAAAAATAACTAAATAAAAACAAACCAGTAAATTCAGAAATGAAAATAGAAAAAAAAATCATTCAATGTTATTATTACATTATATATATATATATATATATATATATATATATATATATATATATATATATATACACACACATAAGGTTGGTATAGATGGAATAAAATTCCAGTAACCAAAAAAACACTTTTTTTTAAAAAAGTGCTCAATACAAAGTAGAGCGAATAACATACTTATTTGATAATTTGTGTGTGTGTGTGTTTATGTACTGTCTCCTATTTTATTATGTTAGCTTGCAACATCTGAGGCAGGCTGACTTACATGAAAGTGCATACAAAGCAATACCTACATATGGAAAAAAAATGCACATACTGTCTCTCATCAATGATTGCCGAATGTTTACAGAGACCAAACAGTGGATGTGAGCACAGTTAGGTGATGGATAATCTGTTTTTGCAGTGGTGGGGACAAGCCATATTAAAGAGATAAATAGCACCTCAACAAGCTTATCTACCAATATACTGTAGATGGATATGAATGCTGTTTTCACTGCACTAACAATGGTGTTGACAACATTAGGATATCACAGGTGGGTCAATGAATGAACCCATGTACAGAACAACCATTGAATCCAAGTTGGTCAATTCTGCTGAACAACTATAAGGCTGAAGGTGACAGTTTCCAAAGCCTACATCAGTGACAAGACATGGTGTTACCACTATGAGCCAGAATCAAATGACAATCCATTCAGTGGTGATATGTAAAATCCAAGTCAAGGAAAATTCCAAAGCACAATCATCCAGAGAAAAGGATATATGCACAAATAGGAAAAGGTGTGATTTCCTGGATTTCCTTGAACCCATCAAATCTGACAGTTCCATTGCAATGCTGACAAAGCTGAAAGCCAGAATTTCCAGAATGAGGCCAGAGAAGACAACTTATTGCTTGCAACAAAATAATGCTTAAAACCACATCAGTATGCTATATGACCATTAATCATATAGAAAATTTTAGCAGGAATTTCCTACTGCATTTACCACAAAGCCTAGATTTTTTATTTTCATACATTAATCTATTCAAGCCAATGAAATATGAATTACAGAGAAAATTTTCTTTGACAATGATGCAGTTATCATCCCAGTGAAAAAGTGGGTCACCTATATTGGTGCAGCTTTTTTTTTTTTTTTGTTGGTAATCATTTCACCCCCACAAGAAAAGCAATAAAATCACCAAGATGTAAGAGGTTACTAAGTGTGAAAGAATACAAGAAAAAAAAACATTAAGGAAAGAGATGAATAAAAGGTTGAGAATTAAGTAGACAAAAGATAACAATTCACATCACATTTAAATTTTTGAAGATCAAATGTGAATGGAAAGTAAAAAGCCGGAAGAGAGTTCCACAAGTGAGAAGTGTGAGAAAAGAAGCTGTTAGCATAGAATTTAAGGTTACATTTAGACAATTCAACTGTGAAATGATGAGACCTAGCTGCTAATCTAGTACTGTGCTTAGATTTGTAGAGGTACCAAAAAAGAATGCTGTTCAAAATAATTACCATGAAAATATTTATAGAAAAGTCACAGAGAAGCTACATTACATTTTACAGGTTCAGCAAGTAAGCTCATGTCAATTGCTGACAAAAATATATACTCAATGGTAGTGACAATATGGTAAATAGTTGTTTTGTAGCTGAAAATTTGCTATATCAAAAAGGTGTCAATATGTTCATTTACTACAAATTATTATGCAAGTAAATGTTTTCATAATAAAGCTGGTATTAATCAAACTAAGTGGGTTAAACATTAAGGATATATTTTTATTTCTATGATCAATATATTGTCAGAGTTTCAGCTTATAAAATCTTTATCAAAAATATTAATAACAACTCATCAGATTTTACTATAAAGTTCAACATACATTTTTATTCATAAAAAATTTCAAAAAGCCCACATAAAAGTATTTAATGAACACAATATCCTTTATACCTGAATAAATTATCATTATAGATGTTAGTATAAACTCAACATTCTGTAACCTTCAATCTTTCTTCAATTGATTTTACTTGCAGCCATTTTTATTGCTATCCAGAGATGATCTTTATTTGAAGTTTTGTTTATCATCTCTTTTAATGAGATACAAGTTTTCTATCTATGCAGGTAATTCCATTAATTTAGTGGCTTTAAAACTGTTTTCTTTTCTTTGTAAGGTGGGCAATAGTCAGTTTTGCATAATATGAAGTAGTATTATTTTGCAGGAGTATAATCTTTAGCTTAAACTTTCTTGGTTGTAAAGAGTATCATTTAAAAAAATGGTCTGGTTAACAGCTTGCATCATTCTTTGCATTTATCTTGATGCCATAAACTTTGAAGGAATAGATAATTTTACTCCAAACAATAATATCCCTAAAATATTACACCATTTCTCTGTTATTACCTTCTAAGTTATGCTGGTTGTTTATTTCGATAAAGGACCCAACCTCTAGCGCAGGACTTCAAACTTTTTCAGCCCATAGAGCATTTTTTCTTCAAAAAATTCAAATAGACCACTCCTACTTTTAGGTTCTTCAATTTTCACAGTAAAATACTCAATGAAAAGACAAAGTAGTCTATTTAGAATTTAAAATTTATTTTAGTAAACAAGGATAAACACAGGATGTCAAAATCAATTTTGATGATGTCATTCAGTCTTAGTCCATTCAGCTAGATCTTCATCTTGGTATTTCTCATACAAGATATCATAATCAATTTTGATGATGTCACTCAGTCTTACTGTGAGAGTTCCTCTGATGTTGAGATCTAATTTATTTCTTTTTCTACTGAAAATATCCACAACTGCTGAAAATCCGAATTCCACCATCCATGAGGTAGAGAAAGAAATGATGCTTGCTTCTACATGTTGAAAAATATTTGGGTGTGAGCCCTTTATTGATATGTAAGCAAAAACACCTTTGTCAAATCTCAGTTTCTCATTCTCTTTCAAGTCCAACAACATTTCAGCCAACTCAACATTTTCATCTCCTGGATCATAATTTCTCTGTGGATCACTAGAAATGCTATGTGGACCATGTTGAGAATCACTGCTCTAGCCCATCCAAGTTGAGCCAATGTATCTCAACAATCATCACTAAAAGTGACTTTTGAGTCATCAATTTTCATGTACTTCTTCAACAAACTTGTTTTTCTACTTAAAGCAGTAGATTGGTTAAAGACATGAAACTAACCAAGGTTCTTAGTATTCTGAATATTTTTGTTATTTGCAACACCAGTTTCTTTAATTATTTTCTTGCTGGTCAATTCCCTTTTCTTGCTTATTTGCCTCTTTGTTTTTGCAAATCTATTTGCAACATTTTTGAAGCCAGATATTTTTTTATTTCATTTATTTTATCAATGTTTTTAATTTCTTTTTTGAGTCTTTTCTGATTTGTTCAATATTTTGAAATTTCTAACATTATTTTCCTATCTCTCAATAACTTGTTCCTCTTTTTTAAAACTAATAATGATTTTTATATAACTGAAAAAAATATCAGTAACTATATTATTATTATCATACATATTTATAATATGAGGAGCATCCCTGGAATTCCATAATAAAAGTTTCACTCTACCAAATACATTATTATAAATATTTAATAAAAAACAGGTATTGCAAGCTGAAAATCACATGGTATATTTATAATAAATATCATAGAAATCTTACTAATATCAGCTTCATTATGAAAACAGACATGTATAATAAGATCCTATTGCATATCTGCTGGAGTATCCATGGAAATAGGAGGCGTTAGTTTTGGAGTGTTCCTCGTATATTAAAAATGCAATCACTGTGACAATGTGGCTTAGCAGTTGATAGTTGCATGGGTTTTGCAGGAAGAAACAAAAGAAATATTTCTCTACAATTGTTACTAGTGCAATGCAGCTGTATTAAAAGGAATAAAAAAAGAAATACTATGTTTGGTGAATCATGAAATAATTGAACAAAACAATTACTGCTTTAATTATTAAAATAGTGTCGGTATGAGTAGAATTCTCTCAAAACAATTAGCACAATATGAAGAGAAAAAAAGTTTTCAATCATCTCAATATTGAATTTTCTTTAATTTGCAAATTTATTACATTTGCTGTCAATTCATCACTCATCATAAGCCTTAAACATTTTGTCTTAATATATACTAGTAAATCTACAAGACATACTTTAGGGACAATTTTTTTTTTTTTAAGCAGTTCTTTGTAGTTTACAACATTTTTACAGGAGAAAAACACTTAGCAAAATTCTTTTTCCTTTTCATCTAGAAGTATCAACTCATTAATACTTAAAACCTTATCCTCACATTTGCATAATTTAGCTATGTAAACAATTGCTTTATCCATAAAATCATGATACTCTAATCATGTTTTCTCATGCCCTCATTATGCCCTTTGTGGGTGACATTTTTCCAAACTCTTTCCTCATTTGTGCATCCAATTTCAGCTATCTCTTCCTGATTTTGAATATAAGTGTTCTTTCTGTTGACATTTTCTTTAAGACTTGCTACGTTCATGGAATTCTCAGTATCCTTCTGTACAGCCATATTTCTGTTGCTTCTAGCTTTTTTCCTCATCCTTAGGGAAATTATCCAACATTTACTGCCACATAAGAGGATTGATCCCACATAGAAAAATACTAAAAAGCTTTAATCCTTGGTACTGGATTAATAAACCTGATCACCATTATTCCTTTCATACAACCGTCTAATTAATTCCTCCTTAAAGAAGGGATTAATTCCAGCATATCAACAGTTTATAAAAATTCAAGTTTTAAACAGGACTCAAAAACATTTCCAAACTACCAATAAATTTGAACAATGACAATGCATAATAATGATTGGTAATTAATGATAATTGCATTAGCAGCTAATTTTGAATTAATTATACTGATTAACAATAATTGACAAATTAAAACAAAATCATTAATATTATTGAGAATTTATAATTCAGAAAGAACCCCCTGAAATTATTTTCAATTAAACATTATCAGTAGAACGATCTTAATTGATTCTGTAAATACTGTTATTTTTATATTTACCAAACTATTTCCAGATATTTAGAGATTGATTATTCAAAATATGTTAAGTTATCCCTTGAGCAGAAATTACATTGTATATGAGAATTTCACTTTTCAGGAGAAAAAGGAATGTTATTCATGACAAGATCGGATAAAGCCATTAATACGTGAAGGTTAGGAAGTCCTTTAGAATAAACAAAGTTTTGATCTATGAAAAATCTATGCTACAAAAATTACCATCATGCTTTGAAGGTGAACTTTAAGAAACTTGAGATAAGTATTATTTTGAAATAATATTACCTAATTAAACAAAAAAAAAATGTATTATTAAGTGTGACAGAACAGGATTAAATGATTGATTGATTTTTATGACTTATCAACCTTTTACAAGTTATTTACAAGCAGAAAATATTTTTAGATCATTAGAATTTTTTTTTTGGAGATAATGATTTACTGATACAAGTTTTACCAATTAACCCATAGCTGGAGAAGGAGATGTGGATTTATACATTTTCCAAAGGTATTTGTGCATAAGTAAATATAATGAACCTGACTTGAATTGGAATTCAGCTCTTTGATTTTCCCATTAAGAGCCATTATCCACCTGTATATCCAATCTTACTTACAACACCTGGTATTCTCAGTCATTCATCTAGGTACTTACCAGGTTCAACTTTGCTGAACCAGGGTAAAACTGTTGGAAGTGGGAGGAATAGTAAAAAGCAAAATACTGCTTAGTACAACAAAGGAGAGGAAGTTGTGGAGAATATGACCACCCACATCCTGAAGAAACAAGGAACAGTGAAAACATGCCTAATCTATACTTGTCATAAGTATAGCAGAGAAAACAAATTGAGTGGAGTTTTATTTTTCTATTTACTATTAAAATACAAGGTTGGACTGAAAACTTCATAGGCTGACTCTGAAGGAGTGATATTAGAGCTGTAAAATCTTGCATGCAGTAATTTCAACTCTCCTTATTAATAACTGCATTGTTTCTTTCTGGGTAGACTGATATCTGAAAGTTCAAAGAAGACTTCAAATGTAACAAATAGTGACTTCTCTTGAAAATGGACAAAATTTGGCATTGTGGTGTTATCAAGCACCTGCAGAAAAAGAGTTTAGCCCCCAAGAACATTCATGCTGAAATGGTTGCTACATTAGGGGATGATACTCCAGCTTTATCAACAGGGCAAGAGTGGGCAGCAGAATTTAGGAGAGGAAAGGAGAGTTTTGTATATGACCAAAGGTTTGGACATCTGTAACTGCCACCATTGAGGAAAACATTGTGTTCACCACATGGTAATGGATAACTATAAATCAAATAGCCAATGTTATTAACATATTCTGTGAGAGAGTTGAGAATATTCTGCACAATGAACTTGACATGACAAAGGTTTCTGCTTGGCTGGTGTTATGTCTTCTGACATCTGATCAAAAGCACACCAGGCTGATCACATCACAGGAAAATTCGATATTGTTTGAGGCAGATCCAGCTGGTTTCCTTAAATGTTTCCTAACCAAAGATGAGTGTTGGGTTCATCACTTTGAACCAGAGACAATCCATGCAGTGGAAATACCACCCTCACCTGCTCCAAAGAATACAAATGTCACTTCATTTGCAGGGAAATTCATGGCTTCAGTTTTTAACGATGCAGAAGGCATTGTGTTTATCTTCAAAAGGGGCCACTCATCAATGGAAAGTATTATGCCAACTTGCTGAGGCAGTTACGAAAAGATACCAAGACCAAACACCCAGGAAAACTAACAAAAGCAGTTTTGCTTCATCATGACAATGCTCCAGCACACAGGTCCTTGGTTTCAATGACTGTGTGAGTGACTATGTCTGAACTGGTTGATCACTTGTTATTCTACTGATTTGGCTCCATCTATCATCTGTTCTTCAATATGAAAAAATCACTTGGCTGGGAACAAGTATTGCAGTGATGATGACATCTGCTGTTGACAAATTTTTTGACCAACAGGATGGACACTTCTTCACTTCTTGGGATCCAATCACTGCAACACTGATGGAAGAAGTGTATGAACTGCAAGGGAGACTATGTTGAAAAATAATTCTCATTTGGTCACATTCCATGAGAATATCTTGGTCAGCCTATGATTTTTTCAGCCAACCCTTATACACTAAATCCTACATAAGTGTTGAAATCTAGGAATACTAACAAACTATATTTACTCTACATCTTCAAAAATAAAATGAGCTGACCATTAGCATGTAGTTGGTCCTTCCAATAATGGTGAAGTCCAACCAAAAGTTCCCTATTTTGAGTTTCTTAAGTATTTACTACTATAAACTTCTTTATCATCATAATGTTGATGAAATAAGTATGGTAATTTGCTCATAAACTGTTAATAGTTTGTTTTTTTTCTTCATAGTAATATACTTCATTGAGCATAGATTACTGATGATGGTCAAAGACAGGTGAGGATACAAGTTTTGAACTATGATGTTCAAATTGTTGATATTTTGGTTACTTCTGTCTTGGATAATGTGAGGGATTACCTTCCATTGGAGGGAGTTGGATCTGGACAGAAAAGATGGGTACCTTATGTTGAATGAACTATGGAATTGAACAATTCAGCTGCAGAGTGTAGATTCAAAAACATTTGTGAAAAGAGATTTGTTTAGTATTAATTATATACTGACACTTTTTGTTGTGTCACTAATAAATATATTCCAAACCTCAAGTATTGTTAATACCAAAAGATTAGAAATTTATATAGCAAGATTAAGAGAGATGGTATACAAAAAGGAAATTAAAATGTGAGTGGACAGAAAACTTCAGTTGGCCAATTGACAAAGAAAAATACCTCTACAGTAAAATTGTCAGAAGTATATGAAACTTCAAAACTGAGAAATTAAATCATTTATTTTTCATCTTTAACAACTTTACTGCAGAGCTGCTATTTTGGTTACCTGTCAAATTGTCATATTCAGGGCAATTCCATCTGACAACAACTCAAATATACAACAGTTTAAATATAAGGATCATATTATTTAAGGAATTGATAGTAAGTTAAATGTCTCATTAAGTCTTGTTAGTGAAGTAATTTCACCATTAATCTCATTAACACTGATAATTAATTCTTTGTATATATTACTTCTTTATGATTTTATATATATATATAAAACAATGTGCATTCCATACGTGTAAGACACTTCAGAATGCATAGATACTACACTAGTAAGACATGCACAGATACTACACTGATTCTAGGTAGAGCAGACACAAATTGACCTGAGAGAGAATTACCCATAAATATATATATATATATATATATATAGCAGTGTTTTTGGTGTTGTGATAGGACCAGGATTAATCATGCACAAAGCAGGGTGGGTCCTGTCTGCCAAAGGATTTGTCATGATTTGAGGTAAGGTTTTACAAGGTAGGATCCTCTTACTGACCCCTAACTCAGACATTCATGGTAGTTTGAATGTATTTATTGAGACACCATCACTAAAAAGGACCCCATGTGAGGCTGCAAATCTATTCTAGCATATATATATATATATATATATATATATATATATGTGTGTGTGTGTATAAAAACACACACACACACACACAATTTTAATGTATGCCATATTTATAGTGCTCAATATCAGGGATAAAACATATGTAAATATGAAAGTGGACACTGAAGTCAACACCCAGCGGCAACAGTGTTTCATGTTTAAATGAAATCATCAGGCCAATCAATAGCCTGGTGATTGCACTAAAACATGAAACAGACTGTCACTACTGGTTGTTGACTTCAATATCAACTTTAATATATGTCTGTGTGTGTGTGTGCGCGCATGCGTTTGTTGGCTATTGATACCATGCACAAATAATCCTGTCATAGACTGACTAGATGGAAACAAAATTTGTAAGAGATTTATTTTACTTTATAGACATGTCTAAAATGGTCATCTGTAATGAGTTTAGTTTATTCAGAATTTATTGGAATGCTCATTAGTGAAAATAAAGTGCTTTATTGAATTTCAATATTGCTTGTAAAGATAATAAATGATAATAGATAGGATGTAATAATGTGGTAGGTTCACATAATTATAAATTTGGATATCAGCAACAGTTTTGTATTGGAGTTAATGAGTAAGTGAGATAAATGATTGTTATGTTGATTTGATTTGTGATGTAAGTAGATTTCATTAGATTGGGGCCGAGTAGCTTTAGCAACATATTAGTAGAGAAAATGACTTTACCTATTTGCATCTATTTATAAAACCTGGACAGGTGCCAGAGAAAGGGTTCAAAAACTATCCTCCATGAGGCTTTCATTGCTTGGAAAATAAATCTTATGATTTTACTGCTAAATTCTGTATGATATTTATGTGGCAAAAGAGAAAGTCACTTACTGAGAAAAAAAGGCATGCGTGTTCCGTATGATATACTGAAGACAAAATAACCAAAATAGAAACAAGTCAGTCACAGGTGTTGCCATAAATGCATCTCAGATATGCTAATATTGTTTGTCCTCTCCAACCATCAACCAATGAAAAAATTGTTCTCTTGATAAAAGCATTGATATTCTTGAATTGGGAAGTCATTTATTTTTCTATTGTGTCTGTAAACTTGCGTGTTGCATTTCTGATTGTTTACGTGTATTGGGATTTTTTTGACATTGGACCTACAATTCCTGATTTCAACATTTCTTTTCTGCCCCTTGGTCTTTGAGTTTGGATTTGTTTATTTCGTTGTGGAACTGAGATGCCATATCAATTTTTGAACAGTTTAAAAGTGATTTTTTCTCACAAATTTCAATAGCAGAAATAGGCAGTATAATCCTTTGCATATTTGACTCAAGAAGAAGAGCCCAAATACTTGAAGTCTAAAGAGTTGAAGGTTTTTTTGACTTTTTCTTTCTTAATCAGGTATCTTGGGCTAAGAACCATATATTTAGAAGACAAACTAATTTCAATGGAATAAATGAGCTTTGTAAGTAAACAAGCTAAGTACCTACAAACAACTAGTTAAGATATGAATTTTCAAGTGTAAAACCATTAGCTTGTAACAACTTTGGAGAAAAATAAAAATAATACTTTAAAGTTATCTTGTTTTTGTTTTTTTCTTTTTTACTTCCAAATATCTAATATCATTTCAGTGATCCTCAATGAGTATTTCTTCAGTTTTATAATTTTTAAAAAAATTGCTCACTGAACATTATATTATTAAAATCTGATTCTAGGAACATTTTTTATTGTAATTTTTTTTTTTTTTTACAATTTCTGAAAAAAAAAAAAAAAAAAAAACTCAACTGTAAGAAATTCTTGTATCCAGCATTATCGGTAAAAGAACAAACCACACAACTGTCTTTTATGTTCTACTCCCAAGAAATACATAAAGAGTACCAGTCATGGTTCCCCTCCCCACCAAAAAAATCAACACTAATCATATTTCTTCTATTTTTGGCATAGTCTTCAGAACTCAGGTACAGGCATTTGCTTACCTGTAGCATTAAACTATTTATTATGGATTTAATAACATCCATATTACCTATGAAAACAATTTCAAAGTTGATTTCAAAGCCACAAATCTTGGAACATACCTAATCTTCACTATTTTTAACCTCCCAGAATTACAAAGGGCAACAACAGAATATGAATGTACAGCCAGAATAAATCCATTCAAACACTTTCTTCCTACACACCTCTCTGCAGAAATCTCATACACTCATGCCCAACACCCCCCCCCTCATTGTCGACATGACATTCGGCTGCCTGCCTCATATATCATCTTCAGTGCCTACTTGAAGTGAAGTTGATGGGAAGACATAAGATATCAAAATGGCCATCCACACGCAAACATGATGCACAGACCGTAATGTGGTTGATAGCTTACAGCCAATAGTTTTGCCATTCTGCATTTATTAAATGCTTTTGCTTGAAAACGCCAAGGTAATATTGCATGGTTTTGGAATTTCTTTAAGAAAAAAAAAAAAAAAAGCAAGAAAAAGAAAATGTAAATTTATTTACAAACAAACCATGGAAAGAATATTGCTTTTCAAAATTTTAGAGTTGGGAAAGGAGAGAAATGGATGGTAGGTGATGCCAGTCACATGTCTCTAACTGATATTTAAAAAATGATTAAAACAAAAAAATTAGCCAGTAATGTTGACCATCACAGCTTTATTACTTTTGCTATAAATATTAACAAACAGGGACTGAATTTTATTTTTTTTCTTTTTTTTTTCTTTCATTAATTTACCCAATAAAATTTGAACTGAGATTAAAAATGTTCAGACAAAATTTGTAAAGGAAGAAAATCTCATCCTATTTATTACTAGAAATAAGAACTGGTTAAAACAATAGTTGGAAATATATCTTGAGATGTTTTGATGTGATAAACCTTATTTGGTCATTTACTGATAATATTTATCAGCTTCTCTTGAAAGTTCTAGTGAATCGAACTCACTCATGGCTGCAGTCAGAGATATTTAGATAAAACCATATGAGTTAATTTTACAAACAGTTTACCACTCATTTTTATAGTTTTAATGCAGGAAATCCATATGAACTGCATCCATGCATGTGTCTAAGTGCAGTTTAATTTGTGCTATATGCAAGCACACATCAACTCAAGACTTTCTCACTTGAACTTATATTGATTATCTCCAAGTAGTCTTCAGAGATCTTTCCTGAGACAAGAATACATGCAAGAATTTCAGTTAAAAAAAAAAGAGAAAAAAAAGACACTAAGTTGATTAAATTTTTAAAATAATTGTTTTCTTGTGTGTGCACACACACAAAGACTGTACAGAACTTTTTTGATTTTGATTTAAATAAATAAAAAAACAACTTAGTTTTCCAATTTTCAGTGACTTTAAAGAAATCTTTCATTTATATATATATATATATATATATATATATATATATATATATATTGCTCGAGCAAAGTTTTTATTTAATCATTTAGTTAAAACCAAAGTTCTACAAATAAAATTCCATTTCTGTTGCAGGAATGATTCTGAGACTTATATCTCAACTATAAAATTGTATTCTTGTTCCAATACAATTTTGACATATCAATGTATATTATTGTAACTTACATGTAAGTTTTTCTTTAATTCTTTTTATGCCAATATTTTCTAAACATGTAATTCTGTTTCTGCAGGATGATCAAATTTCACTTTTCTATTTCGGAAAACACGTGTTGAACTCTTTGAAAACTTTATACATTTCCATTCTGAAAATTTTCTGAGTATGAAATAACTTATCACATAGATCAGTAGCATATGGTTTGTGTGGAAAAAAATGACAAAAATATGGCATTGAGCAAATACGTAATATAGAGGGTAACTAAATGGTTAGATTTGATCTGCTAACCATATGCTCTGTATCTCTAGTGGCAGAACTGCTGATATGGAATAACCAATTGCCTCCTAATGAAAAGAATAATATAAGAATACCATCATGAGTTATTCTTTATTTCCAGTCCATGTTGTTTATTGACAGCTGTTGACTGATGGCCAAAAATGCTATAAGATGAAAGTAATAGTAGTCAAAAATTAATAATGGTTGACAATGTTTCAACTAATAAGAAATCAAGTTAAAGGTTAACCAAGTCAAACAATATAAAAAAAGAATAAATCTTATTTGCTTTAGAGAAGAATGGATTTTATTTACAAGGTTTCTTATTACATCAACTTATTTAACAATTGAAGCCAATGTTTAGACAAGAGTTGAAGATTTAAGTACAGCTTAGTTAATCTTTATCTTTAATGAGAATAAAGCTTACACAGTTTGAAATTTGGGGAAAAAAACTTAGTTTCTTTTTATCAGATGTTGTGATAAATAATTACTTTTTCAGTATTTGCAGACAGTGAATAATTTTCTAATTATTTCTTTTCTTGTAAAGAAATACTACAGGATCAGTAAATAAAAGTCATTTTTTTTTTAAACTAAAATACAAAATGTTGCCGTATATAACTAATTAAGTTCTTTGTTTATTTCATTTAAACTAATTTAGTAAATTTTTTTAAAGCAAAGAATTTAAAAATAACATCACAAAACTATTTAATTTCAGTTTTATATCAAGAGCAGTCATCTTGAAGAGATTTATCACTAGTCAATGCATGGTGGAATAGTCTTTGTTCCTTGTTGTTTTGGTGGTTGATACAATGTTGACAACATAGTCACTGTGATTGGATCATTGGAAACTATCTGGGGGTAACCCTTCAAGATTGCACTTACTGCTGTCACCATCACTCATTTCTAGACTTCTGGTGAAATGTTGTCAAGTCAAACAAGATGGCAACCCCATCTCTTGCTTTTTTGTGGAAGATATAGTAACAATGCCCTCATATATATTTGACATGGGTCAAATACGTTTCATATAACATTTGGAAAACCATCAGCTGCAATGGATCACAGGCTGATGATTCCAGTGACTCTCACCAATCCAAACTGATGTGCACTGGTATTGTGATATTTTCAGTCCTATATTATCTCTGACATTGTGCCCGACCTCAGGTACATATGGATTTCAGTAAAAATTCATATTTATGGATATCACTAGCAGTCCCAGCTAAGGATAAGGCTTCATTTTCGTGTTAAACGTAAGCTGATCCCTGACCTCAAGAGAAATTCATACATACAATCCATTGCTAAAGATGTTGGAAAAATGGTTGGTTCCCTCTACTGCTCCAGTAAGTACTTGACTCCATCTGCTATCCTCTACAAGAGCCAGATCACGCTAAAAATGGAGTCTTAAAACAGGATCTTGTTCAACAGAGTGACAGCACTTCACCAAACAACAGAAAAATGTTCCCTGAGGAGAAATTAAAAAAAAAAAAATTAAATACTACCTAATGTTTAAATCCACTTTGGCAGTCAGGGAAATAAGCTACTGCCACTGTTTAAAACACATCCATTAAGCTGAGGAGTAAGAGTCTAATTTATTATCCAAGAATGGTGTGTTCAATCCTAGTTAGGAGTCAGCATAATTAACATGGAGTATTGCCGCCATATATAGGCAGGAGCTGCCTAGTCTTCACTTTCCAATTTTGATAACGTCCAAAATCATCTATACGAACATGTGGGTAATGAATTATTTGACACCCTACAACTCCTTTCTTTAAAGATGAAATATTAAAAGCTTCTTGCTGTTCTATCACTATTTTCATGGAAAGTGCTCAGATGAACTTCATTCCTTAGTCCCACCAGTTCTAAACTACATAGTTAACACCTACCATGCCATGCACATTATAGCAAACCACCCTCATTCTCTTCATATTCATTTGGGGAGATAGAAATTTAACTTTAACAGCTTCTTCCTATGAACTACTGCTTTGTGGAACTGATTCCTAAGCGGATATTTTCCCAATCTCTACAATCTTAACCTGTTCAAGTCTTGGTTCAAGCATTATCCTCCCCAAATATCCCCATAAACTAGGTCTCTTAGTGTGTAACCCTCTACCTCAAGTGACTCTTGGGCCTTGTACAGGGTGAACATTATTGTATAAAAAAAAAGAAGTTATATCAGGACAATTTCTGGTATAAAACATTGATTTCTCACAGAAATTCTTTAGATATTTCTTTGCACTATTCCATTTCCCAAAATAATATATGCACAACTAAAATTTACCAAAATGCCCCACCCATCAGCTATAGTCTTTAAAAACCTTACTGTAAATTGCTATATCATCATGTGTCAACAGCTAGATTGGTAGGCCGCTTTAAAAAAGCAAAAACCAAAACAAATTGGTGTCTGTCACTAGCATGGTCCTGCCAATGTAAATGTTACCAAATTGAAAAACATGAACAATTGCAGCCAATGAATTTCAAGTTAGGCCTGCCACCATAGTGCTTGATATCGATCCTTTTTATTATAAAAACTTCCTACTGTAAGGTTATTGTTATAACACACTCGGACTTGGTATAATTTAAGTATTCTCTATATGTAATGCTTAGGCTATTGCCGTAATGCCAGTTTAGTTAGTATGAAGACTGACTCCAATACAACTGCCACTAACCTCATACCATGAAATGTTTTATAGTATTGGATGAGTTCATAGAGTCACCAGGGGTGTACTTTTTACACCACAACACTCTTTATTTTGTCCAATGCACTGATGCTACATATATAGATTAACAAACTCTGCATATCACCAATGGAATAACTATACTTAATATGAAAAGGTAAACACTCACTTGGCAAAATACTATTTTCACTCTAGAATTTCCATTATTTGACAGGGGCTCAGCTCTTCTAGAATAGCAGCACACACACAGGCATGACAGGCACAGTTTCATTTATCACCATGTTGAACCATCTCTTTGGTAACCTAATTAGTTTGTCTACAAAATTCTGGTCTGACTCCCACCAGTGAAATAAATTTATTAAAGTACAAAAGATGTTTTGTCATTGCCTCCTTAGCATCTCACTGGCATTTTCAATCTTCAACTTAACCAGTCAGAGTGTAAGAGATCCAATGATATACAAAGATGGAATCAGTCCTCAGATACAAAACCTCTGCTAACCATTGAAAAATCAGGTTACTTTCCTTCAAGGTGGCATCAATGTATGCAAAGTTAATATAGTGAACATTATTCATTGGTTGCAACCAGTATGCACCCTCAAACATGGACTCACTTGCATTCAAGAAAACTCCAATCACTAAAGAACTTCCATCAACAGACACTCATTTTCTTTTTACCATTTACAAAGTAGTCTCCTCAAGCAAGGTCATTTTGCTATATTCTGGTGATGCAATCTCTCATCCTTTCTAGATAATTATCTTCTTTGCCATCCAGGCTTTCAGTCATTGCAGTAACGCTACATGATTCCTGCCACCATGCACAACCACCCACACACTGAGAGGTAGCATACAAATTGCCCCCACAAATGAAAATAAAAATATCTTGTAATGACATCAGAAATTTCCACAATTTTGTTTCCTCACAATTCTCCTTGCCTGCAGATTTTGAAACAGTACTCAAACACCAACTTCTAATCACTTGTGGGTCCTTACTAATTAGTACAAAATTTAACAAATATATTGCCGATATAAACCGACATTGACCATATAGTGTTCAGCACAGAATTCATGAAGAGTGCAATATTGAAGCCAAAACTTCAATTCTCTAAGATAATATCTTCCCCCTTTAACTGGAACTGTTTGAAAAAGCCACAACAATTCATGAATATACACTTGCAAGTAATGCTTTCTTGAGGTCAATGATGGATACAGTTTTAGTTTGCTTTCAGCATTCCTTCAACTTCTTCATACAAATGTCCACATTGGGCCATAAATACATCAACAGAATCATTCAACTAATCTACAATGCATTACAGGATTCACTTTTACCTGGTTCTCCTATCTAATGGCTATCAAGAGAATCAAACCTTTGAAAGGGGTCGATTATTTCTCTTCTGGGTAAAGTAGTGACCAAGCCCTTTTAACCATACACTTTAATCTCATTTTTATATTCCTCCTTAACTTTAGGTAAGACTGGGGTACTCCAAAATTTTCTTCTATAGCTTCTCACAAACCCAATTACCAAACCGTTTCCCCCACTTTTTTTTTTTCTTATCAAAATTTACACTGACACTGAATTTAACCATCCCAATGGCAGCACATACAGGTAAGTAAAACACAGTACCTGATTAATTGATCCGGACACCATCCAATGACTTAATGACTAATTTCAAAAAGGAGATTGAACCCTAATGGCTTTCTAGAGATTTTAAAAAGATACTATTTACTAAAAAGTACAAAGGACAGGAAATTATGGAGAGCCATGATCACATTCTGAAGATAGAGAGAGAGAGAGAGCATAAAAGAAAAGGTAGAAGAACAATAATCAAATTCATATTGCACAAGCCAAGGTTGATGCTTCCAACTCAAAACAGCATTTCTTAGTTTTCTCATTAATAGTCAAACCATACATTTCTTTTCTACAGAATCCATTCATGAAGTGGAAACTGCTTTCCATTTTCCACTAACCTAATCACAAATGGACAAGTCAAGCTGTAGCCAGATACTCTACCAAACAACACTAACAATCTGCATAATTCTGTCAAAACTCATCCACAGATTTACCTGGCTACAACTGTCTTGATATGAATTGTTCATCAGCTATGAAGAAATCAATTGCAACTACTGTGCATAATGCTTCTTTTATCACTGCAATATCTTTTTTCTTTGATAACTTTTGATATGTTCCACCAGATAGACAAAGTGGTACGACTCAATTTTCTTCTTAGTATATATACCAGTTCTACCTTTCCATACATTCAACAATGAACTGATTTACATTAGAGTATCAATTTTGAGTCAAAACATTTTTTAAGTTGCCAAAATAGCTTATAGTGAAATTGTTCAAATTTTTCCTTTTACAAACAAAACTCTGTGAATGAAGTACAAAAGTCTGGTGTTGCTAAATTGTCAAGCTAAAACTTCCACTCAGCAAATGAGCATAAAAGTCCAATGCTGATAAAATAGTCCAGCCACAACTTCCACTGATTGAAAAAGTACAAAAGTGGTGTCCCAAAGCTGTTTTTCTCCAATTATATGCAGAGAGCAACCATCTTGAAGTGCTTTATCACCAGTCACTGCTATATGGTGCAATCTTCATTCCTTCTTCTGGCAGATGCAGTAATGTCTCCAACACAACCAAGTTTTATTTCACTTTTCTTTTTCCAAAGCCTTATCTTTCCAATCACATTTTCAGCGGAGAGATTTTTTGACCTTCAAATTAATATCTTATAATTTAGAAAAAGAATGTAGATTTTAATGAAACTTGTATTCAACACCTATCATGCTGACAAAAGCTACTGACTTCCAATTGGATAATTTTTTTTTTTTTAATTTCAACTCCTTGTATCTGTTTATATTTCTGAGATGAGGTATTATGTACACAATTTACACTGCTCAGACTGTCATCCTCATTTTTGTTTCCATGTTTATCACAACGTTTCAGCCGTTGTACGCTCTGGCCTTCATTTAGGTGGTTGGAATGTTGAACTGAACCCTTTATTTTGCTTGCTGGAGTAGACTGTTCTAGTTCTATGTGCCATGTCTAATGGATGTCAGTTCAACATTCCAACCATCTGAAGAAGACTGGAGTGTACAACGGCCGAAACGCTGTGATAAATATGGCAACAAAGATGAGGAGGATGATAGTCCGAGCAATGTAAATAGTGTACTTAATACCTCATCTCAGAAATATAGACAGATACAGGGGGAGTTGAAATTAAAAAAAAAAAAACAAACAGGAGATAATTGATAACTGACATCCATTAGACATGGTATGTGGAACTAGAACACTCTACCCCAGTGAGCGAAAGAAAGGGTTCAGTTTGACATTCCAACCACCTGAAGAAGGCGGGAGCATACAATGGCCAAAATGTTGTGATAAATATGGCAACATCCGATCAATGTAAATAGTGTTTAACTCCCCCTGTTTGTAGATTAATGAATTAAATCATTTCAAAACTCATTTAGGAAACTTGACAGACAGAATGGTTAAAGATTGTCTTTACAAACATGTTGACTACCACATAATTACTTTTCCTTTCTTTCTTTTTTTTTTTTTAAAACTGCTATGTTCATTCAGATCATAGGCAATTATGGCTCTCTACAGATTTCTTTTTTTTTTCTTTTATCTATGAATTGTCATGAGTTCTTGGGGAAAGATATAGTGTATTTTCCTATTGCCATCTCTACTGTTTGGAAATAAGAAGTCTTTCTGCTAGACTGGACATCATCCAAAGTATACTCTGCTATTTAAACCTGTTGTGAAGGCAACCATAGTTGTCTCCCCTTCAAACTACTTGACTATAAAATGGAATGTTTGAACCTTACATATGAGCAGTGATCAAATGTGATCAGATTTTTGCATTTATGTTTGGGTAGAATCTTAAAAATATCCTCCCTGACCCTATGCTTGCTTTTCATTTTACTGCTTTTTTTTTTTGTTTGTTTTATCCTTTATTTTAAGCATTTGGTTAATAGCAAAAAAGAGATTCAGCAATGAACCTATCTTGCTCAATAAAAATGATGTCCTAGAGAGAAGCAATTCAGTTAAGATACCAAAGTGAAAAATAGTTATTCAAAATCATCTTTAATAATTTTAATTCACTTATACTTATTAAAAAAAAAAAAGGTAATCATTTCACAATTTTCCTTATAATTGAAATTATGATGAGCAAGATATATGCCTTTTATAATGAACAAATTCTTCCATTTCAGATTAGTTCCCTACTCTTAATTTGCAGATTTAAAAAGATTCTAAATTGACAAGCTAAAAGTTAAAAAAAAGAAGCTATTTCATTAATTTTGCAATGATTTCATTATTATCTGAAGAGACATATCCAAGAAATCTTAAAATATGCCTAAAATTTGAGAAAATGAAAAGCAAGCAAGAAAATCTTTTAACCTCTAAGAACATTTTAATATAGGAAAGTCTAATCATCTATTTTGGTGTCGAGATGAACACAAATAATTCAATATTGAAAATAAATTGCTTCTTGAGGATTTCAATGAAATCAGACCGGTTCATAAAAAGCATTAAGAAAATGAATATATAACTACCAAAAATGGGAAAAAAAAAAAAAAAATCTTCTTTCAAATAAAATGCTACATTTTACTGTCTATTTAATGAGACTGAAATTGTAAACTACTTTTTGCCCTATAACAAATTTTTTTTTTAAATACAAAATAAGTTCAAGCTGGAAAGAGTGGAGGACCACTCCAACAAAGCCCAGGTTGGAAACAAACAAGCTTCAAATTAACTTTAGCCCTATCAATATTAAATTGAAGAAAGCAGAGTGAGAAAGTGTTGTGTGTGTGTTGTATGCATGAAAGTTAATCAGTAAACCTTACATAAGATGAATTTTAATCTGGAACTTTTGCTGTAAAATTGTCAAACTGTATGTAATTAAGTTTACTGACAAAGGACATTATTTGCTATGCAAAAATACTTTTTCATATATATATATATATATTTTAGGATATGACATTGAAAATATGAAAAAAAAAATAGCTACACATCATATATATATATATATATATATATATATGGAGGCACAGTGGAGAAATGCATAGCAACTCAAATTGAGGAATTGGGGAGTTAAGTTCAAATTCCAGTTGAGTTCATTACATTCACTTACATGCAAGTACCCTTTGGAAAGTTATGAAGCAATCTCTCCACCCCCACTCCCCAGTTCAGGATAAATAACAGGACAGACTGGCTCCTATAGCCTTGGGTGGCAACTGATTGAGGAGGACAACTCTGAATTCAAAAACTGAGCAGGGTCATTTGGGGACCTTGCTGTATTCAACTCTTTCAAAAGTTGTGGTCAGTTCTGCACAAGCCTTCACCACTATAATCAAATCATATGTACAGGTAGTCCTGGTTGATTGGTTCTAAGAACTGAGCTGCTGGATTCTCATATGTCAAAAAAGGGATGGGAGAGTCCTCCATTTATATATATATATATATATATATATATATATATATCCTCCATTTATATATATATATAAGTAGCAAAAAAGCTTTAAACATTTTTGTTTCTTTCCTTGCAAACAATGCCCATGATTAGTTTCCTCTCAAACACTGTCTGCAACAACATGTGTACCCTGTTCAACACAGCATTAAGCCGTTCTGCCTGTCACTTCATTCTTCCTGTTTTTATGTGTCATTTACAGCCAAAATTTATATATGCGCAAAGATAATCTTGGTAGAGAGTATCTGACTCCAGGATCTATGTGTTTTAAATATGTATCCTGCTAAGCCGCCATTTCTTACTTCTTTGGATAGTTTCCATGCAAAGTACCTTCGAATCTTTGTTCATGGTGGAGGCAAGTTATTTTATTTTGGCATTGCAAAAAATGCATGCAACCCCAAGCCTCCTTGCCCTCTGTGGTAGTTCACTATATATATATATATATATATATATATATATATATATATATATATATATATATATATATATAGTGAGAGAGTGACAAATGCACATATTCAGGCAGTAGTTTTACATTGATAAAAGTGTAAAAGATGAAAACCATGACATTGAGTCACTATAACCATTGGACCCAAAAAAAAAAGTTAGGAAAATTAAAAAACAATGAAAATACTTCTGTATCATTTTTAATGAAACATGTAACAATATATATGTACACACACACAATTTTATGAAAGTGCTTATGAAAGGTTCTCAACTCAACCTACTTCCAAAAATTTGTGTTAATTTGAGAGTGTTTTTTTTTCTATTATAAAATATTAATTAGTAGTAACTTAGTGCTTATTTTTTTAAATTGTTTCCAATCATTGATTTAACCATATCAATTTGGAATTTTCAAGTGTTCAATTCTAGTCTACAATGATGTTTCTGTTCCTGCAGAAGGAAACTTCAGAGGATATCCTTGAGTGCATAATGCAAATATTAGGTGAAAAGTGCCCATCATACTCAACTTCGAAAAAGTGGCTTGTCAATTTCTAGTATAGAGATTTGAGATGAAGATACAGCAGACTTTAGGACTTCAGTGGTTCAAATTCATAAAATGATCAGCATTATATTTACAACGCAATTTTGATTGATCAATGAATCTTGGTCAAAGAACTGCTGAGATTCTAGAGATAGCTAAGAGATATATCAGGTTTAGAATTCATCAGTAGTTAGGTATGCAGAAGTTCTGAGACAGATAGGGACTAAAATGTTAGAATATCAACTGGAAACAACATCCAAATTAATGTCTTCAAGTTGATTCTGCATCATTTTTTGGAATGACTTGTCACTGAAAATTAAACAGGTTTACACCATGAAGACCAAATGACAGTACATGCCACATTGACATTCTAGTTCTCTTTCAAGAAGAAATCCAAGATCCAAAAGTCAGCTAAAAGACCCAAGTTAATGTAGAATACTACTCTAACTTGTGCTAAATAAAGGAAACATTGAAAGAAAAGCAGTAAATCTTCAGAAAGGTATTCTCTAATGTTAGGTCATTGCACCTGCTCATTATAGAGCTAGCATAACAATGGATGTGTTGAAGAATCTATGGTTTGAGTAAACAGACCATCTACCCTAAGCCCCAGGCTTGCTCAATCTATTTCCTGTTCTCATATTTTTAAAACTAGTTTGAGAGGGAGGAAATATTTGAATGGCTCATTTCCTTTTTTTTAATATCCCCTTGTAAATCTATTTTTACTTGTCCTATATGTGAAATGTTGTGTGGTCTCAAAGTGACCTTAAAAGTCATTGAAGGCACAAACACAAATAGAGCATCAAGAGCAGAACATACATCATAAACAGGATATATATATATATATATATATATATATATATATATATATATATATGTGGTGCAGTTTAATTTATATTACAATGAATCATTCATTCAAAAGTAAATTAGTAAAATTAATGATATGAAATAGTGAAATCCCTTCACTAACTAAATTTTAACCCACTAATCACTTTTTACTAATCACTAACCATTTTTTTGGATAACAACCAAGACATTACTTATTGGACTATTTATTTCATGCCATGTTGACTGATAGACTCCTACAACAAAAAAAAATTCTTAAATTGCCATATTAGTAAAAAACACACTTAAATTTTCAAAAAAAATTCAACCTTAACATTGCAACTGTATGCTCCACAAGTTTGTATTCATTATCAATAAAACATTTCAAAAAACAAATTTCGATTTGTATTATATTTTTTCATCTTGGATGCTACCTGAATTTTACCAAAAATAAAATAGTTTCCATGCTTGATGAAGACAGGCCAAAACATCGAAAGTACTTGCATATTTAAGGAAGACCTAATACAGTTTATAATTTAAAAAAAAACAGGGATCATAACATTCATCGAGTGATTGGCAAGTTAATGCATCTTTAAAATTTAGTTATTAAAAATTTTACTAATTTAGTTTTTGTACAAATGATTCATTGTTATATATATATATATATATTCTATTTATACATTACTTTTATGGATACAACTTATTTGAGTCAATGTTCTTTTTAATTAAACAGTATTATTAATTATATTTATCAGCCTGAATATTCGAGAAACTCCACAGAAAATATGAGTTCTTTGACAGGAATCAAACATGTATCACATATGGAAATTGTCATTTGGCCTTATGTGCTGTTAACTATTCAGCCACAGAGAACTTTCTGGTTAGCAAAGTCAAAATTACTGCTTATAAACACACATCTTTGATGATCTTTCTCAGTATATCATTTCTGATCCAAAACATAACCTAACAGAAACAATGACAACATATTAGATGAAACAGATTAAATCTGACAAATATTTTAATATATTTTCTGTTTATACATTATTTTTATGGATACAACTTATTTCTCAAACATTCATGCCATTAAATGTAATTAATACTGTTTAATTAAAATAGTGCATTTACTCAAATAAGTTGTATCCATAAAAGTAATGGATAAACACAAAATATATTCAAATATTTGTTGGATTTAATCCATTTTATCAAAAAGTTTCTTGGTTGAAAGCATTTTTAACTAAACTGTTAGCCATTTTAAAGAATTACTCTTGTGATGCTATGTATACACATATACAAGAAAAACAATAAATGAACTAAAGTACCTTGTCAGTTATTCAACAAAACATTTATTAAAAAAGGACTGCTACCCAAATACAAACATACATACATAAAATTTGGGAGTTAGAATCAGCATCTATTTTTTCTGAAAGAGTATAAATATGAGATCTAATAAAAATTTCAATAGATTCAACAGAATACCTAAGGTCCTCATGTATATCCAGCTTGACAGTGGACAAAGGAGTGTTGGACGGCCATGGCTCAGGTATAAAGACAAGCTAAAGAGTAACCTCTTGGCTGTCAATGTACCTCATACTAACTTTAAGTGAGTTAGCCTGGATAGAAATAAATGGGGATATTAGTGCCAGAGTGGTATCAGAAATTTTGAAATTAGTCGTATTAACCGGAAAAGAGGCAAAAGACATTAGACTCTTTATGAGATCTCATATTTATACTCTTTCAGAAAAAATGGATGCTGATTCTAACTCAGCAAATGATCCTGTTGCTATGTCCTGAGATTCTCACTGTTGCACAATATGCAGACTCAAATATAGGTCACTAACAGGAATGATGTACCACATATGACATAAATGTAAAAACTAAAGGAAGTAATCAGATCCTCATATATTCAAGTCAATGAGAGAGTTCATGATCATATATGTAAAATTTTTCTAACCAATTCACCCCAAGCAAGGTGGGAGTGCCACTAGTACACAAGGGGCTGCAGAGAGTGTAAGGAAAACACTGGGTATAGGGGGTATTGGGGAAAGCATAAAAAATGAATGATGATCAAGGCAACAGAAGATGTCAATAGTTATCAGACAAGCAAGTAAGAGGAAGGAAAATCCACTGTTAGGAAGTGCAAGAGAAGAAGCTGTTGGAGTAGAAGAGGTGGTTACATTTAACTGTTTTGACAATAAAAGGGTGGAACCAAGATGCCAACCTAGTAGCACATTTGAATTCATGCACTTGGGTCACCACTGAAAATAACTCATCTGAGAAGATGCCACAAAAATATTTATAGAAAAGACAGAGGATAGCCACATTACGTCAGTGAGAAAGTGACTGGAGTCAAGACCCCAAGTCAAGACTGATCACATTGCATATACAGCTTTGCATTTTGTCAAGATCCTCGAGATGAAAAGTGGTGGCATCAAACCATATATAGCAACAGTATTCCATGCATGAATGAGTGGTACGTTTGTAGATGTGAAGGATGGATTCAGATGAGAAAAATCTTCTGGTGCAACACAAAGAACCAACTTTCCTTGCATTAAATGCAGCAGTTGTTCCACCTTAGGTCAGTGGAGAATGTGGGACCAAAAAGGCACAGTTAGGCCCTCTCATGGAGTTTGAACATCAACCATGCTGAGAGGAAGCAGGGACATTTCTCTATGTGTAAATGACAGCAGTTTTGTCTTGGATGCATTAAAATTCAGAAGCAATTTCCTGCCCCAGTCAACCACAGATTGGTGGTTGTTTTTGAGATCAACAGCCAGGTTAACTGTCAGCAATACTGGATTTACTATAAAGACAGGAGTAAATCGTAGTGTCATCTACATAGAAGCTGACTTGAGAACTGATGACATCAGGAAGATCATTGATGAAGATCAGAAACAATATAGGACCAAGGATAGAGCCTTGAGGAACACCAGCGTTCGTATGGAAGGAACTGGAAGAGAACCCATTCGGGACAACCTTCATTTCACGGTTAGACAGGAATGATTGGATTAAATCAAATAATTGTCCTGTAATATCATATCCCTGAAGCTTATGTAGAAGAGCAACATACCAAACCCTGTCAAATACCTTCGATATACCTAGAGCAACAGCTTGAGTTTTGCCATTATTATTAAGAGCTTTGTACAGATATTCAGTTATGGCCATAAGCACATCATCAGTAGACCATGCAAAGCAGAAACCATAATGTTTGTCAGAGAACAGATCAAGTGAGATGTTTAACTACTTCAGCATTGATTAAAGCCTTGAAGGTTTTGCTGAAAAATAGGAGGAGGCTTATGGGACTGTAGTTAGATGGATCAGAAGGGCTTCCAAAGTTCTTAAAGATCAGGACAACAGGCTGGAAAGCAAGAATCGTCAAGGCAATAGGTGTAGAGTTTGGAGATAACTGGAGCCAGTGATTCCTATGGGCTATAGCAGCAGAGCAAGCAGGTGAGAACTAATGAGATGAGTGAAATTTAACTTGGTATTGAGATGAAAGTCTTGATGCCACCTTTTTATCAAGGAGACCACAGATGCACATTTTTGTACAGGATGATTAACAACCACATTCCAAAGGACATTGCAAAGGAAATCACAGAACAAGTCCCAGTCCATGCTAGAAAGAGATGTTAACAGACACCATTGTATGATCAGAGTTACCACATGGGCTAAGCTATGTAGTGCAACAATAGTCAGGGATGGGAGTAAAACAGAGATTGAGAAGGGAAACGTTACTGTCCAGGTTACTGGGGAAATGTGTTAGGAAAGTCAACCACTTGCAGGAGTGATTGAGTGATTAAAAAGTTAAGGGTCAGA
This sequence comes from Acanthosepion pharaonis, assembly GCA_903632075.3. NCBI lineage: Eukaryota > Metazoa > Mollusca > Cephalopoda > Sepiida > Sepiidae > Acanthosepion > Acanthosepion pharaonis. The sequence goes on from CAHIKZ030002822.1 coordinate 1,331,407, forward strand.
ATGTCAGTGAGGTCTGTTACAGACTGTTTAAGCTACATGGTATGATGGGTGTCAAAGTCATCGAATATGAACATGTTTGAAAACAGGTGCAGAGAGATGGTGTTTTCTATATTATCAGAAAAGCTATCAAGCACACAACAGTCTTGAGAGGAAGAGGAATGGTAGAGAAAGAAGAGATAGCTTACTGAATTGAGGAGAGATAGACATAAACACATATATGAATGGGGTCTGGAGATTCCAAAGAGAGTTCTCTAGCCAGTGGGAGATGATCACGGATATATATATATATATATATATATATATATATATATATATATATATATATATATATATATGCCTTTTTTTTTTAAATTTTTCTTACTCCCCAAAATTACAATTATTATAATCAAATGACATGGGTAAAGTTTGTTTTTTGGTTTTTTTGTTGTTGCTGCTGCTATTAAAGCATTAGGCAATATAATTTTTCTTCTTTCTTAAAAGAATCAAGACAAGCTATGACCTCCCTCCCAATTTCAAAAGAAAAAAAAAACTAACATGCAAAAAAGCAAATATAGCCAGTAAGTTATATTTGCTGGCTGTTTGCACTTAAAATTTCACAACTAATTTTATATCCAAGTGATGCCAAACACAAGCCTATTTATTTTTATCAACATTTCTTTCAGAAAGTTATAACCACTTATTTCTATATATAAAAGATCTTTTTAAAGTCTGCTATAAGCAATTAGGTATAATGCACTTGATAATCTGGATATCTACTTAGAAGAAAGTACAAGATGCAAAGTAAACAAATAAGTAGATAACTAGATAAAATTAAATACAGAGTTTGGATAGTTAATTGCTAACAGATAGTTTATATCTCTTCCAATATGTTGGCAGCTATAGTCAATGATACAGCATTGTTCAATTGACAGATAGATTTCATAACACGTTTTTAATAAAAACCTGATTTCCTCAAATATATATATATATATATATATATATATATATATATATATATATATATATATATATATATGCCATGCTTGTTTTAATATTTATATTTTCCTGAAAAGCAATTAGCAAAAATTTGGCTTTTTTGGTATACTACTGTTCACCCAATACAAGGCTCAAAAGCCACTCGAGGTAGAGGGTTACTGAATGAGATTGTTGTAAGGACATAAAGAGAAAAGAAACAGGTGCATTTTATGAGGATATGTAGATAGATAATAGTTGACTGTAGACTTGAAGAGGTTAAGAGTGTAGTGGTCAAAGATACATTCTCTCAAGATTGTGTTCCACAAAGTGAAAGTTCTAGAGAAGAAACTGTTTGTCATTTCTTCCTTATCAAAGGAATATGAAGAGAGTGAAGATGATTTAACACATGACAGGTCCAAGCTGTGAAGTTCTGAACTAGTGGAACTAAGGAATATAGCTCAGCCGAACATTTGGCATAGAAATAGTGATAGAATAACAAGAGGTTACCAATGTTTCATGTGTGGTAAAGGAATTGCAGGATGGTAAAAATAATTCATTACCCACAAGACCGCATAATCACTTTTGAACTATCAAGGCTAGACAGTGTTTGTGTGTGTGTGTGTATATATATATATATATATATATATATATATATATATTATATATATATGCCTTTTCTTTTAAATTTTATTTTACCCACAAAGATTACAATTCTGCTATTAAAACATTAGACAATATAATTTTCCTTTGTTCTATTAAGAAGGAAAATGAATTATATGCTAAAGGGACTGCAGGGTGGAAAAAAACAATTTTTACCCACAAGACTTTTATATAATCACTTATGAACTCTATCAAGGCTAGATAGTGAGGGCTAGGTAGTACCATCAGAGATGTGGTAGCAATGCTCTATTTTTGGTTTGATCTGATTCTTGTCAAGGTAGAAAATGGTAATAACAATTAGGGACTTTCAGGAGAGGTTCAAGGAACTGACTATTCTTCCAGCATCTTCAGTGATAGTACAGATATAAAGTTTTATTTGAGGTCTGGAATGAGCTTAAGTCCCAACAGATGTTTGAGGCAAGGAGCCTCATTTACAGTTCAAGTGGCTTGGACGAGATGAAAACCAACATACAAAACTATCCACTAGGCTGCTTTCAAAGTTGTACATTTGAATTGACAAACAGAGAAAAACTGATGGATGATACATGAATATGATAGAGTCAGAATTAGTAATAATTCTCTCTTCTTGGTAAATCATATCTAATTACGGCGGTTGAAAACAGCGACGAAGATCTCTGCTTTTACCCCCGGGGATGCATAGTCTCATCAAAATCACTGTGCTTTGTCTAGGCTAAACGACATTCAATATTGTATGAATGTATAAACCAGGACAATGATATGAATATGCAACCCTGCCACTGAGCCATCAGATAATGCATATATCAATGCTCAAAAAGAATTAGGCTGGGCCATTAATGGCACATTATGAAGATATATTAACAGGACTAGGCCTGGCCGACACACTACTTTTCTAATAATTCATACAAATCACTGCCATAATATGTGGTTAAAGCTGAAAAAGTAAAAGAGAAACAAAAGATAAAAGAAAAACTAGCAACTCTAACTCAGCAAACAGTGTGCACTTGAGAAGGAAGTTGAATTGAAAGTAATTTCCTAAAAGTAGTTGACTATGAACAATAATAAATATTGGGAAGTGGTAGGTAATTCTCTGCAACAAATTTTTAGAGTTATTAGTATTGATAAAACAAGGTCTGCTGTTTTTCTTTTTTCAAACGTAGATACTTTTTGGTTGAACAATGAAATAAGTCACCCACTGAGCTACTTATCAGTTACAGACCACCTTTTTATTGAAGTATGTCCACAAAACCTGAAGCAAGTCAAGATAATGAGCATTACTGGTTTCACAGAAGAGTCTTTTCTTCCTCCAATCACCATATCCCACTGACAAATTGCAAAGATACTTCAGCAACAACTTAAGTACTTTAACTACAGTGTCAATTTTATGAAGAAAAAACAAAAAAAAAAACAATGTGTGCAAAGAGAAAATATAGAACAAATATATTTGCACTATTTAGATTGTTTGGACGATTGTCCTAATCTATATTATTATTAACATCTTTCTGGCCATTGTACGCTCCAGCCTTCTTCAGGTGATATATATTTCACTGGGCTAGAGTGTTCTAATTCCATGTGCAATGCCTTTTCTGATATCTCAAGTTTCAGTTATTTCCCTCTAGTCACTCAACTCATCAAGTTTTGGTTCACCTCTACTGTGGCCAGGTATTGACCATTGAATACATGGCCCAGTGAATAAGACTCAAAGAGTCGTGAGTTCAATGCCTGATAGCAACAGAAGTGAACAAAAACTTGGAGAGTTGAGCGACAAACATTGTGAATATGACAATAAAGATGAGGACAACAGTCCGAACAATGTAAATAGTGTAAATAATTACAATACCTCATTTGAGAAATATAGACAGATGTTGAAGGTGAATATGGCAATAAAGATGAGGACAACAGTCCGAACAATGTAAATAGTGTAAATAATTACAATACCTCATTTGAGAAATATAGACAGATGTTGAAGGTGAATATGGCAATAAAGATGAGGACAACAGTCTGAACTATGTAAATAGTGTAAATAATTACAATACCTCATCTCAGAAAGAGAGACAGATGTTAAAGGTGAATATGACAATAAAGATGAGGACAACAGTCCGAACAATGTAAATAGTGTAAATAATTACAATACCTCATCTCAGAAAGAGAGACAGATGTTAAAGGTGAATATGGCAATAAAGATGAGGACAACAGTCTGAACTATGTAAATAGGGTAAATAATTACAATACCTCATCTCCGAAATAGAGACAGATGTTGAAGGTGAATATGGCAATAAAGATGAGGACAGAGTCTTAAATAGTGTAAATAATTACAATACCTCATCTCCGAAATAGAGACAGATGTTAAAGGTGAATATGGCAATAAAGATGAGGACAACAGTCCGAAAAATGTAAATAGTGTAAATAATTACAATACCTCATCTCAGAAAGAGACAGATGTTAAAGGTGAATATGGCAATAAAGATGAGGACAACAGTCCGAACAATGTAAATAGTGTAAATAATTACAATACCTCATCTCAGAAAGAGAGACAGATGTTGAAGGTGAATATGGCAATAAAGATGAGGACAACAGTCCGAACAATGTAAATAGTGTAAATAATTACAATACCTCATCTCAGAAAGAGAGACAGATGTTGAAGGTAATATGGCAATAAAGATGAGGACAACAGTCTGAATTATGTAAATAGTGTAAATAATTATAATACCTCATCTCAGAAATAGAGACAGATGTTGAAGATGGATATGGCAATAAAGATGAGGACAACAGTCAGAACAACGTAAATAGTGTAAAAAATTACAATACCTCATCTCAGAAAGAGAGACAGATGTTAAAGGTGAATATGGCAATAAAGATGAGGACAACAGACTGAACTATGTAAATAGTGTAAATAATCAAAATACCTCCCCTCAAAAATACAAACAGAAGATCAAATATTATTGTTATATGAATTAAGTAGAAAAATAATAGATCAAAATTAAAATGATTCCCTATACAGGCATCACTGCTTTCATTCAGAGGATCAACTAAGGAGAAAAAGAGAGAGAGAGTGTGTGTGTGTACGTGTTGGTCAGTTAACTTACACAGTATTGAACATTGTCTGTACCAAGTTGATATTGTTTTAGAAGCCAGTATCATTTGAAACCGTCAAATTTGATCCATTTCCATTCAATGAAAATGGAGAGAAAAAAAAAAAAAGAAAAAAAGAATAACTACCTTTCTGTTACTCTCTACAGCAAAACCTTATGGGCAATATATTTTTCAGGCCTTCAAATTTAGTTTAAATTGCATTTATTTGGAACAAAATAGACTTTGCATGAGAAATTTCTTTGCATGAACTTTTGCAATTTAAATTTAATTTAAAAGTTCAAAGAATGAATCATACAATCTCATGAGTGAAAATAGTATTAAAATATGAAAAATATTTGTGCTAAATATTTCAACTCTGAATACATGGAAATTATTCACTACTTCCAAACACCCTACCATTTAAAAAAAAAACAAAAAAAAACAATTTTTTCACCAATATTTATTATGGTGTTCAGAATGCAATTACCAATATCAGTACCATGAATTATGAGTCAACTAGCAAATGCAGGAGCAAAGTTGAATGATAGGAAACTGGATCTAAAATTACTTTATCATCTCTTCTGATAGCATGTCATAGTGCACTTCAGAGTTAATTCAGAAAACTTACAAAGACAGAATTTGTGTTCTTGACAAGCTTTCACTTAAAAATTGGACACAACATTCTGCCATCTGCAAACTGTCTTTTAACGAGGAATATCAACTTTTCATTTTTACATCACATTGTTACAGGTGATGTAAAATGGCTCTTATTTATTAAGAGAAAACTAAAGACAAAAGTTACCAGAAAATAAGAAACCTGTGCTAATACCAAAACCAAGACTCCATCCATAAAAGTTCTTGCTTTGTGTCTGGTGGAATTTGAAAGGTATCATTTATTACAAACTAATATGGAACATGGAAGGCCCGTCACTGCAGATGTTTATTGCCAGAGAAAAGCAGTAATTAACCTATCTAATGAGCTTGTGAAATTGGTTGGCAGAACAAGGATTAAGAGAAAACCTTACTAGAAGCAGGAAGTTGTGGAGAGCCATGGTTACCCATGTCCTGCAAGGTATTCTCCAGCATGTCAATGAAAAACAAACTCAAGAAAGGCTCTTCTACCTTCTCCATACTCTAGAAATTTTTGTTTACTTTGATCACTCAAAACATTTTATTAGTAGCAGAACATTCAGGAAGTTGTGGAGAGCCATGGTTAGTCACGTCCTGCAAGGTCTCTTCCACCTCCTCCATACTCAACAGATTTTCATTTGCTTCAATCACTCAAAAACTTTCATAAGTAGCAAAACATTCAGAAACAAAGAATTTGAAAAGAGTCTTTCAAAACTTTTTGAAGAATTACTGAGATTTCTTTAAACACATAATCAAAAATTTTGTCTTCTTGTTGGGCTGTAATCATTGAAAATGACACCGATTTCTGTTTTGGTAAATAATAAATAAATTTAACTTACATTTCTGAACATCTTAACATTTAATTTTATATATTATTTCATTGGATGATAAAATAATGTTTAGCACATTGATATTATTTTGAAATATTATGAAGGACCAAATGTTTCCTTTTTTTTGGGAAGACTGAAGAAGTTACTTTTAATTTTTACTTCAAAACTTATTTTACCAAAATAATTCTAACTATTTTGTGACTCATGACACTAATAAACAAAAAAAATCCCTCCTACACAAAAAAAAAAAAAATAAATGTATGCCAGGTTATTAAAGCAAAACATTTAAGTCAATCATGATTGAGCTAAGTAATGTTATAATCGTCAATGAGGTTACCTTTTTATAGCCTCCTATGAACCTTCCCTAAATAGAACAGAAATTTCACTCAATCTCTAAGTGTAACAGGTAAAATTTCATTTTTGGCTACTTAATTTCCTATGTAAAGTTGAGATTTCAAGTCATTTTTAAAAATGTCAAATATAATATTTCAACGTGAGAATTAAGAGGCAATTACTGTCATCAATTCTTTTTTTTTTAGACAAAATATTAACAGTTTGTACAAGTGTTTTGAATACAGCCTAACTTGTTTAGAAAGTCTCTGTCAATGTCACAACTCGCACACATAATCCCTTGATACAGACAAATTTCATATAAATCATAGAAGCAAGAGTGAGTGAATTTTATATGCAAAGAAAAGTATTTTCATTTATATTAAATATTTTATTTCAAATATAAAGCAACCCACTGATGATCGACATGAAACATTTAAGAGAGAAGTACAAACATAAAATAGAGAGATACACTGCTTAAATAGCTACATACCAGGCACTCTAAATATGACACAAAATGATGCATTGCAAATGCTTGTATAATTTGCTTACCAGCATTTATGACTATCTAAAAATATATCAAATCATATATGTGTGTGTGTTTGCATGTATGTTAACCATGTCATAATATATTCAAACCTTACAAACTCCAATCAGACAGAAGCATATGGCTGAACTAAGATTTATACATTAAGATTTGTGCATGCGTAAGCATTATTTTGAAGAACAGATACCTAAGATGCTTGGGTTCTGAGTAGGTAATTAATAGGTAACCATAAAAATGTTGAAGGCAAAAACAGAAAGAAATTTATGTAATTGCAGGTAAAGGAAATAATTTTATTTCACTTGAAAAAAAAATTCTAAGTGGAATCAATATATCTCAGAGTTCATTAAACTATTACATGTTAGAGAAAAAATATCAAATTGAATTTTTAGAAAGGGCTCTATATTATGAAATCAATACCTTTGAGCACAGTAAATTAGGGATTACCATCTTGAAAAATGGTAACAAAAAATGTGGGAATTTAGATTTTGCATGTCTTATTTTACAGAAAGTAGTATTTCAACTTGAATACATTTGTATAAAAACTTGTAAAACACCAATATAAAAAATGAAAATGAAATTATTGACTAATGATAAACTTATATTTCCAATGTCTTCATATTGGCAAAATTCATATAAATCAGATTTTGTGTGCAGGTACATACAGACATATATACAAGCATTTAGATTTTCTCAGCAATTAAAATATTCTTGGACATATTCCAAGAGCTAGAAGTCACTATCAATTTGCCAAGATAAATCATTTCAATAATCTTCCTAATTAAACACCTCACATAATTAATATTCAAGCCTTTAAAATTCCCTTTTCTGCCAAAATTATCCAAAGTTAACAGAACCATGAATTAATATTTTTTTTTAAATCAATAGTTTCAATTGTCATTGGAAGTTCAGTCTGCAAATTAATTCAAGTTTGAAGTTACTTAAACAAGAGATTTCTATCTATAGAGTTTTGAAAGTCTAAAAAACCAAAGCAGAAACAAATAAAAAGCAAGTAATTTTTCAGTTCATTAAATTTCATTACTCTATCAGCTTACTCTGAAAGCTTCAATTATTTGATCATGTTGAATCAGAGGATTCACTTCATTTTACATCAGGTATTAACTTTAAATATAAAATTTTTATGGAAATCTTTTAGCAATATTTTTTAATTCAGCCATTAAAATTTATGCATTATAAAAGTAATAAGACATAAGAGATGCTGCTTGACAGTATGTATAACAACTAAAAAGAGAGCGATTGTAAATGAACGAGAAGAGATAGCATAAAGATGGAATGAATACATCACAGAACTCTTCTATGAAAATAAGAGAAAAACTTACAATGCTTAAAATCATGAAAAAACCTATAGTATTTAAATCTGAGGAAATATTGACACAGGCCACAATGAATAAAATAAAGAAAGTAGTAGAAAAAGAAAGGATTGTAATGAACATGCAGTCAGCTTCAGATGATTTCATGATCAATAAGATTACAAAAATAATAAATAAAATATATGACAGTGAAATTCTGGAAGACCTTTGTAGAAATAACTTTATAGCAATACAATAAAAGCCAAGTGAAAACTCCAGAGAATCTGTATAAGCTGCCACAGCACTAAACTGATCATTCTAATGAATAGAGATTGTAACAAAAGTAGACTAAAATATAGCAAAAATAATGTGACTTTGTTCAAGACATCAGAATAATATTAGAGCAAGCAATACAAATGCAGAAAGACCAATACCAAGAAAAGTAGTACCATCTACTACCCACAGAATAAATACTAGGCCAAACCCTAAACTTAGCCTGTGAATAAATGACAAAATTATCGAAAACAGGATTTGCAATTTCTTGTTATGCCATTAATTTCACTTTCTGTTCCCTTGTGAACATCAACACAGATGAGAATTGAAACATGGAGGTATAGGTAAGTGAAAAGCCAAGAGAAGGTCCCGTTGCATGTTTACACTAAAAGCTGTTAGATATTTGTTTAAACATTAGAATTTATCTAAACTATTCTTCTCAACTTGATTATTATAGATGTCGTTATAGACAACATTTTGGCCATAAGCTGTCCCCGACCATCATCAAGTGTCCATTGTTTGGCTGATATGGGATATCTGCTGATTGTATAGTTACTGGCTTGCTAGTTATTGTTTATTCCTGTTGATCTAGCGGTTGAATTCATAACAAATTTATCTTTTTAAAACATTTTTCAGATAAATAAAATTTTATATCATTCTACAATTTACATGTTTAATTCAATTCTGGTAAAAAATTAAAATTTTAAAAAAAATCCAGATATCAACAAAAGAAACACTTATGGGCCATGTCCCTTAAGGATATGTGTGACCATGACTCTCCACAACTTCTAGTTTTTTTGTTGCTCTAACTTCACCATTTACCATCCTTTGTTGCCCTGTTCTGCCATCCATTCATAAAAACTTGTTAACTAAGTTACTCACTGTTTGTATTCAATATGTCTAATGTACATTAAGTTCTCCAAGCCCACTTTCCTCAATGTGTTCCAAAAATTTCAGCTGTCTCTTCTTGATTGTACATATAAAGTTACTTGTTGTTCCCATTTTCTTTAAGATTTCATCCATGATATTCCTAATGTTTAAGAGAACCCCTGCTGTCTTCACTGAGGAAATTGTCCAGCATTGTCATGAAGGAGATTATATATCATATTATTTCAACATTATGTTTCTAATAAAGTTTTTCTACCTTTTAATATTTTACTTACTTTCAGGAAGACATTCCTCTATCCCTAGATGAATTTCTGTGTCACATTACCTGATGTCTGTTACTACAGTACACAGAAATCAAAATTTTTGTACTTGGTTGATTTTAACGTACCTTTTGCTGATAAGCATGTATTCTGTTATCTTACAATGAATCTATTCTTTTTGCTTTCTCTTACAGCATTATCTAAGAGTCCTTTCAAATTTTCATTCTAAATCTGCCATTACATAGTTCCATCCACATATCTTATGTTTTTAAGATTATATCCTGTGGGAAAAATTGTGAAAATGGCTTACCTCGGAAATGCGTGCGAATCTGTGCAGTGTGCAAACTCCGGTCCTCCCAACAGTAAAAGGAACCAAAATGGCGGCGCCCATATTTTATGCCAGGCGGTCTCGGTTAGTTAACGTGAAATCTCGTCTCGTCATTCGCATGCAAATCGTGGTCAGTCCTCGGCTGTATAAAGCAGGCTCGTTTTGCTGTTTCGGCTCGTGAGAAGGTTGGACGTGCGACACCGGTTTCTTCGTTCCTACCTGCTATCATCAGTTGAGTTGTTGCGTTACCTCCCACATATCCACCAATAGTAAATCCTGATAGGTTTTGTACTTCTCTTAAGATTGTCTCTTTTTATAGATTAAATAAACCCCTGTTGTCTATTTTCATGTATTCACTAAGCTTATTCTTTGTCTGCATGCAATCAGTTTGTATAGAGTAGAGGTTACAGACTACTTAAATATCTTATTTATGAAATATGGACATAGGTCTTTCTGTATTTGTATTGTTTGCTCCAACAACATTTCTTGGTCCAGTATGTTGAAAACAAAGCCACACTGTTCTTGCCCTATTTCAAGACTAATTCTGCAGCAAGCTCTGTTCATTAGGAGCAAGTTTAGTTACATGGTTCCTTAAGCTGATAACATGATGGAATTTGGATTCATTTGCACAAGGCTTAATTCAAAATAAAGTTAAAGTCATTGTTATTGTCAGTAAAACCTGTCGTATGGTCTTATATTTAAAAAACTAGATATCTAGTAGATTATGAATTGCAGCAAAAGGAAGAGCCCAACATGCAAATTACAAATAACAAAATCAAGCAGGTACAAAAATTTAAATATCAAAGAAGTATTTTATCAGAGGATGAAAAATGCAAAATCAAAATCCAAAGGTGCATTGGAATAGTAAAAGATGCCTTCCAAAAGCTAAGCAAAGTATTAAGAAATGAAAGTTTTGTTAGCAACAAAGAAAAGAATACTGAACAGTTACACAAGATCAGTCCTCTTTAAAGAGCAGTGGATATTGGATAATCTACTCACAGATGAAGAAGAGTCTTGAGGTAGCAGAAATGTGATGCTACAGATAGATGCTGAGTATACCACAGACTGAACAAGTGAGCAATTACAAAGTTTTAGAGAAAATGGAAATGATGAAATAATTACAATATCTCATCTCAGAAATATAGACAAAAATATATTAGTAAAGAGCGAGTTGAAATTTCTACTGCACATAAAGAGGGCTTTGAAAATTTGACACACACAGGTTAAATTGAAAGCAAGAGGAACTGATGAAAGCAGTGCATAACAAACCGAATGAGCTTATGTAAATGGTTGGAAGAACAGAGATTAAAAGAGATAGCAAAAAGACAAACTTTATTAAGATCTACAAAGGACAAGAAATTGTAGAGAGCCATGATTGTTCATGTCCTGAAGGCATATGGCACATAAAAGAAGAAAGTAGATTACCCAGAAGTAAGGATCCTAATGAGAAATTGGTCTAAATATCTTACAAGCAACCCTTTATACAATACTAACACTGTTGCACAAAACACCACCAGTGATTAAGATTAAAATCTGAAACAAGCATTTATAATAAATACCTATCAGAAACTATGGGGAAGATATTATATTAAGAAATTGTAGTCACCATTATTCAATGACACAAAATTACTATCAGAAGTCTTATTCCAAATATGAGTGAGTGAAAAATACAAATTGGAAATTAAATACTTCATGTACTTCCTTTCATTTTACAAGTGGAAAAATATTATACATCAGGAAGTAAATATAGTATAAACTAATAAAAAAAATATGTAATTTACAAATTTCACTAATAGCTTTTCATCTCTTGCCCCATGATATGATCACTTACCTCTTTCTTTCTCACCACATGATATACAATAACTTACCTCTCTTTAATATATCAAAGGAATATGTGAACAGAGAGAAAGAGTTGTTATTGAAAAGAAAAATGAATTTGCAAACTAAAGTATTTATTTATACTATATTGGCAAACAAAATATCAAAAAAATAACAAAATATTATGTTTAAGGGTTCATAAGTATTCTAATAAAAGTTCACTTATGGACATTGTAATGTTAATATTAAGTTTCCTTAAAAGAAAATATTCAGCATTCATTGATCAAGCAGACAGTGCTATTTGAGTTAAGCTTTTCTTTGCTCCCTGGTCATTGGGTTGGGATCAAAGTGTAGTATCTGTATTCAGGCAGGCAAACTACATTTTACCTCTCAATAGTGTTTAATAAATGAGGGATGCCTGGTCCCAGGGTTCCAACTCTGCAGCAGCACTGAAGAGAGAGGGTCAGTGGAATACTAGTGCGATGTTAGTTGCAGGAACTGGGCAATTTTTGGCCTTAGCCTAGGTGCATGCACTTGGGTTCCCCATTTTAAACCGACCTTGTGCCATATCCAATGTGAGGGGAGTCAAGTAAATAGCAAGTGCAGTATCTGTTCTAATTTCTAATGCTAATATTAGTCCTACAATTTAATTTAGTATGACAATTTTCACAAAATTTCATTTGTGCACAATTCTAGTCTTCAAAATAGATTATTGATGGATGGTTTGAAACCGATCAAAAAATTGTTTTTTGTAAAACTTGTGTTAACTTCTTATATATGCTAAAGAAAAAAAAAACTTTTTTAAGGGCCAAAGCCTTTAGATTTAGAACAATCTCAAGTTCTAAAAGAACAATCATATATGGCAGAGTACCAAAATGCCCATGATCAGATTTTAGTGAGTGGAGTCAAAATTAATAGGTTTTCAGCATGCCCTCAATTACCAGAAGTGACCACATAGGAAAACTTCCTTTTCCTGGGCAAAACTCTGCAAAAAGGATAGTAAACCAACTATGTTGATCACTACATAAGTTCTAACAAACCCTCCATGCAGTATAAGCTGCTTTCAATTAGGTCCAAACCACCTTGTATAGTGCAGATAGAACTGAAATATACACCAACATAGACTCTGGTCAGAACACTCCATACTATTTAGTGCTAATTAAGTTCAAGAGGCTGCAACTGACTGCATTCTGCAATAACCAACAAAAATATAAGTGGATGAAACACCAACACCACAGGAAATTGAAAAGCCATCAATCAGATGAAGTATGGCAAAACCGCAGTTGATGACAACATTTCTCCAGAGATATTAAGACATGGAGTCTGCATGCAAGACTCCATTAAATATTTGTCAGTTACTGCAGGGTAAACTACTATAAAACAACAGTTCACAAAATTAAAGGAGAAAAAGCAGAAAGTACAAATGACTGGTGTTTCACTACTTTTAGTTGCAGATAAAATCCTCACAAAGATGCGTAATGAAGAAACAGGTCAAACCAACAAGAGACCCAGAGTTGGTTGCATGTGGTGCAGTAAGCAGAGAAGTTACGTCCTCTTCCATGATTAGCTGTTGAGAGAAGACATTCTACTTAGAGTAGGTGGTACTGATAAAATTTACATACGAATGATAATGGCCAGGTACTAGCCAATATTCAGTGTGGGTCTGGGACCGAGAGAGCTATATAACAGCAGCTTTTTCTCAATTATGGGAAAAAAGTGCTCTCGACATGCAGATCGTTAAGAGTTTTGCACAGGAGTTAGAGTTTATATTTACTTAAACGAGAAAACCAGACAAGACTAACACAAGATGACACTGAATAGATCAGTATAAACTTATCACAAATACTGATAGTCAAATTGATTTTTAGACCAAATCCAAACTAACGTGGATTTTATCTTGAACACATACAAGTGTCAACAACAAAAAAAGAATGGACATCACTTTTATTGATGTAACAAAGATATTAGATATTATTGTCACACTATGATTTTGTAAGATCTGAGAGAAGTTTGCTTGTCTATTATAGTTTCTTACTATGATTATCCAACTTTAAAAAGCATGCAAGTCAGTCAAGTAAAATATTAACATGAATTCTGAAATTATTTCCCCCAATCATTAACATTATGAAGCAGAAATAGAGATATATTCTGCTTCAAACTATTTTAAATACACTTCATAATTCTGAACCATGCTGCAGGAGATTCATAGTGATAACAATGTCTGCACCTACACATATACAAATGGCAATTTGTTTAAGATTCTTAACTTCTGGCTCACTAATGAGCAGAGTGCATCTCTTCATAGATGCTGCTACCTTTATTGCTCACACAATCAGCTCTTCAACAGATAGCATCTTACTTTGCAAAAAGCATATAATTTTCTAGTTTTTAAGTCATTTTGAAAAAATCTGTAGTCTTTAAACACTTTGACATTACCAGGTTTCATTATTTCATTGTTGAAATTGCTAAATGTAACTATAAATTCTATTCTAATAATTTCTTCAATTGCACTTCTCAGCTGTGGAACAGACTTCTGGCTTCTTGCTTTCTTGTTAACTACAATCTTCAAAAATTTAAATACAATATCAATCAGTGTCATCTACCTTTTTGAATCCTGTTATTTTACTTTCCTTTCTCCTCAATGATATTTTCTCACTTTCTTTCACCCTCAGTAACCATTTGTATCTTAGTGGCTTTATTGACTTACTTAGGGTGAAATGATTAAAAAAACAAAATCAAGTTTCCATCTCCAATGAAGTGACAAAGCTGAAAACAGTCTTCAAGATTTCACAGACTCGAGATGTGTCATATCCTCTTACACCAATTCAGATAAAAGATTTGGTAAAGGTGAACAAAGCTTTTGATAGATTATACAAAAGCTGACTACAGCAATAAAAACCTCAAGACACAAAAATAAGTCTTCAAAGCCATCATTACAAACACTGGTGATTGTTGTTGCTGCATGCATTGAAGTTATACCAAAAAAATTACATGTGGCCCATATGTTACAGATAGAACACTACTGTCTACTGAGGACCTTTCTATTCAAATGAACTGACCAGTGAAACTGATGTGTTATGGAAGAAAATCAAAACTCTTTGATGAAATAATCTATTGCCAGTAGGTAACACTGACACATATGCTAACAATCTCCCTTTCTGAAAGGGCCTTACAGAGCCAGAACAGCAAAGTAATGCTGGACTTTACCCTACAATAATCAGACCATTTCCTGCAGCCACTGAAAAACCTTAACCATTTAATATAGGCATTGTTAGTTATCAGTCACCCTATATTAGATATGGAGACTCCCTGTGAATGTTTGTAAAGCCATGGCACACACATGTAATTAAAAAAAATAGTAGATAATCCATAAAATATAAAAAATTTGTTGCCAGTTTATTATTGTACAAAAAGTCTTCAAACTTTTTTCTATTCAACTTTTAGTCTTATTTACCACAAAAAGCCAACAAAACAAGAAAAAAACAAGACAAACAAGAAAAAAACACAAAAGACAAACAAGAAACAAAAAACAAGAAAAAAACAAGACAAACAAGAAAAAATCACAAAAGACAAACAAAAAACAAGACAAACAAGAAAAAAACACAAAAGACGAACAAAAAAACAAAACAAGAAAAAAACAAAACAAGAAAAAAAACACAAAAGACAAACAAAAAAACAAGAAAAAACACAAAAGACAAACAAAAAAAACAAGAAAAACAGAAAAATAAAACAAGAAAAACAAAAAAAATAAAACAAGAAAAACAAAAAAATAAAATGACAAAAAAACAATAAAAGAACCTAATAAAAACCATCCAAATCTGCCAACCAGGATATTATACCTATGCACATACAAGTTACTCTTTGGAAAATTGAGCATATAATCAACATTTTTTAAGATCAATACATTAACCCTTCCATTACAATAATTAATCAATGCAAAAATTAATGGGTAGTCTGCATCATTATGGTGAAAAAAATACTCAACTTCTGTTTTTCAATGTTGTTGACTACTTGCTTACAAATACATAGAATTACAAGAAAGGACACTGCAAAATTCTTCAAAGAATAGAACCCATTGACTGAACAATGGTTCACATCTAAATAGCCAGTTTTTCTTAGCATTTTAAAAAATGTGGCTCTTGCCATTCTTCCTATCACTCTCAACTCCTGATTGATATGGTGAGTCATTTTAAACAAGCAAGACGCGGTGTCTAAATGAAACAAATCTTTAAGAGCAGCATGAACTTTCTGAATTATTTGGATATCTATTTATGTAAAATTATGTGGCACAAAGTGACATGTAAAAAACAAAAATACTTGCAATCAAATTACAAAATAACTGGTAGCTTATTATACTGATGCTCTCACTTTACCCACATTTAAAAGAAATAAATAAAAATTACAATGAATATTGGTCAAAAAAGATTTTTTATTTGTAAAGAATTCAGATGAAACCTAAGTGGAGAATGTTTTAAAACTCAATAGATAGAGTTTGAAGAGATTGAGTGAGTGAGAGAGTGTGTGCATGCATGTGTCTGAGGGAGAGAGAGACAAAGAGGATGAGTGCATGTGTCAGAGGGAGAGAGAGACAAAGAGGACGAGTGCATGTGTCTGAGGGAGAGAGAGACAAAGAGGACGAGTGCATGTGTCTCTGAGGGGAGAGACAAAGAGGAGATGTGTCAAGAGAGACAAAGAGGACGAGTGCATGTGTCTGAGGGAGAGAGAGACAAAGAGGACGAGTGCATGTGTCTGAGGGAGAGAGACACAAAGAGGACGAGTGCATGTGTCTGAGGGAGAGAGACAAAGAGGACGAGTGCATGTGTCAGTGAGAGAGAGAGAGAGACAAAAGGAGAGGATGTGTCAGAGAGAGAGAGACAAAGAGGACGAGTGCATGTGTCAGAGAGAGAGAGAGACAAAGAGGACGAGTGCATGTGTCAGAGAGAGAGAGAGAGAGAGACAAAGAGGATGAGTGCATGTGTCAGAGAGAGAGAGAGAGAGAAAAAGAGGACGAGTGCATGTGTCAGAGAGAGAGAGAGAGAGAGAGGAGAGAGACAAAGAGGATGAGTGCATGTGTCAGAGAGAGAGAGAGAGAGACATAGAGGATGAGTGCATGTGTCAGAGAGAGAGAGAGAGACAAAGAGGATGAGTGCATGTGTCAGAGAGAGAGAGAGAGACAAAGAGGATGAGTGCATGTGTCAGAGAGAGAGACAAAGAGGATGAGTGCATGTGTCAGAGAGAGAGACAAAGAGGATGAGTGCATGTGTCAGAGAGAGAGACAAAGAGGATGAGTGCATGTGTCAGAGAGAGAGAGAGAGAGAGAGTGCATGTGTCAGAGAGAGAGACAAAGAGGATGAGTGCATGTGTCAGAGAGAGAGACAAAGAGGATGAGTGCATGTGAGAGAGAGAGACAAAGAGGATGAGTGCATGTGTCTGAGAGAGAGAGAGACAAAGAGGATGAGTGCATGTGTCTGAGAGAGAGAGAGACAAAGAGGATGAGTGCATGTGTCAGAGAGAGACAAAGAGGATGAGTGCATGTGTCAGAGAGAGAGAGACAAAGAGGAGAGTGCAGAGAGAGAGAGACAAAGAGGATGAGTGCATGTGTCAGAGAGAGAGAGAGACAAAGAGGATGAGTGCATGTGTCAGAGAGAGAGAGAGACAAAGAGGATGAGTGCATGTGTCAGAGAGAGAGAGAGACAAAGAGATGAGTGCAAGAGAGGAGAGAGACAAAGAGGATGAGTGCATGTGAGAGAGAGAGAGAGAGACAAAGAGGATGAGTGCATGTGTCAGAGAGAGAGAGAGAGACAAAGAGGATGAGTGCATGTGTCAGAGAGAGAGACAAAGAGATGAGTGCATATGAGAGAGAGAGACAGACAAAGAGGATGAGTGCATGTGTCAGAGAGAGAGAGACAAAGAGGATGAGTGCATGTGTCAGAGAGAGAGAGACAAAGAGGATGAGTGCATGTGTCAGAGAGTGAGAGAGAGAGAGAGAGACAAAGAGGATGAGTGCATGTGTCAGAGAGAGAGAGAGACAAAGAGGAGATGTGAGAGAGAGAGAGAGAGAGGATGAGTGCATGTGTCAGAGAGAGAGAGAGACAAAGAGGATGAGTGCATGTGTCAGAGAGAGAGAGAGAGAGAGACAAAGAGGATGAGTGCATGTGTCAGTGAGAGAGAGAGACAAAGAGGATGAGTGCATGTGTGTGAGAGAGAGAGAGAGTGCATGAGACAAAGAGGATGAGTGCATGTGTCTGAGAGAGAGACACAGAGAGGATGTGTGCATGTGTCTGAGAGAGAGTAGGTGAGTGAGTGTGAGAATGAGAGAGTGAGAGAGAAAGTGTGTGAGTGAATGTTTGAGAAAGTGTATTTGAGTGTTTAAGAGAGAGACAGACAGTGTGTGTGAGTGTTTGAGAGAGAGAGAGAGAGAGACAGTGTGTGAGTGTCTGACAGATAGAGAGACAGACAGTGAGTGAGAGACAGAGAGAGAGACAGTGTGTGTATGTGGGTGAGTGTTAAAGAGAGTGTGTATGTGTTAGAGAGAGAGTGTGTGTGTATGATAGAGTGAGAGAAATTATTGGTATAAATTAAAGTTTGTTAACTCCCAGTGCTGGGCAATCTGAATTTAATTTTTTTCATTCCAAAGTAAAAGTTACCCTCTCTATAAAACTTTTAATTATAAAATTTATATATACATTAAGCAAATCAGTTTTGTGTGACTAATTTTATTTTTCAAAATGAATCAAATAAGATAGAAAATATTACATTTAATCAGTGAGATTAGACAAAATCTAACTTAAGGTGTTTGTGTGCACTAAGTATTGGTAGTGGATAGAGTTAACAAAAGGAAAGTCTTAGGATTAATCAAAATTTGCCATTTCTCCTTAAAAAATAAGTAAATAATTAAAAAAATTAAAAAAAAAATTCCAGGAAAATGTAATCTAAATTCAGATACACTTTCTGATTAGCAAATTTTATATTTTATAGGAAAACTTCTAAAAATAAAACTTAATCAAGAGACATTGTGACTTTGATTATGTATTAAAATTTATGATGTGGAACTCAATTAACATTAGTAAATCTAAAATTAAAATGCTATCTAACCTGCAATCTATCTGTTGTGGCCATTTCAGTTTATTGGACTGATGATGTTAATGGACTATCAGAAATATAGAAGGGTTAAAAACAAATCAAAATATAATCTTAAAATGGGAACAGAATTTACAAGTGCACAAATGTACTGATAAATTTGTAAGTACTGAAGGTCATAATATTCCTTCCAAGATTTTCTCATTATGTCAGATAATAAATGAACATTTATTAAAAAGCAGAAAAAAATCTGGATTTATTAGTCCCATACACAATCCTAACTGGTTGATAGCATGTATACAGTTATAGTTTATCACTGCCATCTCATAGGTTTGAACTGTAATTGTCTTTTCATTCCTACATAAGTATATCTATTTACAAAGTTTACAACACTTGTTCTTTTCACAACAGCAATAATACTTATTAGATGTGAAAAAGGTTTAGTTAAGGTCAAACGCAAAACTAGGTTGAAATGAAAATGTTCAATCTTGATGCCAAACTGGTGAGGTTGTTAATGATATCTCTGTTGAATTTAAGCAAATAATGCCTTTGAGGTCTTTATAATATACTGTTTGCAACATGCTTAGTATTCAAGTGCCATCAATAACAATCTGAAGATTTCGGCAATATAAGAGAAAAAACATGAATCTTTCATTGTTGAAATTTATTGAAATAATGATTCAAAATAAAAGGCTTCAAGGTAAACTTATACTAAGAAAATTAAATTAGTTTTTCTTACTAAGCCAAATTATTCTATGGCTAACTCAGAGTAATATATCATGTTAACTTCTTATATATTTTGACATCATAACGACATAAGATATGCAGATGTCACAGTTTGATAGCAAACACAGAGTGGAAAGTACAAGAAATCCTAGAGAAGGTAGGGTAAAAAAGTGTGGCTAAAAAACAAAACATGAATGAAAAGACAGAATGCAATGGTTGTCAGCAAAAGGAACAGCCACACATGCAAATTACAAATTAGAGATGTCAAAATCAAACAAGTCCAACAATTTAAATATCTGGGAAGTGTTTTAACAGAGGACAGAAAGTATGACACTGAAATCCAAAGGTGCATTGGGATAGCAAAAGATGCCTTCTCAAAGATAAACAAAGAATTAAGAAAGAGAAAAATTTCATTATAAACAAAGAAAAGTGTACTGATCAGTTAGATAATCTCAGTTCTCCTATATGGCAGTGGATGCAGGACAATCTCTTCACAGATGAAGAGACTTGAAACAACAAAAATGTGGTTCTACAGAAGGATGCTGAGCAATGATGAAGCTTTAGAGAAAATAGAAACAAAAGGACAATTATACTTATCAGAAAGACATAGTTGAAATTTCTAGGGTACATAATGAGGAAAGAGTGCTTAGAAAATTTGATACTAACAGGACCCATGGAAGACAAGAGGGACAGAGGAAAACAACACAATCTACCTAGAGAGCTTGAGTAAATGGATGGGAGAACAGGATTTTAGATGAGAATAGAAACAATTTATTAAGAGCTACAAAGGAGAGAAAATTGCAAAGAGCTAGGATCACAGACATTCCGAAGAGACATGGTACATAGAAGAAAAAGATTTAGATAGCAATCATTTGCTGAAATATGTTCTGTTAAATAGAAGGAATGGCTGGGAAGATTTGCAGAGTTTCTCCCAATGTTAAATAAGTCATTTGATAATTTTATATTTAATTTTTGCAATGAGTAATATAACTATTGTTCTTGTCTCAATTATTATAGAGGTTATTATATACCCATTTTAGCCAAGTATTCTCTGACCATCATCAGGTGTCTATTGTTTGGGCTGATATGGGATACCTGTTGATCTGATGTCAAGTGGAACCCTGTAAAGGGACTTTGTATGTTATATTCAGAGTTCTTTCAGCCATCATTTGTTTCCAATGAAAATAGATAGGAAGTCAGCAAATAGCCAGGTTAGCGTTTGTTTTGTTAACTGTTCAATATTTGAAATTAATGCGAGTTCATGTGCTCTGACTGAAATAGATTTTTACCACAGGTTGCTAAAAATGACCTTACAGTTCAAAGGTATTTTTATACATGATCTCCTAGATTAAAACAAATTTTATTTATAGTAGGTTGCTTTCTTCCCATATAATAGCCTCCAACTTAGCTTTTTTTTTTTTAAGTTGCAGAGTACTCTTAACCAAAATCTTAAAAATTTATAACAATATTAAAAATTTGATGAAATTCATTTCTGTCAATTACATGCAATTCTTAAAAGTTAAAACCACTTAATTTTTTTTAAATCAATTAATCACAAATACATTTCAGAACAGATGGAAATAATTATGATAAAAGTTTAAGTTTCCACTGTTAAAAAAATTATGTCCCTAATACCATGTCCAAGGGACACATGCTCATCTCAGAAAAGTAAACTTATTTCAAATCAGGAAATTGTGGAGGGAGTAAGACAAACACTTCTTTTGGTCAATTTAATGCATAGTATAAATATCTGAAGTGCTTAATTTAGGCTTGTAATCAAGATTGCATACAAAAACAAAACAATCGCAAACTCATTGCAACCTTTTGTATTATCTTACTAAATTTGTTATAGCAATTGAATGCTAGGGTTAACTTGGTGCAATCTGCTTTCACTACATCTTGGAAATAAAAAAATAAAAATAAATCTATGAAATGTTCATCACACACAAGTCAGGTTTTTTTTTTTTTTTTTTTTTTTAGTAGGAGTGCTAATGCTAAATTTGGCATACATCACAGATTTAGATTTCTGGTGGGTGACATTCTGAAAATAAAGAAGCTTTGTGATCACCTGCCTTGTAAATTAGAGTTTGTTTTTTTTAGTTACCTTGCAATGTAGAGTGCAATACAGATGAAAATCAAATCACAATATCAATCAAACGGCCACAAAGAAAGCCAAGAAATGAATGAAAAAAAAAAAAAAAACATTTGTAAGCATTCACTCTGAGAAAAAAATCCAGCAAACATATAAAGTAAAAAAAAAAAAAAAAATAATATGTCCAGCCCAATTTTCAAAAATAGTAAATCAAAAACATCAAAATAGTTGGATATTATTACTGAAATCTCCTTTGAACTGTGAACAGCTTCACACCACTTTCTATTTGTGGGTGTATGTTGCCAAATATGTGTGGGGGTGATGTAATGGATAGTGGATGGGAATGAAAAATCAGAGACATGAGTTCAAATCACAGTGAAGCTCATTACATTCACTTACATGCAAATATCCTTGGAAAAGCTATAAATTCATCTCTTTTACTGGGCCCCCAGCTATAGGTTAAATAGCAGGAAAGACTTGTGGTTGGTAACAAGCCTAGGAGAAGGATAACTAAATTCAAAACTGGTTGGACATGAGAGTAGCAATTCCATTCCATAAAAAAAAAAACTACTACTTGTTATGGAAACCACAACAGCAATGTTGCCCCCATACTCCTCAGGGAGTTAACAGGACTTGCATACTGTGGCCCCCACACTCCTCAGGGACTCTACAAGACTTGAGAGAGTAATGCCAAATAAAAATTTTCTGAGCAAATTTCTCAAGTTCAATAATTTTTATCTATTGTATATATATCTTCAAGATTCTAAATGTCAAGATTTTCTCATCTCATTTTTCAAAGAAAGGTTAACACTACACATTTATCCAAAAATGACAATAAAAACAAATTAAAAAAAAAAAAAAAACCCAAAAAGACTTTATGGTTGGGAACATGGCTGAAATGTGAGGATCTGAGTAGAAGACAAGGAATCAACTCCATACAATGATTAAAACCCCTCATCAAAACAAAATTCAAACTATGAAAGTAGCAAGAATACCCAATTTAATATAAACCTGTTTTAAGGGAAAGTACTATAACAAAGTGGAAAATGTTTTTGTGTTTCCTTCTTTAAGACTCCATCAGACTAAATTTATATTTATGCTGATGTGGCGCTAGACATATCCACAAAACATTTCATATTTCATCATAGTTGGTTCATATAATTTCATAATTTTGTAAATTTTTATTAATTTAAGAATGAAAAATTTGTTTTCGTATTTATTTCTTTATAAAATGGTAAATGATAAATATTACATAGTAATTGGTTCATAAATATTTATAATCTTATAGATACAAAATTAATCTTGTTAATAAAGCATTTAACAACCAAATAGTGCATAACATTTTTGTTACTACAGTGTAACCCAGATATAAGAGAAACCCGGATATAAGAGAGATTTTCTCTGGTCCCAAATTAGAGCCTGTGTTAATGTATATAAAATAGACCAAACCCAGATATAAGAGTCTTCTCCGGTCCCGACAACTCTCTTATATCCGGGTTACACTGTATTAGATTCTAAATATAGCTTTTCAAAACAAACATATACAAGGGAATATACAGTAATAGGAGTGTAAAGAGAAGAAAAATAGAAAGAAAAAAAAAAACAACCTTTTTGACACACAATTTTGCTGTGGGTTCAAAGGCTAACAAAAGTTGTTTTATTGCTAAAACAAATTGCAGAAGCTCCTGTAACTCCTTGACTATGATATCTTTGGATGGACATTGGAAAAATGACTGCTGGTCATATATGTGGCTGGACATCCATATGTTAATATTTCAAGTTACTTCAACCAAGCAAAAGCTGTCATAGACACAGATTAACTATTCATGAGAGCATTCAATTCAGAATATAACCACTGTATATCAGTGTTACTTTATTGATAGAAATAAACAAAATTACCAAAATATTCCATTGGAAAAAAAGAGAAAAAAAGAGAAAAAAGAAAAAGAGAACAGAAAAAAGGAAAAGAAAAAGAAAGAGAGAGAGAAAGAGAAAAGAAATAAAGAATAAAGTAAACATAAAATCAAATCAATGTCTACAAATTACTGTTTATATCAAAATCTGTCAGATTTTATTATGCAAATGTTTGCAAAAAAAAAATATTAATCAACCTATATTGTTTTTTTTTACAATGATGTTCACCATGTACAAAACCACTTGAGGTAGAAGTTTACAAAATAAGAGGCACGTTTTATGGGAATATGTGGGGAAGATAATGGTTAACCCCCCAATTTATCACATTAAGAAAATTGCAGTAATCAGTGAAGCAACCTCTTAGGAGTCAGTTTCACAAAGCAGTGGGTCATAGGAAGAAGCTGCTTGAGTTGAACTTGCATCTCACCAATGGAATATGAAGAGAATAGGATAATTTGCTACAATGTGCCTGACATGGCAGGCCTTAGCAATAAAGGTTAGAACTGGTAAAACTAATAAATTTAGTTCATCTGAACAGCAAGAAGTGTGTGATGTTTCATCTATAAAAATTTTTAGGATATATTTCTATGAACAATATATCATGTGAGTTTCAGCATATAACAATATTCATCCTGGGGAAGACAAACTACATCTGGCAACAAAGCCTCTAATCAGAAGGTTAAACCAAAAATATGGAACTACCTCTTAATTGCTGTTCTTCCCCAGTCCACCCTGACCCGGGTATGGTAGGTATGAGCAAATAATTTCTTTTATCTATAAAGAAATCCAAAATCTATAGACCAGAGAAACATTCAATTAATCCAATGTAGGTGTATAAATTATAATAAGTTAATATGGACTTCTTGACATTCTATATCATTCATCAGTCTTTCAATCACTATAAATTTTAGCATTTCTACATTCTATATATTGATTTTCAAAAATGATTTACCATATTTTTATTACTTCCCAGAAATCTTTGCTTGAATACTCTTTCCTACCACTACCATTCTTATTTAAATCTCTTCTAACAATGGATCATAAGTTTTATATTAGATTCATATCTAGAGGGAAAAGTGAATATTACATTAATCTTTTAGAACCTTAAGAACCTTTTTTGGCAAGATAAGCCGTAGTCAGTTTTGCATGAATATACTCATTACCTTGAAGATTCTTGGTTGTGACCTGTGACACTCAAAATATCTCTTGTCCAAGAACTTACATCTTATTCTCTTTCAACAACATTGAAATGACCTCTATTACTATTACTATTAAATCATACTACATCAAAACATTAGTACCCCCCTTGTGCTATACTCTAAACAATTTTAGTTAACTATTTCCATTAACAAACAAACCTCAAGACCAACTAACAAATCCATCCAATGTAGC
This sequence comes from Acanthosepion pharaonis, assembly GCA_903632075.3. Classification (NCBI taxonomy): domain Eukaryota; kingdom Metazoa; phylum Mollusca; class Cephalopoda; order Sepiida; family Sepiidae; genus Acanthosepion; species Acanthosepion pharaonis. The sequence continues at coordinate 1,356,487 of CAHIKZ030002822.1, forward strand.
TCTACATTAATCATTACAAATTACCGTTCAGAAAAAAAAATCAGTTTTCAAGTATTTCTTCAGCTAATTTATATGTTCCACTTACTGATATTTACTTAAACGTGATGGCTTCATTGCTTTAATGCCTTCACTAAACAAACCTAATATTCTACATTTTTTCTTTCTCTGCATTCATAACATCAGCTTCTTTGAATATTTTCTTGGTCAATCCATTTTTTTCTGTTTATTACTCTTAATATTACTCAAATCTCTTTGTGAAAGTCATCTATTTTTTCTTCTTCTTATCTCATCAATGGTTTTAGTTTCATTTTTTTTTATTTATCTATGACATTTTTAACAGTATATTTCACCCTGTACAAGCCCCAGGAGACACTTGAGGTAGAGGGTTATGTTCAGTAATTTATATGGATAGCAAAGAAAGATAACAGTTAACTCTAAACTTGAACAGGTTGAGAAATCGGGGGGGGGGACATCCTCTTGGGTGTCCGTTTCACAGAGCAATAGTTCATGGGAAGAAGCTATTTGAGTGGAACTTACTTCTCACTGATGGAATACAGAGGAAATGTAGATGGTTTGCTACTATGTAAGTGTGGCATGGCAGGTCTGAGCTGTGAAGGTTAAACCTGGCAGAACCAAGGAATCAAGTTCATCCAAGCACTTTCCATAGAAGTAGCAATAGAAAAGGTCTGTTCACAGTTTATAAAATTATGTTCCTATCAATCAATAATTTTGATATTTTTCCCTTTTGATGTAATATCTTTCTTACAACCCATGACAATCTTAATATATCTTACATTTTAAAATAAATATTCATAACCATATCATGCATAATTTTATAATATAATTAGCAATCTTCATGCTTCAAAATTTCACATCACTAAATATGTTGATGTAAATAATATGTAATAATACACAAATTACAAGCTGAAATTCATATATCATAACTATTTCCTGAATATTTGACCCATATTTGTTGGTTAATGCCAATTCTGTTGTAAAAAGAGTGACCTGTATAGTAAAATCTGACAGTGTTTAATGCAAATCCCTTAATTTAGACTTCATTCTGTTTTTTTTTCTCTTAATTAATGTGCCTCAGTATACCTTTAAGTAGGTTTTTCTTTAAATGATTGATTGGCTCAGAAAAAGAGAGTGGAAAATATTTTTTTTTAAATTCCAACAACACCTTTAAAAGAAAGAATAGTTTTTTTTATTATTCATTTGGAATGAAAATAGGTTTTATATTACCAGTCACAACAACTGAAACCATGTTCTCTAGAAAATCTTCATTTGCTTTTTTCTTAATACTGCATCTGCAACTAACAACCAGGCTTGTACATATTTAACCAATCTATACCTGAGCATCTATTCACTGACTTGTTTTAAAATATAATCTTACAGTCCATATTTTTACCATCTTCACTACAAGTAATCACTGTTAGTAAAGTCAAGGTTGGTTATTTGGGTTCCAAACTCACCATGATTGCAAATTATATCTTCTGCAAAGTGAGGTTATCAAGTAATCAATGAATGGCCACACCTGGGTCTCTTATCAGAAGTTGAGAAAATATGTTCTCTTACAGACTGTAATCATATTGGCCACTACTTTTTTATTTGTACATAAGTGAAAAAGTTATATGCATTGCATACAATTGCATGTTTAAATGAATTTGATAATTAGGTATGTTCAAAAAGCATTGGTCATTAGTTTAAAATTGGTGTACATAAATCATTGTATAATACTTTGAGTACATTTTCATAATGCAAATTTGTGTGGGTATGCTACTAAATGTCTTAAAACCTAACTGGATGTTTAAAATTGAGATTCATTCTTTCACAAAACACAATTTCCTGAATGCTCAGCATTGAATACAGGAAGGCAACATTCCACAGGAAATTTCTATATATAAACATAGATAACAGAGAGTGGAGCTGAAAAGTTTTCAGCCCAAACAACATCCTAAAATCTGGCACAAAAAAAAAAAAAAAAAAAAAAACAACAATCTTAATGATTGAAATGGACTTAAATATCTAGGTAAAAATTACTTTTGGCATAGAGTTTTCTTGTTTATTTTTGCCACCTTAAAAATGATTACATGTTCACACAATGAAATAATTCAAGAATATAAATTTAAGGAAATTCAAAACATGATTATAAGAATTAAAAAAAAAAGGAATAAATTGCTTGCTAATAATGGAAGCATTGAAAGTAACTTCTGGCTTATGGCCAATCTTGAGATGGTTGATCTTTAATTATGTTATTTTCAAAACTTTCAATTGTTCATTTATTATTTGCAAACTTAAATGTTAAAATTCAGTTTTAATTTTAATTTTTGTTTTTTAATTTTAAATAGAAACAGATACATTGCCATGAATACCTTATTGAAATTAAATTATTGTTTAATCTAAATTGAAACCACAAAAGTGCGAGCGGGTGTGAGATCTTTAATTATCCAAATAACCTTTAGGAAAGAGAAAAAGAAAAAAAATGACTGCAGGTATTGATTTCTTAATTCCATTTCAAAATGGTGTATAAATATGATCATGCCAGAGTTGTTTGCTAAAAATGATATTCAATCATTGATTGATCAAGAAAACAAAAAGTAATTTTTGAAATCTGAATAGGAAAAGATAGCTAATAATTAATTCTCAACTTGGAATCTGTGGCCACAAACTGATGGCACAAAAGTTTTAGATTAAAAGAAAATAAGTAAATATTCAGGAAAATATGAAATACTTTCAAAGAAAAACAAATCAAATGTGTGTTTACAAATTACTGCTTTGAAAATATCTGGCACATCAAAATCTATTTGGGTCAAGTTATTTTCGCTCAAATAATAAATTTCTACAGAGAATCATTTTAATACAAACAATGCAATTCTTTCTTTGCCTTCTGTCACTCTGAGTGCATCTAATTAGAATTACAAGACTTTCCAAGCCTTAAACTTGAACAAGTTTTCGTTTTTTATTATAGGTTTGATTTTCTTGTATAATCAAGATAATACAAGGAATATAAGGGTTATATATTATCTTTTGATAACCTAATCTCATTTAATCTGAAAGGCTTACAAAAAATTGCTGATAGCTTATATCACTGAAACTTCTCAAATTAGGACAATCCTTGCCAAACAAGAATGTATAGTAAGTCAACTTCTAAGGGATTTTACAAAAATTGGTAAAGTAATTTGAAGTCTTAAATAAAAAAATAAATAAATAAAAATCTTAATTGCATTCTCTGCAATACAATCTTCATATCTCTAATCCCAAGTCAGAGATCAATTTGAAGCAGAAATATCCTCAGCAGTTGACAAACATTTGCATATGTTATTTTACCAAGTAACAACACAATACTATACTTTTATTAATAAAACTCAAGATCACCCAAATTTGTATAAGAATACTTTTTTTTTATAAATAGGTATCATCCCATGCAAAGCAGTAAAGCCACTAAGACACAAGGGGTTACAGGGTGTAGAAGAATTAGCAACAGAAATATTAATAATGAACAAGAAGAGGAAAGAGTAATTAGGAGGACAGGAGACACTGCATTTAAATTTTTGCAGATTAAAGTTGGCTAGAAAGCAATTCCACAAGTAAGAAGTATGAGAAAAGAATTTGTTGGCATAAAATTTACAGTTACATCTAGCCAGCTCAACTGTAAATTGATGAGATCTTGACGCCAGTCTAGTATTGCACTTAAATTCAAAACATCTAGGTACCATAGCAAAGAGCTCAGCCAAACAATTACTATGAAAGTATTTATAGAAAAGACACAAAATAGCAACAAAACAGGAAAAATGAGTGAAGCTGAGCAACTAGATTAGAATTAATAATATTGCGAATTCTTCTTTGGATTTCATCAAGGAGCTCAAGGTAATTAGCAGGGGCATCAGACCATATGTGTCAGCAATATTCTAAGCATCAACACTTTAAAAATCTTACTACATTTAGGAAAATACTTCATATTTGTAAAGAGAAAAGATGATTGCATAAAATTTAGACTTTTACAGTTAGCACCCACCATGCAACATACACTATCAACTCATCTACATTCTTTTTGTATTCCATTCCTATGGAGTAAATTCCATGCAGTTTGTTTCCCCACAATGATTGAATATCAGTTACCTTGTCGAACAGACTCTCAAGAGGATACTTTCCCTTATCACAGTGGTTCTTAACCTCTTCAAGTCTAAGATCAACCATTATTTATCCTAAATATCCTCATAATTTCTTCTTACTTCCTCCTCTTATGCTCTTACAATAAACTCATTCAATAACCCTCTACCTTGAGTGCTCTTGGGCCTTATATTAAATGAACTACAGTATAAGAGGGAATCTCAAAGCAATTATGTTATTCCATTAACAATCACTGTTTCATTTTCAAGACCATGAACATTAATAGGTTATTGATAGAAACCTATAATTAATGCTAGTCTTCTCTTTATAAATCTATAATTAAAATGGGAATTTAATTTTTTATAATTAACCCTGGATTTCATGGTGGACATTAATGGATTATTGATAGAAACCTATAATTAATGCTAGTCTTCTTTTTATAAATCTGTTGTGAGGAGGCACAGTGGAGTAATAGATAGTGGCTTGGATTGAGGAATCGGAGAGTCGAGTTTGATTTCCACTCAAATCCATTACATTCACTTACATGCTAATACCCTTGGGAAAGGTATGAATCCTCTTCTTCGCACCCCAGCTATGGGTAAATAGCAGGACAGACCTGGTTCTATAGCCCTGGATGGCAACTGGTATATCGCAGAAAGAAATGGCAACCTACTGCGGGAAAAAATCTGCCTCATCAGTCACATATCAAAAGATACATGATTGCCTAAGCATGTATCACACATGGCATATAACTATGATGTGGGTCTGGCAAGATAACACTTAAACAAGTCTGTCCTGATAGTAGTATTCAGTACTCAGTTAGACAAGTCACTGCAATAATATTCTCCTCTCTTTAGACTACTTACCATCAATGGATCAGTCCACTGAGGAGAGTAAGGGGGGTAATTAACTCTTAGCACAAGAAAATCTATAATTAATACTGAATTTTTGTTTTTATAGTAACCCTGAATTTCATGGTGGACATTAATGGGTTAAAATAGTAATTTGAAAAAAAAAATGTATCTTGTAAATACAATGGTTAAGAATGTCAATATTTCAATTTTATTTTCTGGAAGATATTTATCCACTAGCAATTAAGTATTGTTCAAATAACTGCAAGTACTTGGTACTCAAATCAGACATATCACTGACAAGCATCTGTTGGTGAACCATTATTATCAGTAGTTCATTCTACTGTTAGCAATGCTCAGAAAAATCTGCCATTATGTCATCTTATCTGCCCATAACTTCTGCAGCTCAAGTGAGAAGATATATATTAAATCTTGATGTCGTCTCCATGGACCATGAAGAGGCAATTACTTTTCTGATTTTTTCATTTATTTTGTTTACATTTGTATCATACAAAGAACCAGTCCCAATAATCATTTCGGAACAATGAAAAAATAATTTTTTTTCATTCAGTTTTACCCGAAAGGAAGGCAATTCATTGAAGATTGAATTTAGAATCTTGGAAATGATATTGAGTTCTGAAAATTACAAAAGATTGGAAAATTTCAGCCTTAAAGTAATTTCTTTTGTCGCTACCTCCAAGAAGCTACAGAAAATTACCATAGCTAACAAAGGGAAATACTTAATAAAGCAAGTGGGCAGTAATGAAAACCAAAACCTTACCTTCATATACCCAGTTCAAGTGGTCAACATTCATTTTCCTTCATCTTTATATATATATATATATATATATATATATATATATATATATATGCGTGTGTGTATTCATTAGAGCAAAGGATGGTTTTGACATGTTTAAGAAATCTTATCTGAGATATGATGGGTTTTGTGGTGGATAGAAGCAAGCGAGTCAGAGTGGCTTGCATCTGGTGTATAGGAAAATAAGGGTCTTACCTTAACATGCGGCACGTGACATCAGCAAGTTTGCTTTGTGAAAATGGCATTACTCACCCATCCAGCCATTCTAGCAGTATGTACAGTGATGAGGTTTTTTGTACAGTTTGGCATGCTTCCATCAATAGCAAGTCGTGTGCTGATTGGTCGAACTGAAGGAGGCAATTCGCCTGTGTAACCGAGAATAACAGCAAAGAACGCTGATTGGTTGGTGAACCACGGTGTTTGCCTGATAAAAGAGTGCTGGAGCAGTGAAAACGAGAAGGAAAACGACGGCTATAGGTAGTGACGTGTTCAGAAAGCGAGGACGGTGAATTGAACCAGTGATATTTTGATTTGTACAAGTGACGTTGCAGCAATACAGACTTATTTAAACTACAGGTTTATATAAACATTTTCTAAAAAATTAACATAAAATAGGCTGTGCTAAGAGAAATTTCTCTCAACACCACAAATTGCTGCAAAACTAAAACCCTAACCTGAAAAACTTGAACGGTGTTCTTAAATAATCTGTCTCATCAGTCACTTTTATATGGTTGTCATTCATGGCATGAAACATATTTAGAAATATCTAAACTGTTAACTGAATACAATGACTTTCTCAGATTAATGATTAAAAATGTTTTCAAGTGAATTAAGTCTGTAGATCTTGATGACATCTATCCTTCTTCAGACCACATGAACTGACACTAAAGAACTTTAACAAATAACAGAAACCACGTCACTTGAGCACTTTCAACAACAACTAAATAATCAAAATGCTGATGTTCCATACTACTTCAAACAAAAGGTTAGGTAGGAAACTCCCCCCCATCAATAATGGAAAGAGCAACAGAAGCTACTAGACTTGAGAAATTTATGTTCCTGAAAAAAAAAATGTTTTTAAGTGAAAGATTTTATAAATTTCAGCCAATCACAGTATCTGGCTCGCTTAATGAATGTCAAATGTTTCTTTATAAGGAAACAGCTGATGTTAAGGCTTGAAATATTTAAAGGGAAAAGCAATTTGAGCTCTTTGTGTTAAGAGAAATTTATTTACTATATAAGTACTTATAAGAGTTATAATTATACCTATACCTATAAAAAATATTATGACAGGCATCTTAAAGGATCAGTGATAATTCTTTGATTTCTCATCCCGGAAGGAAACTTCTAACAATGTCTAAACTTTGATGTGAGTTTGTCAAAGAGTCATGATGAGTAAGGCTAAAATTAAAATAGCCAAATTGTTGTCCAACTTCATAATAAATCCACAAAATTATCACAGAATACAATTTATGAGTGTGCTCTTTCCTGCAGAATATAGTTTCAAACATCAAAGTGATTGCAGTTGATTGGTGTGAAGATGTTTCAACTTCTAACCTCAGATCAACAAGGAAATAAAAAAGCCCAAATTAAAGGACATTCTTTGTTCAAAACCAGTTCCCACTCTCAAACAATTTACTTTTAAGCTCCAGCAAACAAAAAAAAAATAGAAGAAAAGTAATCATCTTTGAAACCATTTCTGCTATTTTTTTTTTCAGAAAGCAGTCATAAGTACATGAGGAAACTGTAAGAATAGGAATGCATTTGACACAAAAGAGTAGCTAAAATTCTTATCCAAGATCTATTCTGCTAACATTTTAAGAGAAGAAATTTACTATCTACATTAGGCAAAAATCTACAGTACTTCTAGAGGAGATCCAAGGGAGATAACACTGGTTATCTACATTAGCATTACTTGAGGTCCACTTTATAAATAAAAACTATTGTTCTGGTTAAATTCTATTATGAACTAAGTCTTTCAACCAACATGAATTCTATTATGAACTAAGTCTTTCAACCAACATGAATTCAGTAAGATAAACTGGATGCCTTCTCAATTGATCCACGAGGACATACAGCTTTTAATGACCCCAGCCGTTTTAGCTATATAGAATCATGTACAATTCCTCAGCTATTTTGGGGGAAAAATGATTCAAAGAGAATATTACAATCATAAAAGGAAACTTATTTTACAATATCATCTGAATATAGTATATTTAAGCAGCAATCCTTCATTTAAGCATGCTCTCTTAAATAAAAACAGGCAATGAATGTCAAGTGAGCCTTTTCATAAGTTTCACAATGTCAGTAGCCCATGGTTATAGGGCACTTGGATTCTCACTCTTCAGGAAAGATAGCAAGATTGAATTAACATAATTATCCATACATAAAGGCCAGACATTTAGGCTTATTAAATAACAATGGCTCATAAAACAATTATTAGTTAGGATTTAGTTCTTCTTATATAATATAAATCAATATTTAAATAGAAGATAGCTCAATAAGTTATCTGACTTTTATGCAAATATTTTTACAATTACTGACAAGAAATTTCACTTTTAAGATAATAAACATGTTCTTGTTTGCACCTATGTAACAACCCAATAATCCATTACTGATTCCATCATCCTGGATAAAAGACTTCAAAGATATTTGACTGATAGTGGGAGGGTTATTAAAGTACCTTATTCTCACAGGCTTACACAATACAATGTTGAAATTCTCAAAGATTTTAGGCTGTGGATGTGTATCATTTTTAAATATCCATTCACACACAGTGAGAAAAATTTCAAGGCTACAGTGTACTTATCATTGATTTTAAGTTGTTTCTAAAACCAATAAATTGCAACCTATTTGAGTTAAAGTAATATTAAGCGGAGAACAAGGCAAAAACTAATATTTTTCACAAGAAATACCTTTCAAAGTTAAAAAATAAATAATCAAGGATAACTACACTCAGTTTTGTGGAATTACATCCACTTTTCAGGAGACTTGATAATAATTTTACATTTTTGAAATTACAATAAAATCTCCTGAAGAGTGGATGTAATTCCATTGAAGACAGAGTAGAGATAAGTGAAAACCATCATTATTATATTTTATTTATTATTTATATAAACACACACGCACACAAACCTCTGTCATTAATTCTTCAGTATTGGTGATTTTTTTCTTTTTGCTTTTCAATGCCCAACAGATTTAGAGTGAAAACGTTTTTAAAAATCAAAATAAAATGTGTATAAACCATCAAATTCCACCTTTGAATCTTAATGGAAGAACGGTGATTTTCATTCTTTCAGTTCTGTAAACAGCTTTCAGCTTCTTGCACAAAGATCAACATTCACAAAGAGTGGGCTCTTATAAATTATTCTTGGGTGGTGCCCAAAAATGTACTCTTTCCACCTTGTAGGTATGAATTTAACATTAGTATTCTGTATAAATCAAACAGCGATAATTATTCCATGAATGCCTTTTTGAATTTATCTATCTCTTCGCATACTTTTGCACTAAAGAAATTTTGGAATCTTTCTCCTATCTCTTCTTTCAGGACTTGTTGCATTACTATGTATGATGGGCACATGACCGAGTAGTTAGAACATTCGCTTTCTGACCATGAAACCTGGGTTCAAACCTTATCATGGTCGATATGTTTGTCGAGTTGACTTCTTGATGTTATCAACTTGGGGAGGCAATCTCACTTGGAAAATGTCTGAAAACCATACCATAGATTAACCCAAGCCTTGTGAATGAAATTGGATTAGGAAGCTGTCAATGGTTGTGCTAGCATGATGTCACAAGACATCATGACAAAGGGTTTGAGTGTACTGGACTTGTTCAAGAAATTGAGCACACCAGATTATGCATCACATCCCAGAAACTGTAACTAAGGTCTACTCAGCATAGTTGCAGGACCAACTACAGGTGCAAATTGAGCAGGTGTGTGTAATAGGTTTGGCCAGCCATGTGTGCTTGAAAAACAAGTCATGCATTTCATCTATATAATAAATACAAATGTCAGTGTGTCACTGTATCATACTTTTACAACTTTACTTTTACAGGCTGTAGCCCAGCATATCATAGCATCTTGGAATCTGGCTGACTGTGAGCTAATTAAATACATTCTGGGCCACATCTGGATCTGCAGTCCTGAAATTTTGGATGCCTGATTCTTAATTTCTGCAATTGATTTCACCAATTTTTTTTTTACATGATTTTTTTGTGACAAATTTTTTTGTACAATGACAATTTTTATAAATTGGAAATAAATTTGTGAATAATTGAAATTGCGAAATCCAGTAAAATTCATGCAAGGAATAAAAAAACATTATTTGTAGAGAAAGTAAGGACTGATGTACATAAAATTATCTTTAAATTAAGTGGCAGCAAAAGAATTATCATTGAACTTTGAAAAAGCAAGCTTAAATATTAATGCGGTACTTAAATGCAGTGATCAATTACTCCTCCCTACCTATTGTGATAAAGGTTCAATGAAGAGCCCTCTGCAAGAACTAGCTTAAATAGGGCAACTTTTAAGCTAGTTATTAATAAATCCTGTCCATGTTGCCAACAGTAACATAAGCAATTATTTATGAGATTAATTACTTTGTTGTATTCATAATAAATGCAGATATTACATTTTCCATAAGTTTTGCTAGAAGAATACCTGGGAAAGAAAAAAAAAATCATTCAAGCTGCAGCTAATTTAGGGCCAGTGAAAAGTTTAGGAAGTGAAGAGTTAACAGAATCTACAGACTATTTGCACTCTCTTTAAGAGGATGAGGAAAAAAAAATAACAACAGTGGATAAGAAATTTCTCATAGAAAAGAGAAAAGTATAAAAATAAACCAAGTAGCAATTCTCTCTAGTTGATTACTGAAATGTTATGCATTTGGATAATGCAAAAACAAAGAAAAAGTGTATGACCTCTGCTGCTGAGGAAGTGATGTGGTTATTTAGTTAAGACAATAACATTTGCTCTTCCTCATTTTCTTTTGTACTATGTATAAGGACAGACACACATATATGACCAGTCATGACCACTAATGTTTTTCCCAGAGTTCAACAAAAGAGTCACATTAGGAATTGTTAGCTCCAAGAATAAATCTTGGAAAGCTGGAAATAAAATTAGGGAACCAAACTGAATTTTGGAGAAGTTCTTTCGATTTTCACAAGAAACTAATTGAGAGGCTAGACTGCTTCCAGCAACAATTTCTTTTATTTTTTTTTTTAAATGAGGTCAGGGTAGGAACTGAGGAGCCAGACAGGAAAAGAAAAAAAAAAAAAAAAAAAAAGATTTGTTGAAAGATATCAAAATATTCATGTCCAGTTTCTGGTATAATCCACTGACCAAAGTCATAATTACAGCATTGTTATATCAACAGAAAGCAAACATGGTTTATTAATATTCATTAACCAAATACAATATAAAAACAGACGAATATTTACAAATCATTGAATTTATATATAAGCCGTAATGTTTCAGTGATGCAACTTGTTTTTAAAAACAAAAAAAAAAAGAATGGTAAAACTTTATAAACTTAATGTTTCATATTTTCATTAGTGAGTTTAGAGTTGGCTGAAGCAGGAGTGGGAAAATGTGTCAAACTACAATCTCTGTAGACACAACCTCATACACATACACGAATACATAAACAAATAAAATAATTATTAATCTCACACTCAGTTGTTATCTATACAGTCAACAGTAATAGAAATACCTGAAATTAAAATGAAAAAAAAGTGGAAAAAAAAAGTAATGATAAACTAAAGGATCTATTTGTAGCAGGTGAAAATTTTCACAAGGACATCCTCACACACTGTAAACTGAATAAATTTTAATGCTCTTTGTAATAATCCATTCCACATAACATGATACTTCGTCATGAGATATTTCTTTATCACAAAACAGGAAGCATTGATTGCTGCCAATCAATGGACATAGATCAGCATTCAAGATGTTTAAAAGATCTTGGCCCTAACCAACATTTTTTATTTTAATAATTTCAGCCCAAGCAAGGCATTAATGTCATTATGAAATTTGGGGCAAAAGAGAAAGACACTTACCGAGAAAAAGGGCATGGGTGTTCTGTACAATATGCCAAAGACAACATAACCAAAACAGAAACAAGTCAGTTGCAGTTGTTGCCATAAATGCATCTTGGATATGCTAATATTGTGTATTCTCTCCCTCCTGTTGACTAATGAAAAAATTGTTCCATGGATAAAAGCCATTGGTGTTTATGAATTGGAAGTAGTTTATTTTTCTATCTACAGCTGTTTTCTTGCAAGTGAATGTTGCATTGTGCACTGGATTTCTAACAGTTTCCAGGTATTGGGATTTTTGACAGTGGACCTGCAATTTGTGATTTCAACATTTCTTTCTGCCCCTGGATCTTCAAGTTTATACTTGCGATTTGTTTATTTTGTTTTGGAATTGAGCTGCATATCAATGCTATTTTGGTAAAACATGGCAGAGGGCAAATTCAATATAAAATTGATTCCTGAATTTGATAGCAGCTGGTCAAAAGTAGAATGCATCAGGTCAAACTGGTATGCAACCTCTGTAGTGTGAAGTAATACTAGACCATCATTCCCCTTCAACTGACTGTAAGGGCAATTGCAGCATATCAACAATTGACCAAGAAAGAGAGTGCAGATGCAGCCCAAACCACCTGGTGAAGGACTGCCTCCACAAGGGGCAAGCAACTTGGGTGGGAAACAAGTCAGGGGGGCAATGCATCAGCAACAGCCTCATCCCCCTCCAGTATGTAAATGCAGTGCTACCAGTTGTAATACCACTCCTACCTGATCAATGCCAATCTCTCCTCCTCACAAGTCATGAAAGAGACACTCATTGTAAACAATATATGCATTGATGGGATGAAACATACTGCCCTTGTGGATACAGGTGGTTTGTGTCTGCCTACAAACATATCTGTCATCCAGGGAAAAAAACAAAAGGTGGATGTGCTTACAGCTGACTGAAAGATCCTCAGAAGTTGAGGAGTCACAAGCATGGAACTCCACATAGACAATTGGGTTGTAGAGAGAAAATTGTCAGGATTCAATCTATTCCTTGGGAGAGAAATCATTGAGAGGTTGGGCAGTGTTCACATTACAAAAATGGGTGAAGTCATGTTTGTTAATCCCCATATTTGTGCAGCCATGACGTTACTGTGGAATTCAACCAATATACCAGGACAGCATCATGGAAGAGGTTGGATGGACACTCATCAGAAAAAAAAAACAAAGAAAAAAACAGGTTTCTTGAAGTCCCTGTGTTTAAGCAGGCAAGGAGTGAATATCAGTGTGAACTGTAAGCATGGATAGATGACATGTGGTCCCCAAATGACCTGATCCCATTGATGGCAGTGGTTCAAAAGAATAAAGGAAAGGTCCACCCAGTGTTAGATTACTGCAAAGTAAGCGAGCATGTTGACACATATACGGCTCATGGAGATGTTTGTGCTGAAAAATTGAGAGAAAGGCATAGAAAAGGACCCAATGTTTCCATGCTTAATCTTCACAAGGCATACCTACAGATACATATGCATTGATTGCTGTGGTCATTTCAAACCATCGTTTATAAAGAGCAGAGGTACTGCCTGACAAGAATGGGATTTGGGTTCAATGTGGCACTGGTTATCATGAAAGCCATTGTGGAAACAGCACTGGCAAAAGATCAGTCCATTCTCCAGGCCACTTCAGCCTATAGTGATGACATCTATGTCGATGGAGACAACATGCATATTGTCCTGGGTATGACGTTAAACTGCATCCAACAGCAAGGCCTCTGATCAGGAGGTTTTGAGGAGCGTGGAATGACCTCTTAATTGCTGGTGTTCCCAGATCCACCCTGGTCTAGCTATGGGTAAATAGTGAACTCCCAGTCAAGCCCATGTCCTGGGTATGACGACAAACTACATCTGTGTCCATGGGTATGGTGATAAACTACATCCACATACTGGGTACGGTGATAAACTATGTCCAACATTTTTGAAAAAATAAGGTTGTCAGCTATACGTTTTTGGGAAAATAGTATTACTGGCTATACATTTTCGAAGGAATAACGTTGCCAGCAGTCCGTTTTTGAAAAACGAAATTACCAGCTATACATTTTTGGAAAAATAATATTACTATATATATATATATATATATATATATATATATATATATATATATATATAACCAGCTATACGTTTTATAACAAAACCTTATTCAATGGAACTGTAACTGGGGTCAAAACACAGTGAAAGTGTAAAAATGTATTTTAATACCAGAATCTCTTTGTAAAAAATTATTACCATCAATACATTTTTGAAAACCAAATATTGCCAGCAATGCATTTTTGAAAGAAAAAACCTAAACAAACCTTAAAACACAAAGTAATCCAATGAACACAAATACACATAAGATATTTCAATTGAACTGTAGAGGAATAAATAAAAAATTTTTACCAGAAATAAATTTTTGAAAGAAAAAAATATTACCAGCAATATGTTTTTTAAAAGATATGCCAACTATACGTTTTTGGAAAAATACTATCACCAGCTATACGTTTTTGGAAAAATACTATCACCAGCTATACGTTTTTGGAAAAATACTATCACCAGCTATATATTTCTGAGGAAAGAGATATTGATAGAAATGGATTTCTAACAAAACAAAAATATTATCGGAAAAAATTAAATGACCCATTGAGGTTGATATGCCATAAAACAAAACAAACAAACAACATACATAACATCTCACCAGAACAATTGGAAGACAATACCAGAGTGCCCAATTTGCATGTTTGGGAGAGCAGAACACCTTGTATTGGAAGTGTGGCAGTGAAGTATTGAAAGGACCCAAAGTTTTGATTCGGCAAAAAATATTTTCACAATGCAGAAAATTAGTTGGATGCTTTCCTGTTTCTGGCTGGCTCCATATTGTGACCACCTTCAAACACAGAGCAACTGCGGTTACATCTGGCTGCAGCAATGAAGTAACAGACACCCCCATCAACAACTAGATTTTGGACGTCATTACCAGAGTACTCCAGGAATGACCCTGTGCAAGTCAAGTGGTGTATCAACAGACATGAGTTTGAAGTATAGGTTGATGCAAGCTTCCTTGCAACTGGAGTGTCCCTTGAGGTAAATGGTGACATAGTAAAGGACACATGCTGGTTGCGTCCCAAAAAGAACATTCAGCATATAAACATACCAGAGTTAGATGCCATACTTAGGTGTTAATGTAGCACTTCAATGGAAGGTAAAAAAGCTGTGCTTATTCACAGACTCTGCATGTGTTCATGGATGGATATCTGAAACACTCACCGAAAAGTTCAGAATACACACAAAGGCCTCAAGCAAGATGCTCATTTGGAAGAGGCTTAGCACCATGGAAAAACTGCCCAGTGAATATGACTTATTGGTGGACATAAAGCTGGTGAGATCCAACTAGAACTGAGCAAATAAGCTGACAAAGGTACTGTGGAGATAGCTCAATGCAGACAAAGGTGAAAGAACTGGTGAAACTTTTCTGTGCAGTATCAGTGAGCAAATGCAGTTTTGACAAGATAAGGTCGGTACACTGTCAAAGTTGGCATCCTAGCATTAAAAGGACCCTGTACTTTGCAAGGCAGATTGATCCAGCAGTGTCCAAAACAGCAGTTAGGGCCATAGTCAGAGAATGTAAAGTGTCAGTACATTGACCCATCACCAGTATGATGGCTAAGAGGAAAGTTAGACGTTAACAATGTGTGAACCCAGATTGGGATGGACATTACTCATCACGATAGTAAATGTTACCTTACACTGATTGACTGTGGACCCCCACAGTTCACAATCTGGCCAAAAGTGAATTGAAGAGATTCAGCCAGCATCATCAACCATTTAAAGGCTCTACGTTTTGAATAGGGACATCCTTCTGAACTTTTCACCAACAATGACACTGCTTTCTGTAGTGAACCATTCAAGGATTTTTTCCATA
Organism: Acanthosepion pharaonis; assembly: GCA_903632075.3. Lineage (NCBI taxonomy): Eukaryota > Metazoa > Mollusca > Cephalopoda > Sepiida > Sepiidae > Acanthosepion > Acanthosepion pharaonis. The sequence goes on from CAHIKZ030002822.1 coordinate 1,372,243, forward strand.
TCTGTTTCCGCTGTGCACATGTACACTGGTAAATGGGATAGTTGAACATTGGCACTGAAGCATAAATGAAAGCCATATCCTAGCTCAACATTACACCCAAAGATGATGTGTAACCTTTGACCGTGCCCACTAATGGAATTTACTGTTATAGTGTTCAGGCATAAAACACCTCCACAAACAAGAATGTGGATGACTGACATATAGGATAGGGGACTGTGTATGGGTAAACCCCCCTCAAAATTGATGTACAACTCAATATCAAGTGGGATGTGTCACAGGGATTAGAAGCCTACATGCGATTTTTGTTGATGGAATGCCATGCCATGTGAGGGATCAGCATCCCATTGTCGGTTCAAACACATCAATAAGTGATGTCGACAATTGTCTAACAATGAGGGACTGGTCAAAATAAGAGATGCCTCATGCTCAGCCTAGTGGAAATACTTCTGAGGCAACTCATCAAGAGAGACAGTAGTTCTTCCTTTGAGAAGAAGCATAAGACTTAATGTGATCATGAAATCAGGGGGTGGCAAAAGAGAAAGTCACTTACCAAGAAAAAGGGCACATGTGTTCTGTACAATATGCGAGAGACAATATAGAAACAAGTCAGTTACAGCTGTTGCCATAAATGCATCTCAGGTATGCTGATATTGTTTGTCCTCTCCAACTGTTGATCAATGAAAAAAATTGTTTATGTTTGTCTTGTTTGGTTTTCGCACATATACATGTTGAGAGCATTCCCCACTCACTGAGAAAAAAAAAGGTGTTATATAGCTCTCCCAGTCCTAGACCCATGCTGACTATTGGCTAATACCTGCCCAGTATCATTCATATGCAAATAGTCAGCACCAGGTACTCTAGGTAGAAGTCCTCTCTCAACAGCCCATTGTGAAAGAGTATGTAATTCCTGGTGTTTACAGCACCATAACTTGAAGTCTTTTATTGGGCTGACTCAATTCTCTCTGTTACATTGTTCTGTCAATAAAAGTGGTTAGTGTTCATGAATGGGAGTAGTTTATTTTTCTATCTACATCTATCGACTTGCGAGTGATTGTTATATTGTGTGTTAGACTTCTAACCGTTTATGTGTATTGGGATTTTTGACATTGGACCTGTGATTTTGACATTTCTTTCTGTCCCTGGATCTTTGAATTTGGACTTGCGATTTGTTTATTTCGTTTTGGAATTGAGCTGCCATATCAATTTTTGAACAGTGTAACTGAGTTTAAAAGAATAAGGGTAAAACAGTATAAAGACGAGAACACTAAAAGAACAAGAATTAAAAAGACAGAAAATAATTGATAATGCATTTAAATTTTTGAAGATCTAAAAGAGAAATATTATTAAGGAGTGAGAACAATAGAAATGACAAGAAGACAGAAGATAACAACTGACTTTTCACTTAAACTTTTGAAGATCAAAGTAGACTGGAAAGCAAGAAGTAGGAAGTGTGATAGAACAGACTATTAGCATGGAACCTATGGTTACAACTAGCCATTTCAACTGTAAAATTATGAGATTTGCCACCAATTTAGTACTGTGCTTAAAATCATAAAGTCGAGGTAGCAAAGAGAAAAGCTCATCAGAACAATTGCCATGAAAATATTTATAGAAATGACATAAGGGAGTTATGTTAAAACAGTGGGAAAGTGACTGAAAGCAAGATGCCAATAACATTGCATATTGTTCTCTAAATACATAACAAAAGCACCATTACAGATGTGGCAATGATATTCAATGCATGGATGAATGGCAGACTTATAAATATGTAAGATAGATTCTGGTGAGAAAAAATTATCTAGCACAACACAGTGAAGACATAGCCATTGATTCAATATAAACTTTACACTTCATGTCAGTGGAAATTGTTAACCTGAAAAGGTACAATGAATCGCTCTTCTGGAGTGTAACATCAGCTGATGGAAGGTAAAAAATAAGTTTGCTAAGACAAGTAAAAGAGAGCAGTTTCATTTTGAAGGTGTTAAAAATAAACAAGCCATTTTTTTGTCCCATTTAACAACAGATTATAGGTCATTTTTAGGATTATCAATTCCAAATATTACTATTACAATTATCAAATATTTCAGTTTGTTTTAATGGATATTTTTTATTTTTATGATTTAATTCTTTTTTTTTTTCTTTTTACATGCAACAATAGAGTTAATAATCTAGGGGAAAAGCTTAAATTACTCATGCAGTACAATTTAAGTAATAAAATTGTCATCATTAATTTACCAGTATATGCAAACATGTCCAACTTAGAAAAGCTGACAAACCCAGCATAGTAAATCGAAAAATCATCCTCAAAACTAATTTCTTTAAAAATTAATGTCAGCTCAAATTCTGACATCTATTTATAATTTACTAATGCCCTCAATGATATCACCTCTACATCTAAATTAAAGCATATCCTTTACATACCTTTTCCTAAAAATGATCCAAAATTGAATATTACAGCTTAGCTTCACCTGACAGAAAATGTTTACCCGAGGACCCATGAAAAAAAAAAAAAACCTCAATATCACAATGTCTTGAATTATACTTCCTTCCCATCTATACAAAGTATATCGGGGTACCTCCAAAATTCTGGATGACTAAAGCCTGGACTGCTGATCTCTCCTCTGATCTAGCTCTAACAGATCAGGAAGGGGAAGGAGGAGACTGGTCACATTCATTCCCTAGAAAACCAAACTAGTGACATTCCATCATCACTGAGCAGACACTGAATTTTTGTCTCTCATGATGATTGGGTTGTTCTTTCAAGGAGGCCCCATGTCTAAAACGCCTATTTATGCTTAAGCTCAACCCAAACCTTTAGTGGAACTCATACATACTGCTCAAGCAAATACCTGCCTGCTCCTGCTATCCTTTAACTTTACAAGAACCACATAAGGCCAAGAATGGAGTGCTTCTGCCACATATATGTGCAAGAGCTGCTCAGTTTTCACTTTCTAGTCTCAATAAAGTTCAAAAGTGGGTAATTAATTATTTTTCATCCTACAAACTCTTTTACACAGATGAAATGTCACTCATCACAATGGGATCTAACAATTTCCAAATCAGCCAATTTCTACAAGATCAATCTTAAAAATAAAACCTTGAAAGCCCTTCCTAATGTGCAGATATTCTCATTTTTGTTTATATCAATTTTCATATAAATTTAATGTGAATTAAAAGATTTAACTGACAGTAATACTTTCACGATTTTTATCCAAAAACTCCAGTTGCAAAATCTGCAAGCATTTTAGTTAGGGAATGTCTTAACAGATATAAGATGTCAAACATTAAACTCCTCTGTAATGTTCACTTCTTCTTTGCCATGATCACATTTTATAACTTTGGATCTGCAAACACTTACAAAGATTTCCTAAATGTAGCTGAACAAATCAAACAAAAATAGTTAAAATCTTACAAAATTTCTAAGTTTTATAAAAAATATAAAAATTTAAAAAAAAGAAATCAATCACTAACCAAGAATGCAATATATGAATTTTCTTTACTTTTGTAAAAATTGTATATTCCTGTTGAGCACTTTACTGAAATTGTTTAATCAACCACATTACCATGAATTTGGATGTATATGGTGTGAGCAAGCTTATTTAAGTAAGACTATCCATATTCAAACAAATACAGCTACCACCATTCACTAAATTCTCAATAATATTTTAGACTTATGCCAACATGACATAGAAACACAAATGTTATTAAGAAATTGATTCATTTTCCATGAATTATCAGACCTTTGCAGGTTATTTAAACCCAAAAAATATTTTTTTAGATTGTCAGAATTTTTGGGGAGATAATGATTTAGTGATATAAATCTTACCAATTACTCCATAGCTGGGGAAAGAAGAGGTGGATTCATACCTAATCAGAATTTGATAAACAAAGAAGAAATTTTAATGTGGATATTTTAGATAAGATTTTTGGGGAGGAGATTATGATTTAGTGATAAAAATCTTACCAATTAACCCATAGCTGGGGAAAGAGGAGGTGGATTCATACCTTTCCCAAGGCTATTTTCATATAAGTGAATATAATGAACCCAAGAGGAATTGGAACTGAACTATTATCAAAACCAAGCCATTATCCATTACACCACCTGCACATCCAAGCTTACAGCACCTGATATTCTCAAACAGTCACTCATCTATGTACTGACAAGCTTTGATATTGGTGATTGTATGGGAACCAATATTTCAATGTGATATGGCAGTATGCTGTATACTTATATGAACTGTCTGATAAGTGGCAACACATTGCAAATAATGATGAATATATTATTGAATAAAATGTAATTGCACTTTTCTTTTTTTTTTTAAAGAATAAAGTTGATAAACAAAAACTTATTTACGACTTAACCTAATATATACCTCCATAAAAATTAGCTATTGTAGTTTATGAAAATATTCAATAATCTCTGGAGCATTAAAGGTAAAAAAAAGTTAATCAGATTTATAAAAAAAATAAAATCACATTCTTGAAAGATTCAGACAATAGATAATGGTGGCAGAAATATACAAGAACCCTCAAGATATATAATAATCAACATGAGAGAATAAATGTGTATAGCAGAAACACCTGCAGATTTGACATTCTGATTGCTTATATGAGAATATAAGAGCCAACCAGTTACCTTCACCTTAAAATAAGCATATTTTGTTTGTTAACTGCTGATTTATCAAAGTTATTCCTTTTAGGGAAAAAATATTCTCAGAACCAGTAAATGATCTGTAAATGTAGCAAGTTATTATCTTGTTCATGCAAACCAAATATATAATTTATATATAACAATTTCAATCTATTTAAGTGTTGTCCAAAAGGCATGAACAAAAACTCATAAACTTAAGTCTTTCTTGACAACTTCAGGTGAAAAATTTCATTATGTACCATTTAGCTTTAATAGTGGGATTAGTTTTTCTTTTTTTAAATCTGTATATACTGTTCAATTATAAAAACAGCAAAATTTGAACTGAATTAAATATATTGATTTTCTCTTACATTTGGGATATATCAATTAACCAGTAGAATATTTTGTAGCAAAATTTTGATAAGAGTTTACATGAATTTAAAAAAATAGAATAAAAAGTTTGACACTTTCTTTTTAATGTGTGTTTAAATGAAGATGGAAAATGTGGCACTGAAATCTGAATGTGCATTGGTATAGCAAAAGGTGCTTCAAAAGCTAAGCAAAGTATTAAGAAACAGGAAATTTTGTCAGAAACAAAGAAAAAAGTGCTAAACTACTATACAATATGGTAGAGAATGCTGAACAATCTACTCACAAAAAAGTGCTAAACTGCTATGCAATATAGTTGTGAGTGCTGAACAATCTACTCACAAATGAACAAACTTGAAAGAACAGATTATCTTCTACAGAAGAATAACGAGAATACCATAGACAGAGCATGTAATGAGGAAGTTTTAAAGATAATGGAAACAAAAAGGATGATTGTACTTGAAATTAGAAAGAGAATGTTGAAATTTATAGAACATGTAATGATGACAGAAGGTTTGGAAAAATTAACACTCACAGGATATACTGAAAACAAGAGAAACATATGAGAAACAGTGAGCAAACTAACTAATGAATAAATGGATGGAAGAAGAGAAAGTGGAAGGGATAGCAAAAAGACAAACCTTGTGAAGAACTAAAATGGATTGGAAATTGTGAAGAGCCATGATCACCAATGTCCTAAAGTGATGCAGCTCATAATAGTTAACTGACTCGTTTATGTGTATAGAGAAAGCATTCACAATTATCTAATTATCCTGAACTTGAACAAGGAAATTTCTCTGCACAAAAATACTGTCAAAACCTGACCTATCAGACCTCTACCTCCAACCAAAAAAAAAAAAAAAAAAAAAAATAACTGCTCATTTAATCTTATTTCTTTGGTGACGACTCAGATCATACCTCCAATGTGCCACACATGCCAATAACATCACCCACATCATGATCTTAATCATTTCACTCAATATTAAACAATTATAAAACAGATATAAAAAACAAACAGTATTTACAACTTAGCAACCATGCTTGACCCCTTACCACATGTACAGCATTGTAGGCATCACTCTCTCTGTCAACTTTCATATGGCTGCAGCCTGAACCTCAACTTTCCTCTCATTGGTTGACAAACTTTGTCAACCAACATGTTAGAGAGCACTGAATTCTTTACTCTTCACCCACAATAACATGCAGAAGCCATCATTATTCAAACAGACTCCTCAACACTTCTCCAATTGGAACAGATGCACACTTCTCTGCTATGGCAGTCAATGGCACAGTTCTTGGATATCTCTCTTCATATCTGAATGCAGCCCTTTTCCACTCAACTCATCCTGATTGATGTTGCACCAAAAGATAATTTCAACTGGCATTATGTGCCCACTTTCAAGTACTGCTCTAACAATTTTCTGGTATCATTTGACAATCCAATTCTTACTAACTCTATACAAAGGTCTAAAATCACAACTAATATTCTATTTTTTCAATATTGCTTTCAGTACTTCTAAACAAAATGTGGTGTTATTAATACCACCTCCAGTTGACCTATCCCCCAAAATAATTCATTCAGTACCCTTGCAATCACAACCCTGGTCTCTGCTCTAATTTGCTACCATATAACCAATTGTAGTTTGCAGCCAACCAACGAGAGATACACCTCTTTTTGATAATGTATCCCAGCAATAATCAGTCATTTTTAATCATTTCTCACCTGGATTTCTCCTACCTCATACACCTGTGTACTCATTCACCTGACAACTCCTAATCACCTTTCAAACAGATTCCCTGTTTACCTACAGGTTGACTTTTCTGAAGTCAAAACATTCTACCACTATGTGATGCATGCTATGCAATTCTTTTAACTATGTCCCCAAAATAACACACATTGGCTACTTCCCTCCCTGAATCTTCCAGTACACACAGCAAGGTTTTCTTTACCCTGCTAAGAATATCCACTTTGTTCTTTCCCAAAGACAAAAACTGACATGTAGTTTTAGTTCAAATTCATCAATCAAGTTGTTTTAGATACCAAACACCATGCTTAATGAGTGTTTTTCTTTGATGGATTTATATCTTCCTCTATCAACTTCACCTATCCAAGTACAGTAACTAAATCAGTTTGAATTTCAACATTCCACAGCCCCCGCCACCTCAAGGGTAAATTGATGGCCTTTAATACAGTGTCTAATTCTGCTATCCTGATAAGGTTACAATCATTCTTTTTTTTTTTTTTAGATACACCACAACTTCCATGTCAACATCACCTAGGTTCTGAATAACACCCATTGCCACACTACTAGCATTGTACTAGATGACCCCTTTTCTGTTTTAGGCACATACCAGCTTCCTCTAAATGGGTCCTTCCTTCACCCCAATCCCTTCACCTAGCTCACTCAATCAGTTTTCCTTTTAATAAAACTACACTTGATTCAGAACCATTCAGCAATATGGTAATGTCCTACCAATCTTCTACCTTTTAAGAACTTCCCTTTTTGCTTAATTTGTCTTTAATTCTTAGGGTCTTGTTGCCCTTCAAAAAATCCAATTTACCTTCCCTATCCTTTTCCAATTTGAACTCTAATTATGTCCCCAGCATTCAATAGTTTGTCAGTTTTGCAGGCAATCCAAACTTCTTCAGGTGGCTAACAACCTTTAGAACTGACACTGCTGTCATCCATGAAATGTTATCTATATAGGAGTTATTTGTCTACTCACCCTTTTCATCTTACACAGTATTGTACTGAGGACCATAGCCATGATCTTAGGTGCAGTGTTCAACCCAATCCTAGTAAGATCAAAATTAAGGTCCTGCCCTTGGAAGTAACTAGTTGATACTTGCTTATCTACACAAAGTTGTAGTTAAGCTTATTTCAAGTCTACAACTGTAGAAGCCACAATCATCTATTGCGACTTCTTCAAAGTCTTCCCATCTTATATTGACACTATCATTACCTTTGTGACATGCTTCCTGACATCCAATACTGGTTGGACTTTGCCTTTTATTGGCTGACCACCATCAATAACAGTACCACAGTTACTACATCCTCATATCACAGCAAGAGAATACCTTCATTGATCTACCTTCATTTCTTTCTTGAAATCTTGATTCCTCTCTTCAAAAGAACTTCTGTAATGGTTTACCTCACTTTTCAGTACTAAAGGTCTCTTCTTCAAAAACCAGTCAAATATTCACCCCTTGCCATCAAACTCCACATAGAAGTCCTCATCCTTACAACAAATCACTTCAGCTGCACATTCACAGCACATCTCACCCTTCCAAACTCCACTCCATCCTCATCAATCATAACACAACCACCCAAACAGATTGATTATATCCACCCCTATTACTATGTCAATTCCTTCAACAATGTAATCGATCAAAATTATCCAGGTTTTAGTTGTGTCTTATGCATGATCAGCTTTATAGTACTGATACCTCTACATCTAACCTCCCTCCCATCAATCAACCTTATTCTGCTCTGCCCGAGACACCAACATTGTCATGAAGCCTGTATCTATGGGGGATCTCACCTCCACCCCACATATCAGCACTAATTGCTGGCATTGTTATGTAAGAGTGCTTATGGAGTCAAATATGTAGACACCAGGATATTAGCCAACCTCCTGACCATTTCAGTTATTGCAATAGCTTGAAACTTGGCCCACCCACCTGATCATGCTGGTAGCATGTTAACTTAGATTTTGGTTCCTTACCATTCTTAATACACAGCTAAAACTGAAACATTGTCCTCAAATATTTTTACTTGCCTCTTTGGTTTCTCACCACCTGCAACATGTCTCTAATGAAGGCAACTGGTGCAAGATTTTGAGCTTTATTCACCATCAGCACCTTAAACTGTTCCACCAACTTTACCATTTTCAATGTTAGGCAACTGCTGCATTCCTCACCAAAACCAGCTACGAATGCAAGTTTGACTAATATCTCCAACTTTTCTCTTGTGAATCCAGCTAACACCTTTAACTGAGCTTCAATTTTCTCAGGTTGGTTATAGTTGCTCCTCTTGATCTGTCAATGCATCTTCTAAATATCATGGCATGAACTTAACATATGGCAACAAAAAAAAAATTATCTTGCCTTCTTGAAAAACAAATATAGTAGGCACTGATAACAGACCAGGATGAAAACAATTTACTTGACATGACAGTGTAACCTTCTGCTCATATTGTATTCATGTCTATGCTTGGCCAAATTAGATTTTTTGTGGCTTAGCATATGTGCTGATTCCTTAAGTTTTCATATTTTCAAGTGATGTTCTCTATTATTTCAACCTCAGACCAGAGTGAGGGCGGTGATTTCTCTTTTTCCTCCGTATGTGGTCAGCTACACCTGATTTTTCTATTTCCTCTTGGGTTATGGCTTTAAAGTATTCCTACACTCTTATCTTAAGGGAACAGCCTGTTTTTCCTTTCTATTTCTTATCACAGCTGCATGGGATGGCATACAGTCATTAATCATGTTCTCCTCTATGGGATGTCTTAATTGGAAGAGGTGTTTGTGAAGTGTTGAACCACTTTTTAAGATCATCCTGATGTTATATCGACCACAGATCTTTAGTATGTTTTCCAATAATCCCTTCACATAGGGTAGGCAGACCAAAGCTGTTTTCTGAGTTTTGTTATCCTTTTATACCCTTCTATCCTAGTTTTTTGAAGCAGTTGGTATGTATCCAGGTTAGTAACATTGTGGGATACTGCTTATACTGAGCATTTCTTGTTCGTGTGTCCCTGGATTGTAGGCAGCAGACAATGCCTTTCTTTATACTGCATGTTCTATTATGTGCCATATCCCTATAGAACATAGGCAATCATGGCTGTCCATAACTTCCTATCCATTGTAAATCTTAATAACCAATGTTTTGCAATTCATTCACGCAAACTAGTCAGGTAGGTGTCCCCCCACCCCCTGGGTCCCTTTTATCAAATTCTTCAAGCCCTCCTTCATCATTATGTGGCCAACAAATTTCAGCTGTCTGTCTCTGCTTCTGAGTATAGTCTTTGTTTATTTGCTCCAGCCATGATATTCTCAACATCCTTCTGTAGAAGGACATCTGTTGTCTCCAGTTTTCTCTCTATTTGTGAAGAAATTGTCTAGTTGCCATTGGAGGGTTGATATTATATAGTAACTGCTAAAAACACTTTCATAACTGAAAATATCATTTCAAGCTAAATTATAAATTTACCATAAAACATTTCTTGTAAAAAAAAGCATTTTTGAAAGCCAATGAGATCTCAGATACTGATATCAATCTTTATACTATCTGCAAGGTTTTCAACTTCAGAATAAGACATTACAGCAAGTAACAGAGTTCAAAACAGTTATAAGAATACAAAGGAATTTTACAAAGTTTGTTCTTTAAAGACTTAATAACTTACTGCCAATACTATGGCATGAAGAAACAATTATATTAAAGATTCCTTCAGAAGAACAACAATCATCTGAAATGAAAAGGACTAATTTTCTATAATGAAACAAAATTAAAACTGCTCATTATCACAAACACACACACCCAGCACACTTCAAAGAGAAACTAATTTCAAATAAAAGGAAAACCCTTGGACAATGTTATATTAAAAATACACTTAGAATGTAAACAGGATTTTCAAAAGAATCCTTTGATTGAAGTGTCATTCTACTGAACAATTCAAAGGATATTAAAAGATATTGTTAGATGGATAAGCTCAGGTGTTTTTGCAAAGCATTTTTTTGTGTTGTACTCCCATGACAGCTACAAACTCAAAGAGCCATCAACTGAATTCTCTAGCGATTTTTCAATACTATTTTAGGAAGATTTTCTTACCTAATATTGTGAGAACACAAGCTCAAATTTGTTCACAACCAAAGCAGCTCAAAAGAATCTAATTAGAAAAACAGTACATTTCCTGCAGAAAAGACTACCAATATAAACAGTCTGTTCTATAAGACTTTGTACCATATTCAAAACTTAACTCAATTGTTAAATTATACTTACAATATGACAATTTGTACACATCGGGACTGATTCCCTTAGATTAAATCAAAACTGATACAATGCTATAATTATTAAGCATACAGAGAAAATCAATATGTTGCCAGTAAGCTTTCTATTGTAATTGAAGCATGTGTTTTTTTCATGGTTTGGTACTGTGAATTTAAATTTAGTTTCAATAATGGAATGTGCATCAAGGCTCATAATTAAAGGAAGGATACTTTTCTAATTCAAATCAACTGAGGACATAAAACAATTGGTGTTGTGATGACATTATTGGTTAGTATTTAACCAAAAATGCTTGCATTAAAGTTAGCACAAAGGAAATTATATTTATACAAATATTAACATTATCAATTTTTCTCAATTTTAAACTGAATAAAAATTTCTATTTGACAATTATTGTACCATGACTAAAACTGAAATACATAATATGACTTAACATAGATTTTAGAGATATTACAGTCAAGAGATCTAATTCAAATCAAGTGCATGTTTAAGGAAACAAAAGTAACAGGACACCTTAAGTCAATTGATGAAATTGTCTTTATATATACCTGACAAAAGAGTATTAAAAAATTGGAGGACTTTTTGCAATTTACAAATATACATTCTTACCTACTGACAAGGACTTCATCACCAAGTAGCCTTGAAACACTTCTACAGGTTATATGTACACAGTAGGATATATACCAGGGCTTTCAAATATGTCGCCCATAAACTTTCTGTAGTGGACAGTCAATCAATTCTAAGAGTAGCAGGGTCTGTTCTAGCTCCTCTCAAGGGAAGAGAAAAAAACCTGACAATCCCCACTACCACATATTCTTCAGCAATCTGATGAGAGGGTACAAATGTACTTTGCAACAATGTCTCGCTTTAATATTATAATAAATTTGACAACTCATATTAGGGAAAGCTGATCTATCTTCAAATGTAAAAGTATTTGACAAAGTACATCACAAAGAAATGTTGAAACTGCTAGGTAACCTTGGTATATTTGGAAAGGATATTAGAATAAAACAAAATCTATAGGAGTAGGACACCTGCATACTAATAAGAAATGAATTAAGTAAATATACAAAAATAGAAAGGAGTGTTAACAACAAGGATGTGTCTTCTCACCAGATTTATTCAGTGAGAAAATTAGAAGTTGTGCCAGAATTCATTATCAGTGGCCATAATATTAACATCAACTGTGTTTATAGTAGACACAGAAAGGAAACTATAAGAACTCCTATAGAAGGTAGTAAAGGAAAGCAAGAAGAAAGGACTAAACATCAATTGCAAGAAGAATGTATGATTGTTAGTAATAGAAACAGTCCAACATACAAACTACAAATTGGAGATGCTAAAATTAAACAAGAACAACAATTTAAATATCTGGGAAGTGTTTTAAAAACGGGATAGAAAGTGCAACACTGAAATACAAAGGTGCATTCAGATAATGAAAGATGCCTTCCAAAAACTAAGCAAAGTATTAAGAAAGAGAAAAATTCATTAGAAATAAAGGAAAAGGTACTGAGCTGTTATGTAATATCATTCCTCCTATAAGGCAGTGAATGCTGGACAATCTCATTATAGGTTAAGAAGAAACTTGAACCAACCAAAGGATGCTAAGTATACCATATCTTGCTTCTGTCTTGCTGCACCTCTCCCTCTGCATGTAATGACACTTGTGTCCCTGGGACCCTACTATAGTCATTTGATCAGTGTTAAGCTTAAAAGTAGACCTAAATAAAGGACATGACTTTCATATTGAATGCTTATGGCAATCACCTTTACTTATATGATCTAATAGCATTAATAAGAAATTGTTTTTATGCTAGTGCTCATGTGAAAGTCAAAGAATACAGATACTGTGCAAGTTCTGATCACTAATACACAAAGATTTCTCCAGGAACATGACTAAGAGTGAGTGAAAATGAACTTCGTTTCTGAGCAGTCAACAGTCCAAACAAACACTGTAGAGATAAGCATTATTAATAATGATACTAATATGATGATATTGAAGATAGGTACATCGCAATCAGTAAAAAGAATAATTTTTTTTTAAATCTGAATATTTAGTGAAATAAGCTAGTTAGTGCCAACACAAAATGACAATGTTAAGCTGATTTTCCTATCAACACAGATCTATTCAGTCTATAAGAAGCTAAGTACAATTGTCAGTGAGCTGTTTACAATGATAAATCAACTGACAAGTTTTTATAAGCAGAAAATAAGTAGCTGTACAAATCATACGGAAAGAATTAGCTGTCAGATAGGAATAGAGCAAGTGTTTGTTCAAGAACTTACATTGCTGATCTATTTCATTGTAAAAGTACCACCAGGCTAAAAATTTCTTCTTCTTACCCATACAATCTTTTAAAACATTTCTTGCTCTGTAGGAAAAAATGATAAAGTAGTCAGTAATTCCTGACAAGTTTTTGTCACACACACACATTATATATATTTTAAAGGCCTGCTTGATATGTGAAATAGTTTAGTATTTTTGCTGTCACCAATAGTTTGTGTTCAAGTCCATGTAATAAACTGGATTAAAAATGCTGATTTCAAAGATGAACAGCCAATTGTTTTTGTATGGCAAGTGCAACAGCCACAACCATCAACAGCACACCACTAGTGTGTGTGTGTGTTACTATAGTCACAGACGAGTTCTTATTTCCTTTGTTTCAATTGGTGGATTCACTTTGGGAAATTGGGTGGGGATCCTGAACACAGTGACCAAAAATCACAAAGTCTCACCTAAAGTGTAGAGTTTATTTTTGTTTTTTTTATGGCATATCAACCATTTGTGGGTTATTTAAAACCGAAACATTTTTAGACTGTAAGGATATTTTCTTTTTTTGTAAGTGAATATAGCATTAACAATTTTTTGAGAATAACAGTGGTTTTGCCAGATACAAAACCTATTATTTAACCAAGGGTTGAAGATGGATTCATACCTTTTCCAATTTTTGAAGGGTCTTTGCACATAAGTGAATACAAAGGGTAGAGGAAAAAACTGCATGAAAAATAATACGAAAACAAAAAAAATTGTGAAGCAAAATTCAAAAAAAGAAATTCAGTTGTTACATTTAAAAGTCAATATTCTTAAAGTGACTAAAAACAAATACCATATATACTTGTGTATAAACCAACATCAGATATAGTTCAAAACCCTGAATATTTTGGCATGAATTTTAACTCCAGAAGAATCATTCATTTTTGGTGACCAGTTGCACTATACACCGTGAAATTTTTCTATTGAGACAAGAGTAAATGGTAGTGTCATCAGCATAGATGCCTACTTGGGAACTGATGACATTTGGAAGATTATTGATGAAGATCAGAAACCGTATAGGACTCAGGATAGAGCCTTGGGGAACACTCACGTTCATATGAAAGGGTCAGGAAATGAGCCCATTCAAAACAACCTTCATTTCACAATTTGATAGGAACAATTTGATTAAATCAAATCATTCAGTAATACTGTAGCCCTGGAGCTTATATAGCAGACCAGTATGCCAAAACCTGTCAAACGCTTTCAAGATATCTAGAGCCACAACACAAGCTTTACTGTTATTATCAAGAGTTTGATATAAATATTCAATGATGGCCGTTAGCACATTAGCGTTAGACCTGGCAAAACGGAAGACATATTGTTTGTCAGAGAGTAGGTCATGAGAAGTAAAATGCTTAACGACTTCAGTATTGATTAAAGCCTTGAATACTTTGCCAAAAGGCAGTAGGAGACTAATATGACGATAGAGGAGTCAGAAGGTTCTCCAGAGTTCTTAAAAACTGGAAATACAGAGGAGGACTTCCAACAAGCTGGAAAGCAGGAAGCAGCAAGGCAATAGTTGTAGAGTTTAGAGAGATCAGGAACCAGCTCAAGAGTACATTTCCTTATGACAATGGCTGGGATCACTCACCTCCGTTTGCTTTACGGCAGTCTAATTTAGAAATGATGTCTAAGACAAGTGATAGAGTTATGTGCATATCACTCAGTAGAGTATCAGTTCTAGTGGGAAATCAGGTGTAGGTACTTCAAAAGAGTCAAACATTGAGCTGAATAAGAATTTCCAAGCAAAGCATTCAACCTTATTTGCTGCAGATGTCAGGACTTTGAATTGATTGAATAGAGGAGGGATTAAGGTTTTTCTGTTGTTCAGCACACTCTTGCAGAGCCACCAATAATCTCTAGAACCAAGCTTGCGAGATGCAATACATTGTTCCATTCTATCAGAAAACAGCAGCTTCACTTCTTTGAGGACACACTTGCAATCATTACAAGCAGAGTCAAAGAGATGTCTGTTGCTCTGGTACAGCCGAAAGAAGTGATTCTTGTGAGATATAGCAGCTGAGCATGTGGGTAAGAACCAAGGAGATGAATGCGATTTAACTTGGTATTTCCTTCCTGGAATGAAAGCATCAATGCTGGCTTTCATCCAGGAGAATTGAGATACACATTTTTGAAGAGAAAACTTAATTCCAAGGAATATCATGAAGGAAATCACAGAATGAGTCCTAATCTGCACATTGATAACAGAAAGATATTCTGTTGGTAGGAGGTTTTTGGTTGGTGAGGGTGCAGAAAGATATGTTTACAGACACTACAACATGATCAGAGTTACCAAGAGGGCAGAACTGCATGGTATGACATGAGTCAGGGATAGAGGTAAAGAAAGATCTAGAAAAGAAGCATGTCCATCACAGGCTTGGATGCCAGTGAGGTCAGTGACAGAGTGCTTAATCCACTGGATAAGGTGGGTATTAAAATCACCAAACAAATATATTTGCAAATGGGTGTAGAGAGATGGCCTTGTCCATATTATCAGAAATACTATCTAGTCTGCAACAGTTATGAAAGGAAGGGTAACGGTAGAGAAAGAAGAGATAGCTGACTGAGTTTAGTAGAGAGAGACAGAGAGACATGTAAAAATGGTCTGATGCTTCTCAGAGCTCCCTAGCCAGCAGGAGATGTTAGTGGACATAAACTCCCAGGCTATACATGTGGACATTAGAGTCCTTCCTGAAGGAATTGAGAAATTAGAGGAGAGGATTGAAGAGTTAAGATTAAACAGAGAGCTATGATGTCCAGATATTTATCAAAGATGAAAGATTCCACACTGTAGAAGTTGGTACAAATACCATGATTGTTGGGGAGATGGGGTTAAAGGATTTAGTGGGTTTTTTTTTTTTGTTGAGCTAGCTTAGTTTTATATCTTTGGTTGCTTATAGATATGTTGTGTTATTTTTGTAATGAAAGGTCTAGAGTAGTAGTAGCAGTTACTCATCTGATATAACATGTGTAGGAAGGGAACTGATGTAGACAGCAACATAGCGTGCCCTTGGAGTTGTCTACTGGAGGTGCTTGCAGGGACATCTTTCCATGCATAACATGGCACTGCAACAACCCCATATTATGGGACTGGGGATCATAGCAGCCTCTCAAGATATTATGCATGAGTTCAGGCTCCTAATTCCCAGTCGGGAGCAACAACCAGAAAACTACCAACCTGGTATCCTCAGAATGAAGAGATATTGCTACCATCCACACATATCACAACAAAAAAATCATAACCACTATTAAGGCCTGAGAAAAGGAAAGGTACCCTTTCCTAAACAAGAAACAAGGGATGAACCTCAACACCTGTTCACGAGAATGGAAGGAGTATGGACTGGGCAATAGGAAAGCCTATCTACTACTATTAAAAAAGAAAGAAAAGGTACTAAGTTTTAACTTAGAGTTGAGATGTCCACTAGAAATTCAACAAGAGTTAAAAATGGCAGATGACTACCTCTGAAAAAACGTTACAAGACAAATAGTTTTGGGTGGACTTCCAGTTAAGTTACAACAGAGAATGGACACTGATAACTTATATGTGAATAGTTAACCTGAACTTTTAGACTATGACATGTTTAACTGACATTAAGAGGAAGCGGTGGAAACAGGAACTTTGTGGGGGGTCTGTTCCTAGAATCATAGTAGCAGGAGGGTGGGACAATAGACAAAACAAACAATGACCATTAAATATTAAGATTAGTTGTAGTCAAGATGATGAACAATTCAAACATGAAATTTAACTCAGATTTTTTTATTGGAATTATGATGTTTGCTCAAGGATTAATATTTTGTGTGTACTTGGTTTATGAATTCAAACTGTTTAAATAGACTCCATGAAAACTTATTACATTTATCCTCCACAGTTCAAGAGTCAGGTCATATTAATACTCGGTTAGCTATTTGGTTTGATTTTCAGTTGTTATCAATCATGTGTCTAGATTATGAAGTATCATATTACTCACCTTTGTATGACGAACATGTCTTTAGTACTATAGACTAATAAAAACATGACAAAAACTACTGTAATATTTTCATTTGACTGAAGTACATCAGGACAAGACATGTATATACAAATTTACAAGAAGTACTAAAAACATTTTTAGTTATATATAAAAGTTTTGTTAAAGACGACTGACAAGGGAATGCAATTAAGTTTTATTATTTAATTTTTCTTGTGGACAGTTTTTACATACTTTGTGTCCAGAAAAGAAAACACTTGTACAAACCACAAGAAAAATTAAAAATCTTGTCTTTAATGAAACTTGGATAAAAGAAGGATTGCTGCACAAATATATATATATATATATATGTGTGTGTGTGTGTTTTAACATATGCTATATTTATGGGTAGAAGTCTTCAATATGAAGGATAAAGCATATGTAAACATAAGAGTCAACACTGTGGTCTACACCAAGTGCCAACTGTCTGTTTCATGCTTATATACAATCTTCAGGCCATGTACGTATGGTGGTAGCTCAACTATATGTATATGCTGTTCAATGGGATATTATGTGTAGCAAAGTCAAGTATTTTCAGTTTATTGCATTAACCTGACAGGAATTGGTACATTTTTAAATTATTCTAAAGGCTATTGAATAGAAAAAATTTTAGGCCAGAAAGCAGCAGTTTTATAGCTATTGCACATGGCCGTTTGTTAACTTTTAAGTCGTTATTTATTATTCAGGGTATTTTGTATGTATTTATTAATTATTCGCTGTTGACTATTATTAAATTTACATAGTTGCGGTTATATGGGTATTCATAGTTTGTTATTTCTTTATTATTTATTTACATAATTCATTTATTTACTTTTATTTTGGGAGGGTGGTTATCTTATTTGTTTAGTTTAAAGTGTGAACTTCATTTAGAACATATTACATTATCAGTGTTGTATACATTGCAATAATTTTAATTTTTTTTGGCGAAGTTTTACAAGGTATTTGTTATTAGTTCTTGATTAAGTAACACAGTAAAAATTTATTTTCATGTCTGCCTTTTGAAATCAGATCTGATCATTTATTTCCTAATTTGTGTTGGTCTGGGAAATTGATTATAGCCATTTTCTTCTCCAGACAAAGTTTAAAGTTTTTAGATTTACTGCTGCAGGTTGGTATTTTCAAGATATTTTTGGTCTATTTTTGTTTTTAAGTTTTCGTATATACAGGCACAGTAGAGTAATGGATAGCGGCTTGGGTTAAAGAATCGAAGCCAATTCAAATTCCAGTTGAATCCATTACATTCACTTACATACCTTTGGGAAAGGTATGAATCATCCTCTTCTCCCCCCAGCTATGGGTAAATAGCAGGACAGACTGGGTTCTATAGCCCTGGATGGCAACTGGTCTACCACAGAAAGAAATGGCAACTTACTGCAGGAAAAAAATCTGCCTAGTCAGTCATGTATTGAAAGATACATGATCGCCTAAGTATGTATCACACATGGCACATAACTGATATGTATAGAAAGGATACTGCTGTTCACATATTTACTAAACACAAGCGATCTTTTGTGTTCATAGTTTCCCTTTTTCCAAGATTCTTTAGTTATTACATTGTATATTTTTTTTCTTTGTTAACTGCTATTTTATGTACACACACACACATATATATATATATATAAGAATACATTTAACAGGAAGAATTTAAAAAAAGAAATCAAATTTTACAGTCTTATTTTAACATTTATGTACAAGAGTTAAGAAAGAAAAATGCAATTCAATGACTTGACTTTTAAAAATAAATTTAGAGACAAAAAAATTCATTTGGTTGCTATTTATATCTGAAAATAATTTAAAATTTTCTTGATCACTCAAGTGAAACAAAGCTTAAAAATTTTTCATGGTCCAAGAGAAAGAAAAAAAAAAAAACTCCAACTGAAGAGAAAATAATTTGCAGATAATTTTAAATTCACTGAAGTTTTTCTGGATCGACCATCAACCGATGAATGCTGGAGGGTATATCGTCCTGGGTATGATGATAAACTACATCCAGCAGCAAGGCCTCTGAATGGAAGATTTTGAGAAGCAGGAAAACACCTCTTAATTGCTGTTGTCCTCAGATCCACTCTAACCCAGGGGGTAGCATCTATTAGGGTCCCCCCAAATAGTTGAACCCTAAACTAAAAAATTTATACTAAAAATACTGGCAATTCATTTTCATAGTAATAAAAATTATCAGCATTACAATTCTGTAAGGAAAACAAACTAAACCAGTGGGTACAACAGCTAAATTCTGATAACAATAACAAAGATAGGGGCAATAGTTTTTGTGCAAATAATGATCTGTCAATAATTGAAGACTTGCCAAAAAATCAGCAATCAAAAAGTTTTAAAAAATTGTTATCTCATGATGATTTCCATTCTAACATTATAATGCAATATTAGACTCAGATTCTCAGCTTGAACAAGATTTTCCTCACTTAATATACTTCTGGTATGGAATAAAAGCATTAGTTTAAATTTATACCAACAGGTTAAGCTCCCAACACAGAGATTTTAAAGAAAAACAAACCTCAAGAATATGAATACTCTCCTACCAGTTTAAATGGTGTTGCTAGAAATAAGATTTACATTTGACTAAATTATATCATCTAATCTTATATATGTATAGAAAAAAAAAAGTCTTTCAGAACAATGGAAAATTCCCTTTAGCTAAGTTTCATAACTTTCATAATCATTTTTTTAAAAATAAAAAAACTGTCCAAAAGATTTTAAACTAAAACTGTAAAGATGTAAGCATTTCTTTTCAACACAAGAAATCTTTCAGCATAACAAAAGCTTAAAATGTTTAAAAGTTACCTTGCCTAAGACAACATTATAAACAGACATTATATATTGTTGCGGATTTGCTTCTTGCTGAACTAAAAGCTGTGGCAAACAAAATTTACACATGTAAACAATGGGTCGACATTACTTGCAGAGGTGAAAGAAAATCAAACAAATTTCAACAATTTACAATATTTTCATTGTTCAGACTTGTCCGCAACTTCATTGTCATATTCACAAGGTTTCGGCTATCATATGTTCCAGCCTTCTTCAGGTGATATACACTGGAATTTTGAAACGAGCCCTTTATTTTGTCTACCGGGGTAGATTGTTCTAGTCCCATGCCTTTTTTGGATATTTCAGTTTCAGTTATTTCCTTTTAGTAACTCAACTCTCCAAGTTGGTTGAAGTAATCTAGTGACATGACCCAAAGAGTTGTGAGTTCAATACCTAACCACAGCAGAGGTGAACAAAAACTTGGAGTTGAGTGACTGAAGAGAAATAACTGAAACTGAGATATGCAAAAAAGGTATGGCATGTGGAACTAGAACAATTTACCCAGGTGGACGAAATAAAGGGTTTGATTCAAAATTTGAATATTTATCACCTGAAGAAGGCCAAAGCATACAATGGCCGAAACCTCATGAATATGACAATGAGCACAATAGCCCAAACAATGTAAATAGTGTAAATAGTTACAGGACCTAATCTCAAAAATATAGACAAATTTCAACAAGGTGATATTTATATGTATTTTATATATAAATGGTTACCAAAAAATAAAATATACTTGTATGCATGTGAAAATAGCTGAAAACATTAAAATATAGCTATTAGGAATTGTGCGTGCATGTGAAAGTGTTCAGTTACCTGGGGAAACACATCCCCAAGACAGGAAAAAGTTCCACATTGGTGTTGCTACTACCACATGCTGAAAGGAAAAAGAGCAAGAATCTGGAAGTGCCCCATTTTTATAGCTACATAAAAAGCACCACCTAATGGAGTCTTGGCAAACCAAGTGGGGGTAATCCCACAATATATCTGTTTGATACATTTTTAATAAAATCCAGAAAAACATTTTTATATATATATATATATATATATATATATATATATAGAGAGAGAGAGAGAGATTGAAAAATAGATAGAATTAATGGATTAATCCAACATTTTTATTACTTCAAACATTATTATAGAAATAATAATGTTTGAAGTAACAAAGATGTCAGATTAAAAGTAATTCATTAATTCTTTAGAAATTACTTTGTTTACATTTCAGATACAAAACTGGGAAGATATGAGCTTTCAAGAAAAATATCTAAGTAAGGAAGTGTGCCTTCCTTAAAAGAGCAAATAAAGCCTTACTAAACTGTGACACTCTTCATAGGCGAGCACTAAAACATACCAAATCAAACCGTGGTTTCTTCTACAAAGGGAAATGCCAGGTTTGATTTCCGACAGAGTACATTTTCTTTATTAAGGTTTCTCAAATGCCCAGGCTAATACACCTAATAGGTAATGTTTAAAAATAAAAGTGGCACATCTATTATATAAATACAGACTTAAAGAATGCATTAATACATAAAATAGACTGTTACCACTTGGTATTGATCACAACATCCACTTTTATATTTACATATGCTCTATCTCTGATATTGAGTACTTTTAACCTTAAATATAGCAAACCTTAAAACTATATTTTTATCGTGTGTGTGTGTGTAATAATGGTTTATTCTCTTGGTTTTTAAGAGAAAACATATCCTTACTCCTGGAACATACTGTATTTCCTTTAAAATGTATTGCTGGTAATTTTACTATAAATATGTATTTTTGCCCATTTTTTTATCTATAAAAACGTATTTTTATACTTTTATAGTGTTTTGTTTTTGTTTGGAGGTTTACTATTTGCTCATAGCTGGAACCCCAACAGGTGCTACCACTCCAGGGCAGGGAACAACAACAATTAAGAGATGGTTCCATGCTCCACCAATATCCCGTTCAGAGACCTTGCTGCCGGACATAGTTCATCATTATACCCAGGACTAACACAGAAGATATAAGGCAATGTTATCTTTACTATTAATAAGTAACAGAGAGTTATAAAAAAAGAAACCTATTCCAAATATGAGAGGAAATCAAAGCAATGAGATTTCAGTTTGATGAGGCCCATGAGAATTTATAAAGTAAGTTAGAAATGTAAATGCAATTAATAATGCAGAATTCAAGCAGCTTTGCAAATTACTGAATACATTTTATATATGCAATTTTATAACAAAGTATTACATTTATGATTATACTGAACGAAGGTGAATTCATTTAGCCTTTAAACAGTAGTGATGTGGAGTCTGTTCTAAAAATCTGATGATGATTTTTGTGTTTGATGAAGAGAGTTTCTCATTCATTTAACAGCTAATTATTCTTCATCTAGAGCCAAAATTAAAAGGAGAGAAGAGTACATGCTATCACAACAGAGTATCCATATTAAATGCTTTCCAAAGAGTCTTTAAAAAAAACGAAAAAAAAACAAAAAACTATCAACCAAATTCCTAATTGAATTCTGTTTTTTTATTATTATTATTATTTTTATTTATTCAAAAAAATGGGTGGAGTCATGAGGTGGAGGGGGATTCAATTTCACAAGATCCCTCAATGAAAGTATCAAGAGCCAAGTGTCTAATATATCTGAATTGAATAAAAGCTAATTTTAACAAGTTCAGAGCTCACATGAGAGTAATGAAAATAAGATGTCAAAAGTGGCTGATCATGGAACATGATTTTGATGAAAGCACAAAGCTTTCATTCAGCCTTGTACTGAAATAATTTGTTCCTATACCTTTTAGGATCCACAATTATCTGATGTTTCAAGCAAACCTACAGTTTTACATAGAGACAAAAAAGTCAAATATCCATACTTAAAAAAAAAATATAATTAACATAAATTTTAAACATTAAAAATTGCCAATAAATACATGTACAACATCAAATATGTTTTGACTAGATTTTAATACTGTTTGCACTAGACTTCCTTGAAAAGAACATTTTTTTTTTAATTCTATTACCTATTTGGAAAAAAAGTTAGATTTAAAAATAAAAATAAATCAGCTAATTTGTTCATTATTTTATGTGTGCTGAAAGTCATTTCAGCAACAACACAGTAATAGAATTATATTGAAATATTTTTTCAATTATTTACAAACAGAAAATGCTGCTATTCATTAAGGTAATACAAGTAAAATTCAAATAGCAAAACAAATTTCCATTATTATTTAACAACAACTGTTGACATTTAATGAAGTATTAATTTATTTCCTGATAACCCACCAGTGATAAAATGCAGAGAGAAGATATAATTTTTTTTCAATTTTCAAACATTAAAGCCATTAACAGAATATGAATTCTACAAAGAAATTAGACAACTTCGTCCAGTTAAAAAGAAAATAGATAATTAAATCACTACCTTAACCATTATAATTGGGACTGTACATGCAAATACTAACAACTAAGTATCATATTCTATCACTCATTTCTATTTTGTAAAACCAATTCCAAATTTTGAAACATTTTAATAAGTAAGGAAAAAGCTCTGCAAGCATCTAAGAGGTATTTTTCTACAATAGACTGACAAATTGTTACTTCGTAGTGTTGTTATTAGGTTAAGGGTTGTTGTTTGAAGTTAATGTGTCCTGTGTTGATGAACAAAAACTAAAAGTGCTGAATTGGTTGAGAAAAATCAGCAAATGAGTGATTGAAGGAAACAAGATGGAAATATTGAGTTGATTGGGAATATTTTCTTGCAGGAAAAATTCCAAGGAATCTTCTTGAAAGAAAATTCAAATTCTGAGAATGTTCTTAAGAGTATAAAAATGTTGAAGAAAAATTTGAATTTCCTCTGTTAGTGTGTTAAGGGGTCTGTGAAGGGTATTGCATCTATTGCACAGAGCACTAATTTTAGCATCCTATCCCAATCTCAGTCCAAAGTAAAAGAGAGAGAGCTAGCCTCTTTAGGTTAAAACCACACATACCCAGTCTTTCTATGCATGAACAAAATCTGAAGAGAGGTTGCTACAAACAAGGTTGCCAGCACATGTGTGTCTAATGAAAAGGTTTAACATCTGTTATAATAGATAATTACTCCAGACATTTTCTGAAAATTACCAATCTGCTAAATTTTGAAAGTGGATCCTACACAGCAATTATGTACAAATAAAATTACCCTGTGGATAAAGACGTTTGTTTAGATCCAGTGACTAGACCCAAAGATTTGGGAGTTCAATACCAAGCTACAGCAGTGGTGAACTAAAAAACTTGGAGAGTTGAGATAACTGAGACATCTGGAAGAGGAATGGCACATGGAACTAGAACAATCTACCCCAGTGAATGAAATTAAGAGTTTGGTTCAAAATTCCAATCACCTGAAGAAGGCTGGAATGTATAACAGCCAAAACATTTGGCAATAAAGATGAGGATAACAGTTCAAATAATATAAACTCAGAGATATAAACAAATAAAATAAAATTTAAGATCTGCTTTTATTGGCAATGCAATTGAGTAAAAGATTCTTAGATGTTGAAGTTTATTTCAATAATAATCATCATTTACCTAAAATATATGAACATGGCCAAAGGAATTTTGAATTTCTAAATTCATTCAGAAAAGTTAAATTAAAACAAAACAAATTTCTTCACTTGACAGCCTTCTAAAATCTATAATACCCAGATAAAATATCAGTCCCCAACCCACCACAATTCTGATCCTCTTATTATGATGCACAATTCCCTCAGGACACCAAATTTTTTTTTAAAAATGTTAAAAGTAATAATATTAAAATGACTGAAGACTGTCCACATAAATACAAGTTCATGATTTGTGTTACTCAAGTGGAAATGGTTATAAATAACTACAAAGTCAATCTATCATCTCTTCAGAATTTATCAACAAGTAATGTATTATTGCTTTCAACAACCACAAATAGAATTATTCAAATTTCATAAAACTTAAATTACAGACTTCAGCTACAAGAAAGTCTAATATTTCTGGTTGTGTTGGATAAAATCTAAGAGATGTAATTATAAGAGTATGACAAGTTGGTAAAATTGAAAGAAAACTGAAAGATAAACTTATAACCAGAATTATGTTAGAAAGAATAAAAGCACATGTCAATTGATTAGTTTTCTATGGCTTATCAACCTGCTGCAGGTTATTTAAGCCAGAAAATATTTTTAGATAGTAAGAATTTTTTTTGATTGGGAGGGGGAGAGAGAGAATAATATTTTAGTGATACAAGTCTTACTAATTAACCCATAACTGTGGGGAGAAAAGGTGGATTCATACATTTCCAAAAGTATTTGTGCATGTGAATATAACGAACCCAAGAGGAATTGGAACATGGCTCTCTGATTAAAATTTCCAAGTCATTATCCATTACATCACCCATACATCTAAGATTACATGACCTGATATTCCCAAGCAGTCACTTATCTCTGTAACTGACCAGGTTTGACATTGCTTAACTTCGGTAGATTGTACAGATAAAAGCACAGAGGTGATACATGGTTGAGGACTTACAGCAGCATATTTTATTACTCAGTCACAACTTATATATTCAATAATTATAAAATTTAAAACCAATTTATTGACATTTTTACAAGTTTTTGTATGTAAAAGTTGATATTCTACAGATGTATCTTGTGATGGTAAACACACTTATTTGAAATGTTCATAGAAAAAACTGTTTGTGAAAATTAATAAGATATTGATATTCAGATAACTTAAAATGATTACTTGGTTACTTAGTGCATCATTTTACATATTATTGCCACATGATGCAAACAATAGTTAGTGCATTGTTTAAACAAATGATTCATAAATAATCAATACTGCCTTTTTATAGCCATCTGTCACTTATATTATTGCCAAGACTGTTTTTACATTTTTGCAACCTTTTATCAATTTAAGATAACTTTAAAAACATTTCCCTCTGTTCATTTCATTATAGACAAAAATGGCAGCAAATCTTTCTCAACTGAATTATTCAATGTCATCATCATCATCTTCATATGTACGTTCACCAATAAAAAAAAAAAAAAAAAAAAAAAAAAAAAAAAAAAAGGTAAAAAAAAAAAGAAGCATGCACAAGGGATGCAAAAACAATGACATTTTAAGGAAAAATATCAATGAAAGTGTTGCAGAATATTGTGGAGAACTGGAGGATTAGCAATCGGCAATACACTGGGGAAGGACACAAAGTTAGGTATTTTATTATTTGAATAATAATAACTGAATAGTTACATCACTACTAATATGGCTTATAATACATTGGGTATTATTACCTTTCATAAAAATTGTTTCAGTGATTGATTACTTTATGTCTTTACAACTTATCAACACTTTGTGGATTATTTAAAGCTGAAACATTTCAGATTGTAGGAGGTTGCTTACAGTATTCATGTTTCTCCATCTTAGTACTAACAAGGTTTAACACTGCTTAACATTAGTGATCTAAAGATATTGTCACTGGGAAAGTTTACTTAGGAAACAGTAAAAACAATATTTACTCCTATATTCAAAGACTATATTGTAAATTTTCAGAGATGTTAAGTCTATTTACATAATGTCTGAAATTGTTTATATCCCACTATAGGAGAGATTTTTAAAGATTAATGTTCTCATTGTGCCAGTTATTTAAAATTACATTGTTTCTTGACTAAAATAGACATGCAGTAACAATTTTCTATCAGCCTCATGAAAGGTTAAATCCATACATCAGATCTTAGAATAGCCAAGAAGTGTCACTTATTTGAGAAGCTACAGCTTTCATGATCACAGCTTCCAAATCCACCAGATTTTTATATTTGCCATTAAGATTGCTTCCAAACCACATGACAAGAATGTAGCAGAAACAGGTGCTGAGAAAATATGTACAACGATCAAGTTTCAGAAGAGGCTATAGATACTATATGAAATATTTCATGAACCCTGCCCCTAAATAACTTTCTTGAAAGAACTGTGAATAGATTATAGCAACTCTGAAGATTATATAACAAAAAGAATGAACATATTTAAAAAGGGATCTTGTTGAGTTTACTCTTTTTGTCCCTTTGTAATTATGACCATTTTGTTTTCTATAATTTTGTACAAAATCTACATGGGGACAACCTCCCCACCCCCAAAAGGTTCAAGGACAAATCCCTAAGAAATACCAGTCAACACCAATAACCAGAACAATGCAAAAATAGTGAGAAGCTCCAAGAACAACTCATCTTTGACTCTTACAAGGTTTTTATTATATCGGGTTGCCATCGATTGGCCAAAGAAACAGCCAGTTGGTGCATGGAACCGGTTTTAAAGACAAAACACTTTAACATTTTTTTTCTCTCACATGGAATGCTACCCGCCTACTACCAAGTTGAGATCTTTTTTTCTACTGCAAAAAAAAATGCATGCCACCCTTAGTCTCTTCAACCTTTGTGGTAATTCTTCACTACAATCTTCACTACCCTGAAGATCTTTGAATCACCCCAACTGCAATCACAACACAAAATATACTTAAACATTTAGCTCCAAGATTAAAGTGAGAATACAGTGATTATAAGGTTAAGTCTTTCATTAAAGAGCTTTGTGAGAAAAAAAATTGATATCAAAATTCAGTAGATTTATTCTTAATTTCAAATAAAGAAAAATAGACCTGCTATAGATAACATTCATTGCTATAGCTCCAAAGCATAGAGAAATGAAAATTGTGAAGTCTGAAATTCTTTTCCAAGTTCTCAATCACTAAAATATAATGCAACAACATACCTCAGAGAAAGAAAATGCTTTAGAGCTTTAATAAGTCTCTTTTCCTTGATAAATTTTGTTCAAGTAAAATCTATAAAACAAAACAGTCATACATTAAGAGAGGGGCAGTTATTTCAAGCTAGAGCAGACAAACTTCTTCAAGCAACTTCGTTGTGCTCATGAAATTTACTTGAATAATTCTAAACAATGTATAAGCTACCTCAGGCCATTTTGCATAAACTTTATCAATAATGATTTCATTTGGAAAATTTCTGAGGCAAACCTTTCAAGCTTTTGCTAAAAAAGGACAAAATTGATTTCTAAGATTCAAGGCAATACATTTTAATGCAAATTATATTTTTATCATTAAGTTTCTTTTCATTATAATCATAAATAAATTCAGAATTAAAAATCCCAAATCTTGAATTGAAATAAATAATTGACTAGTGCTATCATTTATAAAAAAATGTCCTGAAGTAATTCTGAACTTTCGCAAATTTATTAACAGGTTTAAAGAAATAAAAAAAAAAAAAATGAATATAAAATATAAAGTTTATAAAATTATTTTATACAAGTATAAAAAATTAAAACTCATTAAGCATTTCAAAAATATTAACTTTTCTAATGACCATTAACTTTTACAAACAATTTTTATACTCTTAGAATTACATCTCAGTTGATAGTCAACTGCTTTGTACAAAGGCTTATTTCTTATTGTATTGTAGTTATGTGATTATTATAAGAAATGCTGTTGCATTAGTTAAATCCCCATCTGACAGAAAAAAAAACAAACAAAATAGAAAGGAAAGGCTGAAACATTTTGGATTGGAAAAAAAAAGATCCGTTTTTTTGCAAGTGAATGTTATATTCAAATATTTTGAGAGTAATGATTTTCCAGGTACACATTTTACTATTTAACCCATAGCTGGGGGGAGGAGAGTTATTCATTACCTTTCCCAAGGGTATTTGTGCATAAGTGAATGTAACGAAGCTGACTGGAATTGAAACTCAGCCCTCTAGTTTCTCATTCTGAGCTGCTATCCGTTACACCACCCACACATCCTAGAAGGGAAAGAAAAGAAAGAAATTGCTTGTTTGGATTTGCAAAATTAATAGTAAAGTGTAAAATTATTCTCCCTACCAGTCATTCAACATTTTTAAAGAAAAATCTCAAGTCATAAAAGAAATTAGCAAATTTCTAATATTTTATTAGAAATTTGCTAATTTCTTTTATATCTTGAGATATGACTTGAGATTTTAGTCCATGGGTAAAAAGTTGTCAGTCTAACCAACAAGCCTTTCAAACTAGGCTGATTTCAAAGTCTTTCTTAGAAAAGCAGGTTGAGCCTAAAATGTTCCAGTACCTTTGTATAGATGTAAAAATATCTGCTTTTTGGATTACATCCTTCAAAAAACATTGACAGCTGATATTGAATTTTATTTTTTTACATTTTATTACAAAAGTTTGAAAAAATTACTTTCAATTAAAGAGGAAAAATGAAACACTTACAGGCAATCTTATATATATATATATATATATATATATATATATAAATGTGTGTGTACAGGGTGTGGTGGATAAATTGTCACCTTTTTAATTTCCCGCATACACATTGTTTTTGATTTTGTTGACTGCACAGTATAGTAGGGTCAGTTGGGCACCATCCATGAGAAAAAAAGCACTATGATGCAATTCACTCTGGCAGAAATTTGGAAACAGCATACTGTACTGCTTGACATTTGCACCAGAAGTATCAATACAAACATTTCAAAGTGTTTGGGTGTAAATCTGAGGACAGTGCAGAGGATTCAGAAAGGCTTAAATGAGTTATGGTGATTAAGAACGTATGGCAGCTTGGAAAACTCACTCTGATCATTCTGATAAATAAAGAACTCCCAAATTTGTTGATAAGGGCCTCAGACTCAACATGGTAGCCTACATCAAGTGCCTTGAGGAAGTAGTGCTGCTCTGGGTAAAGAGGGTGGTTACTGGAAGACCCTATGTCCGGCAACAGGACTCTGCACCAAGCCACGCAGGCAGGAGAACCCAGTCATGTCTGTCAGACAATTTCTGCAATCACATTATCCCTTACATCTGGCCACCTAACTCCCCAGACTGCAACCCCCTTGATTATTATGTATGGGCCACATTAGAGAGAGAGAGAGAGAGACCAAGAAAACTTGTAATACCAAAGATGAGCTGAAGGCAAGGATTATAACAGCATTCACCAACTTAAAGGTGAGCATCCAGAAGAGTTGCAGGAGACTTCAAAGTCGTCTGGAGGTCATGGCAATTTTATTGAATAAATTTACTATTTAGTATTTAAAGATATTTTTGTGTAAGTTTGGCAAATATATCTGTTAAAAATGAGATGTCAGTGTTATTTTCATTTTTGCTTAATTTTCATGACAATTTATCCACCACAATGTGTGTGTGTGTGTGTATATATATATATATATATATATATATATATATATATATATGATGTCAAGTCAGTCTTAACCCTTAAATAGCAGGCATCATTAATTGAAGTTTCATTGGAGATCAGTAGATATCAATTGAAGATCTAAACATTTTCCAATGATACAGGCATCATTCATGATTCAGTTTAAAAGAGGTTATATCTTTTTCTAGAGTATTTGCTTGCAAATAAAATAAAGATCAAATCAAAGACAATGCTATGTCTGCGTGTATATTTCTGAAAGAGAAAAGGTGAAAAATTGGTGATAACATGATGCAAAGAACACACAATGGAGTTGTGCCTGCAATGCTTTAAAAATTATCATACAGCTAAAAATATTAAATTTAGGAAACTATCATTTGTTAGGTTTGCATTTTTTATTTATTATTATAATTAAAATATATTTTTTATAGCTTTTGCATTAGCAAGGTGAAAAACATTAGAAAAAATAAAATAGTATTTTGAAAAAGAAAAAAAATGAATTTTGTTATTTACCTATTTGTCGCATATATTTGTGCAACACTTTTTCACCATTTAAGGGTTATGTTTATTTTCTTTGACTTTCTACCTTACTTTACTCTATCAAAGTGCCCAAGAAAATTTTTTTTAAATTTATTTTTTTCTCTCAAGTAACCCATGAGGAAATGGGAATCCCTGTTAGTGCTTTGTAAAACCGGGTAATTTTCAAGAGTGCTTCAAATGCTTTCTCTCGAAATTTACAAGATTTTTCATGATTCATCTATTTGGGTACATGTGCAATTTTATACATAAAAAAAAAAAAAAAAAAGGCAACAACCAATATTCAATTCAGAAAATAAATTTATGCTTGAAAAAACAAAAGATTACAAATTTTATTTCAATCGATAATATTTGTGCATTTACATTTAAGTTACAAAACATACAAGCCTTAAATGCATGCCTACTGGGAATATTAAAACATGTTGACACTCTTTACAAAGTATTTCCAAAGATTTTGTTAGAAAGTTTGATTTTTTTTTTTTCTTTTTTTATTATTTTTAAAGGACTTAATCCAGAATGCAAACTTGTAAACAATAACTCAGATGGAAAACAAAGAAACTTACACCTAAGAGCAATGCATAAGATAAACAAAAGGCTCAACGCATGCCATTGGCTATGAGAAATTTGCAAATGTTAAGAGGTTTATGTACTTTTATTTTTACTCGAAATAGGAAAAGAGTATTCAACATATCTAAGATTTCTCTAAGGCATTTACTGTGGAATCATTGCCAATTTTATTCAACACAATAGAATTCAATTCTGACCATTTGGCAGATACTACTTGACAAGGTCTCAGAGTTCAAGAAGAGCACTTGAAAATGTCACTTACCTATAGCTGCTTTGCCCCAAATTTCAACTAAGAACTCTTGTGAGGAATTGTTAGAAGTTTTATTCATGTTAAAGGAAGGATTCTCCACCTTCCACTGAGGAGCTTCATATCGAGCCTCCTCCCCATTTTCAAACTCTTCACCCCATGGATTCCATTCAGGATCATCTCCTAGGATATCTAAAAAGAGAGAGGGAAAAAAAACAGAACTTATTGAGAAACTGTTTACTTTTTAAACTGTAAGAAAACAGAAATTCAAAGTGACAATGCCAAAACATTACAAAAACATTAACAATTACAAAATGGAAATCCATGATGAAATCAAGCATGATCTTCATGACAAGTGATTCCTAAGAATATTCTCAAAGAGTAAAATAAAAAAGTAAACCGGTTACTGTGATGAAACTGTGATATGCAATATATTCAAGAAACATTAAAAGATTTATCATATGACTTAATTATAGAGTTAAAAAGTTAATGCTTACAATCAATCAGTTATATTTGGTCATTAAATAATTGGATAAAACTGATTAATACTTTTATTTGCATTTATCTTATTTCTATCACTTTATTGCAACATTCAGATGAGAATTATTTAATGAACACTAATCAGCAATACATAAGTCCACATCACAATCACTGAAGTTGAGCAATGTCAAGCCTGGTCATTATCTAGATGGGAGACCATTTGGGTGAATCAAAAACTTACAGTAATTAAGGATGTGCAAGTAACATAAATGCTATCAACAGGAAAGGGGGAATTGGTGAGTTGAGTTCAAGATTCAGCCTAATCTGTTGCATTCACTTTTGCACAAATGACTTTGGGAAAGGTATAAATACATCTCTTCTCCCCCTAGCTATGGGTTAAAGAGCAGAACAGACTGGGCTTTATACCCTTGGTTGGCAACCAGTCTACTGCAGGAATCAAATCAAAAAGAGATATGATCACCTAAATGTACATTACACATGACACCTGAGGAAGAAAGGAATCAGCAAAATGAGTCAAAAATAATAAAAACTACAAAAAAGGTCCAGCAACATTCAAATTCACATCCTTGAAAGTAATTATTTACATTTACTTACTAATAATCATAGAATGTTAATCTGAGATTTACAGAAAAAAAAAGCAATAAAAGATTAAATATTCTAGTAAAAAATGAATAATTAACAATGCTTCAAAGAACTTTCATTCATCAAAATACTTTCCAAGTATTGCAGATTCCAACATCATATTTTAACTTAGAATATGAAATCATGAGAAAGAAAATGAAATTATCAGAAAGAAGTGTAATGCAGAGATTAAGTGTTGTTAAGAACTCTTTTCAATAAAAAAAAAAAAAATCAAGAAAAACCAACTAAAATTGAAGAATAAAGCTATTCAACATTGAGGTTAAGAAGAATGATATCACTTTGATAGAATTATTCAATTTATCTTGAAAAATAAAACATCTGTTTTTAATTAGCAAAGAAAAAAAAGAGTTTTAAATTTGTTCTGAAATGTGCTTTCCTTCATATTTTCTGAGTCCAGCAGCAGTGGTAAATCTCACATATCATAATCTGCCCCCTCCCCTTACTGCTTGGGTGCATAAAGTCCTATGCTTTAGCTATGCTAATTAGGCAGTCATTTATGTATCACTACAAAATCACAGTGAGTAGAACGGTAATTAAATAGTTTGAATTTAGAAGTAGACCTCTAGCAATAATTAAAAAGCATTCAATATGATGGTTTATTCTTGGTAGCAATAAATCACAGAGTTGCTGTTCTGGATACCACATTTTTATTCAATCCTGACCATCTTAAAATTCATGTCCATTTTACCAAAGTCCCATAAATGATTAACTAACTAGGTTCAATGTCTCAGCCATAACAAGAAAGGAAATATTCCTCACTGCAAAAGCTACTGAATTAATGGGGCTATGGATTTTTATGACTGTCATTGATCATGAAGGTCGGTGGTTTCTTTTATCCCAGTTGAGTTGACGCTATAAATACAATTTCATTCTCACTTTCCTGGCCTGATAATGAATATAATATCACTCTCAGAGTAAATAGCTACCTGCAACAGGTATCTACTGCCAGAGCAATATTACCCATAACACAAGTCCTGCAATTTTCATAGATCATTTCACTTTAAAACTCATTTGTTATTCAGCTGTAATGCTAGATTTTCTATTAAATGAAATTTACTAAAAAAAAAAAAAAAAATCCTTAAAAAAAGGGGGGAGTAGTTTCAAAAGACTGGATAATTCCAACCTAAATCAAAAGATGTTATAGTATCAGAAAGATAAAATCTGCTACCATGTGTTAATGGCTCATCTTTTACAATAATGTCTTTTAAAAACATTTTTAACGTTAAGGTAACAAACATTTTATACAAGGTTTGTTTAAAATAAATCAAAGTACACTCAAAATATACAGATATCAAAATGCATTTTTTCATTGAATAAAGACTGGAAAAGTTTGATTTGTAGTAATTGATGATAATGAAACATAGAATACAAGAAAATGTCATTATCAAAAGAGCTCAAAATTAATATTGTTCTGTCATCCTGGGATGATAAAACATTTTATTTCGCATGATTAGTTACATTTTTAGAGATGATGCCAGGATGATACAAAAACACTTAAATGCTTCATTTTAAATTGATGATTAAAACCAAGATGAAAAATGAAAGGTTGAAAGACAAATTTAGAAATTTGTATTATGTATTTCTGGATGCCAAAAACATTAGGGTCTAAATGTAAGAACATTTACTTAAATAAACAAAAAAAAAAATTACATTTTTTTCTGTCAGTTTTCATTAAAAAAAATTGGATGAACTGTTGAACAACATTTGCTTGTAATGTTTTCTGCTTATAATCTAAATTGAAAATGCAAGAGAAAATTTTTAAAAATGACAAGCAGAAAATTTAGTCACAATACAAAGTAATTGAAACATTTTTTGATAAAAATTTCAAAAACTTTCTTGATTGTAAATAGTTGAAATATACTAGTATTATTTATATAGTAAATTAAAATATCAAGCAGAATTCTCTGTGTATGAAAATTAAGAACAATTTCATATAAAATCATTCAAGATGATTTAACCAAAATGTTTAAGAGCCATTTCATATCAAATAAAGTCTGACCATCAATGCCAGAAATTTTTTTCAAATTTGATACACTTATAGAGTTCTGTGGTAGAAAATGAATGGTGTCTAGGTCAAAGGATTCCATAAATATGACCCTTGCCAAAAAGGAGAATTTTGGAAAATACTCACAATACGTGTTATGTTTTCTGCGTATAAAATAAATTAAAAATACAAGAAAGAATTTTAAAAAATGACAGAAAATTTAGTCACAAGACAAAGTAATTGAAACATTTTTTTGATAAAAATTTCAAAATATCAGGACACCTTTGACCTAGATACGTAAAATAGGTACCATTCAATTTCTATCATGAAGCTCTATTAGTGTACCAAATTTGGAAAAAAAAAAAAAAATTTGGCAGTTATGATCAGACCCTTGTTTATTTGACATGGAATGATTTTTAAATAAAAATAAAAAAAAGATGTGATTTTATAAAAATTAAAGTATAATTTAACTAATTTGTTTTTTATTTACTCATTGTGGTAATAAAATAAGAACATACAATCTTCCCTCTTGCTTTTAACCATCTATCACAATAAAATGAATATTTTTCAGTGCTGATGCAGGAGGGGACAAATAAGCTTCATAAGTTTCTATTTACAGTTATTATACTCATTTTTAAAACTCTTATATTTTAACTTTCTTAATTTATTTCCTAAACATTTTAATGTTTTTATTATGCTAATAACAACTAGTTAAATAAAGTTAGGAAAAAAAAAATCTTGATTTAATGACAGTTAAAATTTTTTTCAGAATGCTTAGAAGAGCCCTGAACAGATTTCCAACATGACAAAATCTTAATGTTTAGCTTCCTAAAGAACTGTCTCAGCTTTCAAAAAAAAAAAAAAGAAAAAGAAAAAAAAATTAGGTGCTAAAAAGGAATTTTCGAAATTACGTGTTAAAAGGACAAAGTGAGAAACTTATGACAAAGACAAAGTTGTTTTTTTTTGTTTTTTACTTTGCTCAAATGGAAAATGATATACCAATTTTTGTAGGGCTGACAGATTTAGGTCAAGCATCTTCAACTTTAAAAAAAATATTACTTCAGTTTGTCAAGCACACTTTTAGTCCTGCTGTTAGACAGATGCAGAAATTCTTCATAAACTATGACAAATATTTGATAACCTCTGTATTTATAGAAAAGCATGACAGACTAAGATTTGTGTTGATCAAATGTATTGGAGAGAAAATCTAACGAATATAACTTCTGTGATATGAATACCTACAAAAAGGCAATAAAAAATCTTTTTTAGATTAAATTTCATCGTACACACAAGATTCAAGGTATGAATTATTAATCCTGAAATAGCTCAGGAGTGCCCAATCAATATTAAGTTTTGTTATTTTGCTAAGATAAGTTTGAGAGAAATCAATTTTTTAAAGCAATAACATAAATGCCAAGAGAAAAATAAAATTAAAAGAAAGCAATGTATTTACTACCAAACTAAAGAAAATCTGAGAATACTGTATGTTTCTAATAAATGTAGTGATTTGCTTAAAATACATTTTAGTGATTGTCTTAACTATTCAGATTATAAGCAACACTGATTTTAATTGCTTTTATGAAACTATAACAAAAATTCAAAGAAGAAGTTTGTAAATTTATTTCTCTGGAGAGATACAACATAATTCCAAGACCAAGTTTAAAGGGACAAAATTACAACCAAGTTCACTACAACATCTTATTTCAAATACTGAAACTTTTTGTCACCTCTCATAATCAGAACTGTAATACATCCTTGTCTTTCTCACATGGCCCATAATATTTGATACAATCACCGAGTGCATCAATTTAGGGTAAAAGTATAATTAAACCTGTTCAGTACTTCAATAGGTGACAAATAAGGAACAGTAGTTTTTTTTTATTGATATGTTTTTATGGCTTATCAATACTTAGTAGGTTATTTAACATCAAAATATTTGAGTTTATTCAAAGAATAATTATTTTTTGTAGCTAAATATTGCATTAACAATTTTTCAGCAATAACAATAATTTTTTGAGATAAAAGTCCTACTATTTAACCCACAGCTGGGGGGATAGCAATAAATTCCTACCTTTCCCAAGAGTATTTGTGCATAAGTGAATGTAACATAGAAACAGTAAGTATTGGAATAACTAACTTATTTAAAAACAAAAATAGTTAATATTCAATAGAGAAAACTACTATCAGAATTACTATTTAGTAATTGGAGAAAGAACTAAATGATACTAAAGATTTAGATAACATGCCAGTAACAGTTTAACATTCAGATAACAGTAAAGCCTTCGCACATAAAAATCAATTGGAGTTATCTTCCAATTAAACCTAAACAAAGCTCCTGGTTCAGGCCAATTTATCTGCCCAATAATAAAATCCTTTAATTTCAATCCAAATCTGCTCAAAATGAAAACTTTTACATTATTCAGACTATTGTCCTCATGTTTGCTGCCATATTTATCACAATGTTTCATCCATTGGACACTCCGGCCTTCTTCAGGTAGTTGGAATGTCAAACTGAACCCTTTATTTCACTCGCTGGGGTAGACTGTTCTAGTTCCACGTGCCATGTCTAACGGATGTCAGTTATTTATCTGCTGTTAATTCCCCTCTCCAAGTTCTCCACTGCCTTAACCAGGTATTGAACTCACAACTCTTTGGGTCCTGTCACTGGATCTAACTAACACCTTATTCACTGTGCCATGTGTCCATAAGGACATCTGTATATGAATTTCTGGGGCTTATAAACTTAATGTCTTCAGCAACCATTTTTACCAGTGCTTATATTGCAATTTTTGCTGTTGTCATTCCATTTTTTTTTTTTTTTTTTTACCAGAGCTCATATTGCAATTTTCATTGTTGTTATTGTTTTTCGCTGGCATTCCTTACTACTTGTTCCCATATTGTATTCATTTCTATGCTTGGTCAGCTGAGGAGATTTTTGTGGCTTAGCATATGTGCTGATTCCTTAAGTTTACCAATCTTCCAATGATGTTCTTTGTCTATGATTTCAACCCGATTCCACAGAGGGTGGTGATCTCCCTTTTCTCTCCATATGTAAACTTAAGGAATCAGCACATATGCCAAAGAATTGTGAGTTCAATAACTGGTTAAGACAGTGAAGAACTTGGAGAGGGGAATTAACAGGAGATAACTGATATCCATTAGACATGGCACGTGGAACTAGAACAGTCTACACCAGCAAGTGAAATAAAGAATTCAGTTCAACATTCAAACTACCTGAAGAAGGCTGGAGCATACAACGGCCAAAATGTTTTGATAAATATGGCAAGAAAGATGAAGACAATAGCCCGAATAATTTAAATAGTGTACATAATACCTCATCTCAGGAATATAGACAGATACTGAAAGACAAACTTCTGTGGAATCTGCATAATACATTTAGTCAGTAAAATTTTAAAAGTAAAATGTACAACTGCTGAAAAACAGAATTTATCAGTTGAATGAATAAGAGAGGCTTTAAAGAAAGCTTGTTAGATTTTCATTCTAAACATTTAATATGAAAGTTTTATTGAAAAACCATCCATTCTGTTGATTCTTTCAGAGTGGCTTGTAAACAATTTCAGCTCAAAAATCAATGAAAATTACAATGACATAATGAGGATCCACTCCTTTTTAGTGTTAGACACAAGATAATGAGTTTGCTTCCCAGGAAAACAGCCTTTGTTATAATTAGATACATATACAGTAATGTTTTTCACTAATTACAGATGAGAAAAGTTTTTAAAAAGTGTTTTAAAATAGCAGATACTGCGTCATCTTGTATTATTAATGTGATTAATGTTAAAAACTTAGGAGCATTTTAATTTTTTTCTAGATTAAAATAAAAAGTGGTAGGGTATGGTTTGGTTAGAGTTAAGGAAATCAATTAAATAAAAAAGAAATATACTTAATTTTACTTCTTGAGACTGCACTATTCACAGACATTGAAAAGTATAATTTAGAATAATGGTTTCACATTGTGAAAAGTCAAGAACCAAACTCTCCCTGTACTATTCTATATCCACAATCTTGACCAGAGTTTTATCACTAGTAAACTAATGTCCAATTATATGGGAAAGCTAATGATCATTTTACCTAGGCACAAAAAATAAAAAATAAAAAGAGTGACTGCTGCATTTGGAGTTAATCTTGGATTATTATCTAGAAAAATAAAAATTGCAATGTTTGAAACCATTATTAATACATATTTCTGAAGTCAGAAATTCTTGTTTTGTCCAGATATTTATGAAAACTCTTAATCAGAACTTAGCAAAGTGTAAATACATATCCTGTATTCATAACCAACATAACAAATCAAATAACAGCTGAAAAAAACAAAAAAACAAAAAAAAAAAACAAAAAGCCAAGAATGCTCAGCTGCAGGAAGTCATTCTTTTGTCTATCAAAGATCTCTTCTGCCAAATGAACCAATTCAAGCATCTTTAAAAGTCAAGCATCAATGACTCTTTAGTAAAAGTCATTCACTATTATCCTCAAGTTTGTATTTTCATTGAAAACAGAATTTTTTTTCACTTGAAACTCAGCCATAATTAAGACATTTTATTCTATATAAATGATTTAATATTTGAAAATTATTTAGCAAAAATTTATTTGCCTTAATACAGAAAAGAGCAAAATAGTAACCATGAAATAGCAAGAATTGCTACTTTCGCAAAGAAGATTTTTATTATGCTACGGTTCAACCAATACAGGGCTCAAGAGCCACTCAAGGTAGTACACTACTGACCAAAATGGTTATGATGAGTGAAAGAGGAGGTAGTTGAAAGTGAAGATTATTAGCATAAGGAAGATAGATCATTTTTTACCCTTGACTTGAAGCAATTACAGATATAGTGTCCAGGGAGGCATCCATATGAATGCCTCTTCCAAAAAGTACCAGTTCTTGGAAAAAATGCTGTTTGAGTGGAATTTCCTCCATACATTTAGAACATGGAAGAAGTGTGGGTGATTTGAATTTCCATGAAATTAGTATGGTATGTCCTGACCATAAAGGTCTGACTTTGTAGAACTAAATGGAACTCATGTGAACTTTGTTATGGACATAGCAATACTGACCTTGTATTTGTGGAGAAAAAGGCTGTAGAGTGGAGAATATTTTCCTTGACAATACTGGATAAACAATTTTGAACTCTACCAAAGTGAGTATTAAGCAGCTCCAGTACTGAAATGGGAGTAATACTACTATATTTTTTGGTCTAATCTGACTTTTTTTTAAAGAAAAAGCATAACAGGAGAAGTTGGGTACTTTCTGAAACAGTACAAGAAGTCAACCATTTTTCCAGTATCTTTAGCAATGGATCATATATATGAGTTGCATTTGATGTCCAGAGTATACTTGAGATTCATTCAACAGATATTTAAAGCACAGAGCCTCATTGAGAGTGCAACCCTTCATTATGATTAGAGAAACTCAGGGTTATAATGAAATGATATAGCCCAGTTTTTAAGATACTGAAAGTGACAAACCAGTTTTGCCCCACTGAACTGTTAGAGCTAAGACAGAGGAGAGATCAGCTGCAAAGCTCTTATGTTGTTTCTTGAAAGTGCATCAATAATGGAGCAAAGAAAAAGGCATGAACCTAAATTTCTTCTGTATTTTTGGAAATAAGGCATACACATAAGGAACCTAAATATGTCATATTCTCAATGAAGGTTCTGTCTCTTCAGAAGAGTATCAAGACACATTTTTGTAAGTGTTAAGTAAAATGTCATATTGCGTTGTTCTACAACACATGATCAATAGCCAACTTCTTGCTTGTCTCTTAGTTTACTATACACTTTATATCTCTTCTACTTAACAGATGCAAACAGATACAATTCTATTTACCAATCCACTACATTAAACATTTAACAATGCTGACAAAGTTTGAATCAATTTGAGCCAACTTTTACAGATGTTACTTTCTGTTGAGCTATTCATTCACTTTTTACCATGTTTAATCATCTTGAGAAATATTTTCAATCCAGTAATGAGTTTATAAAGCAATTTTGATAAAAAAAAGAAAGAAAGAAAGAAGTGATATACTGCATATATGAGAGTGTGCTGAAAAGTTCTCAGCCGAACACAAATCTGACCAAATAGAAAAATATCTTTCCCACAAATCTTGATGTGTGTTATATTTTGTAGTGTGTAACTTAAAAAACAAATAAAGGGAAGTATTTTTAAGTTTTTTCTCTAAAAAAAATCAGAAAACAGGCATATTGGATAGTTACTAATCACTATACAAGCAAAACTTTTTCATAGATGAAATATACAATAATTTCTATAATTATGCCTCAGCAACATGAATTGGCTCTAATGTAATCGGACAATTCTATTTGTCAGCTGTTATACAATACTATTACAAATAAGTGCTTTTAGATGAACACTTGTTTCACTAATATCGGGTGAAAAGTTAAGAGGGGAGCAATTTCCTGTAATACAAATTCCTCACCCTACTCTGAAGAGAAAAAGGGAGAGAAAACTGGCAAGTAACTTGTCTTTACATTCAATTGTTATCTCTCCAAAGGATACAAAATTGCACCTTGAAAAATGGCCTCTCAACTAACTTTTATTGAAAATGCTGCTTTACATTCAATTTTCTGAAACACATTAACTGATGGAAGAAAGAAAAAAGGTTTTAA
This sequence comes from Acanthosepion pharaonis, assembly GCA_903632075.3. Classification (NCBI taxonomy): domain Eukaryota; kingdom Metazoa; phylum Mollusca; class Cephalopoda; order Sepiida; family Sepiidae; genus Acanthosepion; species Acanthosepion pharaonis. The sequence continues at coordinate 1,413,674 of CAHIKZ030002822.1, forward strand.
GATGTAACCTCAGAGAAATCCAAAGTATTGTGGTAGATGCAAAGTAGTATAAATAATTCTTAAGTAGCTAAAGTGCACAATAGGTTGATAAGTTGATACGCCAGGAAGTGGCTTCTAGTTATTAACTGACATTATAAGCACTAATATAGAGTGGAAGTCACATTGAAATTAAAGATTTCCGGAAAATGTTCTTCCTTAATATTCTCTGACCATTAATACTAAGTTCTTCAAGTGAAGTAATAAACTGTAGACATTTACACTAATTGGACAGTAAATTAAGCAAAGATATAACATGTCAGTTTTCAAAGTCTGGCCAAGTCACTTTTTACTGTTTGGTCAGATAAATGCCATCCACTACTATAAAAGTTTTAATTGTTAGCAACAATTTTCAGTGGGATTCACAAGCGCTCAAAGACTGGGAAAGTGACCAAGAAGAAATTATAAAGGCTATCTTACCAGATGTACTTTAGACTGCAATATATAAATAGAAAATTTGGGGAATTTTTATTAATGTTGGATATAACTATTTGATTAATACCTGGTAAATAATTTAATTATTAGCCCATTAATACCTGTTAATATTAACATTGAATATATATATATCTCGCCAAATGCAATATGAATGAATCAAATACAAATTTGAATGTTCTCAATACAAGAGTAGAGCTATAATTAAGCATTATTAAAAATTGTTATAACTATCATTTAAACACTGCCTGATGAGATGCTATTGCATTGAAACATTAATGCATTTTTGTAGCGGAAATATGCATGTTTGTATGTAATAACCTATAATATATATATATACACACACACGAGTGTATACTGAGCTCAACAGAGTGCAGCAATATTCTATTTGAAGTTGGAATGCAATCTTCAGGCCATGTGTGTTTTGTTTTGGCTCAACTATTTATATCTGCTAGTCAAAAGTGTTTGGCCAATACACCATTCACCAGCATAATATAAATAGTTGAGTCAAAACAGCACATATGGCCTGAAAATTACATTCATGCCTCAAAATGTCACTGCTCGATGTTGACCTCAGTGTTCATTTTTATATTTACATATATTCTATCTCTGATATTCAGTACTTTTGCCCATAAATAAATACCTAAAAATATATTTTTTATATATATATAAATATATATTTATATATATATATATATATATATATATATATATATATATATACTTACTTTCTTTAAATTTAGAATTAGTTCTGATTATTTTAGCAAAGTAAATTTTAATAACTTGTATCTATAAAAAAGTACAGTAATGCAAATGATTTACTTTTTTTGTAGACCTCAAAGTGGTTGATATCAACCCCTGGTGAAATGATGGAACTATCCAGGAGTTCAATAAATAAGTTATGGTAACTCACAACTAAAATTCAACGAGTTTCAACCAAATATCAATGCTCTTCTATCATCCATCAAATGTAGAAAAATCTAACATCAAAATGTAAAGATAAATCTTATCAAGAAGCAAAAAGGGGTAAAGGGATTTATATTCTTTAATAAAAAAAAAAAAAAAAAAAATACTATTACTGATAATTATTTTTTGTACATACCTTGGGGTTAATGCATGATTAAGGATTCTATGAAGGAGGACAATAGTCTAAATGTTAGCCCACTACCAACCTTTTAAACTCTAAAAAGGTTTGTGGGGTGGAGGTGGCTGCATTGCTCATGAATGTAAACAGAGAACATTGAGAAACTGATTTCATTGTATATAGGTGTATTAGTTTGTGGAATAATGTGGTCTAAAAAAAAAAAAAAAGAAAAAAAGGATTTGTTTCATATAACAAGTACTTCTTTTCTTTTCAATATGTAATTCTTCACACAAATCAAATATTATAGAGTCAAACTGTCAGACTATGTATATATTGATTCATTCTGTTATGTATTGTTTGCAGTTACAAGAGTAACAAATGAATACAACAAAGTATTACCTGTGAGGCAGAAAGAAAAGGAAACAAGATATATGTTAAAACAAAGTTATCTGTATTGCCAGGATCTTCTCAAGATGGATCAAGGCAGATTGTCTCTCTTGTGGGCAAGGGAAGCAACCTAGAAGATTGGAGAGTTGGTTGGGTATGAGCCTGGCTGTTGAAGCTTGGGAGGCTATTGGCAAACTATATAAATATCACCAAGCAGCTCCTTTGAAGCAGTCAGGTTGTATAAATGACTTCACATTTACTTTAGCAACAACATTTTTGTGATTGTCTCCGATGTTTAGATTTTATATTTTTTGCGGGGGGGGGGCATAGATTTCTTTTATGAGCTGGATTCAATGCTTGGAACCTCTGTGCAGAGAATAATTTTTTTGTTTCGTTTAATTGCATTCACATCCGGCCTACAGGTTTTGGTGTGGATTGAATCAGAAAGCGGTCTAATTTGTAGCAGAGTATAACAACTCTCATAAAAACGATTGACTAAATCTGAGATGAATTGGTTTTAATGTTCCTATTTCAGTTATATACATTCATGAAATATTGAGATTTCAAATGTTAGCTTTCCTTAGATTTCTGTCTCAGGACATCTGTTCAAATTTGTGTTTAACATGTTAACTGCCAAGCTTCAATTATGGAACCTGACTTCCAATGCCAAATTTATAATATAAAACTTGCGCAATAAAATTTGCTTTATGAGTTGATTTATAGCTTCAGCTGAAGTCTTAACATTATTTGCAATGATGCCTTTAGTGCAAAACCAAACTCATTCTTGGTCCCTACAGATGAAAATGTATCAGAAAATTCCAACCACAAAATAATTCATAGTTAGTGCAAGTTAATTTGTGGTTGAAAGTGAATGTGTTAATCTTTTGTAAGAGATAACAGTTAAAATGTTACACACTTGTAACTAATTTGAAAGAGGGTGACATGAAACATTTTTTTATACTTTATGAATAGATGGCAAGTTCAAATGTACTAAGCTGTATGTATGTAAGAAATTATATATTAGTGAAGTTGATGATTTTGCAAAAATAGCCAAATGTTTTAAACTGACTTTCACTGAATTCCTTTCTTACATAAATTATTCAAAAGCTCATTAGTGAAATGTTCCAAAAGGCTATTAATGTAGCATATTTGACAACAGTCCTCATTCAAAACAATCTGCATGATATACAAGATTCTAAATTATCTGCACTTTTAAGTAAATACATACATGTATGTTACCTATAAAGTATAAATGTAATATAGTGTGTGAATGTGTATGTGCGTGCGTGCATGGATGCATGAACATAAATGTTAGAGTATTCTTTTCCCTTTCTGAAAATCATTTAAAACATATGGAAAAAATTTGTTATTCAATTTAGACACACCTATAAGCAAGCTGGAAGTGAACACAGCTGAAATGCAAGCTCAAAAAGAACAAGCGTAATTGCTGATTCAAAGAAAATTAAATTTTTGGTTTAAGTGTTTTCCTCAAAATACTTTTTTTTTTCATGTGGGAATCAAATATAAGCTGTCACAAAAAAAAAAATAATAAAACAAAAAAATAGACCAATGACAAAAGAAAATGCAGTTGAATAACAGCTGAATTATTAAAACTATATAATTCTAAATAATTTCCATATACTTTTTTTATTGTCTAAAAGTAAAGTGAGAGCCTTGGTAGATTTTATTCTGGTTTTCTATGTATAAGAAAGTTTAATGGTTAAAAGATAAAATTTATCAATTTAATGATAACGGTTAAACTGTCAACAATTGTTTTGATTGAAATCTTGATATCAAACATCTTTTCCCAATAATTTGAATTTGTAACCTTATTTTAATTTCTACCAGAATTGAATGTGTTCTTCAGCCATTCTAAAGTTTCACATCCAGTGATCTTAAGTGTTGACAACTTTTTATTTCTTATTTTCTATAAGTGTATGAGTAGAAACAATCCTAGTGGTAAACTGCCCCTTTACATTTGTCTTATACAAAAAAAGAAAAAAAGAAAAAAAAAGAAAAGTCTATATCTAGGAGCCAAATATTTTATGGTAAGAGCAATATTAAATATATTAATAAATGCTAAATAGTATTGTGGAGAATAACCTGCTGGTAAATTACCAGTAAGGTTTCTTATCCCATAAAATAGCCACTGCTAAATAGAGAAACAAGGGTCCAACAATTTATACTGGTTAAAAAAAAAAAAAAAAAAAAGAAAAAAAAAAGAAATAGAAATCTTTTCATATTAAATGATATCCTACAAGTCCCAAAGTTAAAATCAAATACCTATTTTGATAACAGGAAAAAAACTCAAAATTACGTGGTCATCAATATTTATAGCAGGTCAGTAGTGTCTTGTTTGAAAAGAAGGGCTTACTAGTGTATGTATATGTGTGTGTGTGTGTGTGTATATATATATATATATATATATATATATATATATATATATAACACTTTCAACAAGAAACTCCAATTTGAGTTCTTACTACCAAATTTATAACATCTGTTTTTGTTGCTAATGCAAAGTGCCTTCTGACAACTGTACATTTCAGAGCTGATAGAAATCATAAGAAAAAGCAGTAACATATATATTGTTGCAACATCTGGTTTGGTGCTTCTGTTATGTATCTAGAGATTCTTGACAGAATCCAAAGAAGAAACTGCAATGTTATCAATCATGACTTGGTTTCGGTCACTACCCCCCCTCACTGTAACATAGCTATAGAAAAGGCACATCATGGCTATTGTTCTGATGAGCTTTTCACTTTTGTACCTTGACTTCATGAATTTAAGTGCAGTACTAGATTGGCAAGTAGGTCCCATCACTTCACCGTTGAAATTGCTAAATGTAAGCATAAGTTCTATGCTAATAGTTTCTTCTCTCAGTTCTCACTTGTGAAACTCTCATCCAGCTTCTTGCTTTACTGTTAACTATGATCTTAAAAAAAATTAAATGCAACATCAATCATCATCCTCTGTCCTTGAATCTTGGTTTTTATTGTCCTCTCACTCTCTCAACATTTTCTCAGTTTCTTTCACTCCCAATAACCTCTTATATTTTAGTGGCTTTATCACTTTGCTAATGGCGAAATTTATTGATATAAATTAAGTCTTTCTTATATTGAAGATTTTATTACAATGGCAAAATTTAATTAAAACAATGTACATAAGTAAATGAGACAAAAATAGAAAACAACCACAGTAGATGGCAATATGTTATTAGAAGAAAAAAATAAAAGGGATAGAATAGGCTGACCAGTTATTACTCATCAGAACTTAATCAAGGAAAGCAAAATGTGTGCATAACTGGCTTAAAAGGAAACATGATAAAGAAAATACACACTAATATTTTGATTGATGGTATTTATCAATCCACCCACGGGGACCGAATGTGGCACAAGGCCTTTTTAATGTGGGTATGTCTGAGCCCGTAGGCCCAGCCAAAAATAAAACCCATCTAAACCCGTCCAAGCGGGCTAGTTCCGTCAATTTCCCCGAACGAAACCCCACCCTTCGGCGGAGCTTCGTCCGGGTTCCTCTCTCCAAGGAGAGAGTTCGACAGACACCCGGCTCGGCAGCTCACAAAGCACAGATACTACACTTTGATCCTAGCCACCGGGCCGAGCGGGTATTCTTTTTATTGATACCCTTTGCAGGTTATTTAAAGCAAGAAAATATTTTTAGATTATAAGAGTTTATCTTACCAATTAACCCTTTGCTGAAGAAAGAGGTGGATTCATACCTTTCCCAAGGGTATTTTCATTTAAGTGAATATAACAAACACAACTGGAATTGGAAATCAGCTATCCAATTAAGAATCCCAAGCCATTATCCATTAAACCACCTGCAGATCCAAGCTTACAGTACCTGGTATACCCAGGCTCAACATTGCTTAACTTCAGTGATTGTATGGGAACTGGTATTTTAAAGTGAAAATATGAAAAAGAAATTACATGCGTATCAATAATACATTAGGACAAGTATATTTTTATAAGAAAATTATATTCAATCCTAACAACCATTTCTTCTTTTTTACATAAAGATTGTCTTGATTTGATGAAAATAGTTTCAAGGACTTTTAAACAATTGTTTAAATGTGATCTGCACAAAACTGAGAATATATCCTTTCAAAAGATGATACACACTTCCAATTTTGTATAAGGTATTCTTCAATTGTGGACCTGGATGTAGTGGTACACATCAACAAATTATCCAGACAACCTTTTTTAATAGACACCAGGAATTATTGTACAATTGCCAACTACTGTAGTTGTTTTCCCTTTTAATAATATCTGTTTTTATTGCTCTTCCTCAAATCTTAATTTTAGTAAAAAAGAAACAAGTTTGAACAGAAAATGTATTTGTTTTTCTTATTTTAAAGAAGTATTTCTAAGTGAGGAAATCATTATTGAAGGACTTCAACAGCTCTTGATAATGTAGATTTGAAGAAGATAAAATGAGTTAATCTTAGAAATATACAAATATTAACCAACACTGTTCAAATAAATAAGATTCATTCCATATCCAATTATTTAATGGTTCCATATATACCATCTTAGATTTTGATGAAATGTCAATTGGTAACACCTTTTCTAGACACAAAGCAATCTTGAAAGTTTGTTTGAATAAATAGCTCAGAAATTATAATGAACAAAAATTTGTTTAAATTTACATGTCACAAGCTCCAAATTTGGTTTTGTCAAATTTGGCATTTCAAAACTCTGGTATTTAAGATATCAAGCTGACATTTTGTACCCTTGTAGTTTTCCAACCAATTAAATTATTTCTGGCTTCATTTTATCTCTTATTTTAGGCAACAACATGGATGTGGCTGAAAAAATGTAAAACAAGTTGGAAAACAATGGTATTTTACAAGCAACAGCCACAGAATTATATATGCAGGAAGAAAGAAAAATAAAATGAATATGGTTGATATTTGATAAAAGAAATGTAAAAGTAAATTATGGACTAGTGGCAGATTTCTTATGGTGAAACTGAAAGGAAAACAATTCAATATAACAATCATAATGTCTTATGCACTCATGTCAAAAATCACAGAAAAAAGAAAAAAAAAAGTTAAAATTTTGCAATATAAAAAATACCAAATATCAGAGCAAGCCATAAGAATTTCTTTTATCAAGAGGGGCTTAAATGCAAAAGAATGGAAGGAACAAGATATTGAAATGGTTGATAAGTATGGACAACCACAGAAAAAAGTAGTTCTATTGATGCACCCCAAATAGCCAAGTAATAAACTTCAACACTTACTTTGAAGAATATCTGAGATGCTTACAGACTTGGAAAAGCTTGGCAAGAGATATAAAAGAAACTACCATTAAAATGGATTTAGTAATCCAGGTTTGTACTCTAAAACATAGACAAGTGTAAGAGTGATCATTTCCAAGTCATATGAAAATTAAGAGGAAAACTACAAAATTTAAAGAAGCCCAAAGCAATACATAATTTGCAATACAACTCCATAGCAATTCCATTTGTCCATAAAGACACAAAAAAAAAAAAAAATAAGGAAACTTTTTAGAACAATTCAGGAACTTAAAGTGAAGTGCCTTAAAGTATATACTATTGACAACAATAAAAGAAATTATCCCAAGGGAAGAAGGACAAAGACGTGGAAGGTGAAATTCTCAATCGATGAAAAACAAAACGGTGGAAATATCAAGAAATGGCAGGGAATAATATATAAGGTTAAACAAAAACATCAGAAATAAATATATGCAAGCAAAAAAAGGAATGGCTGAATGAATAATGTACAGAAACCAAAAAACTGCAAAGCATTGGTGTAGGAAGTATGCAGAAAAGAAAGCATAAGGTAGAAAACATGCTCTTTAACAAGGTGTATAAAATCTAAAGAAGGAACAGTCATATTGGAAAAAGAAAAGGCACTACAGAGATAGAATGAATGCAACAGAGGAAAGCTTTTCCATGACAACAGTGGAAAGATACTTACAATGCATAAAAGCATAGAACTCCTAATACTAAAAATATGTCAGGTTAGCATTGGCCAAGATGAAAAGGAACAAAGCATTAGGACTAGATGAGATTGCAACAAAGATGCTTACAGTCTTAAATGATTTAAGGATTGATAAGGTTACTGAAGTGATAAACAAAATATATGACAATATACCAGATGACTTCATTAGATCAATTTCCAAAGAAGCCAGTTGTAAACAAATGTAAACACCAAGTAATCAGCCTGATGAGCCATATAACTAATAATTAGGATTCTAAGGAATATATCTTTTGGCAGAATTAGATTGGAAATAAAACAAGAACACTGTAACTGTTCAAGATACTGGAACAAAACCAATTTTCAGGATCAAAATGCTATCAGATGTGCAAAAAGATTTATACCTAGGTTTCAAAGATTATACAAAGATATTCAATAAAAGTACAAAATGAAGAAATATTTGAAATGCTAGGAAGACTTGATTTACATGGAAAAGATCATCAAATAATTAGTAAACTCTATTTGAAACAAACAGCTTGCATACAGACAGAAAACAAGTGAATACACAAAAAAATGGAAAGAGTTTGATAAGCATTTTCAACCTGGATATATTTAACCTATATAGAAAAATGATTTTAAATGAATTAGAAAACCTACTGGGATTTATAATCAGTGGACATAACTTTAAGAACATATGTTATACAGGCAATAGTATACTGATGTCAAATTTATTGAAAGACCTATTAAACAAATTAGTTCATGAAAACAAGAAAAAAAAGTAATCATTGACTTTAAGACAACAGAATATATGATTGTGAGCAAAAGGGACAGCTCAAAAATGCAAGTTACACACTGGAAATGTAAGAATCAAGCAGGTGTGGAAATTTAACTATCTGGGTAGTTCAGTAACAAATGTTGAAAAGTTTTTGAACTGGGAACAAGCAGCCTGCATGCAGATAGAAACAAGTTAGGTAAATGCACAAAAAAATAGAAAGGAAATTACAACAAAGACCTGTTTTTAATCAGATTGATTTAGATAGTACAGCAAAAAGATTTTGAAAGAATAAGACCTACCAGGGTTTATTAACTGACATGAACTTAACATACAAATAGACGGATGGCTGGCAACTCATATCCAAGGATGACAGTCTACTAGAGTAGCTAGCTAATCTGTGTTGCAGACAACAACTCAGGCAGATTTGTGTTTGTTCAACACTTACAGAACCCACCTTTGGTTTATACTGCAAATAGGATATCTAGTGTGATCAACAGTCTGAACAAGGACAGAATGCGTAGAACCTTGATCATGACTTGTAACTTCGTGTTAGCACAACCAGTGATGGCTCAGAAAGTGTTCTATTTACCCAATTTCACTCACAAGGCTTGGGTTAACCAATGGTATGGTTTTCAGGCACTTTACAAAAGGTGTCACATGTTGAGATCACTTCCTCTAGACTGATAACATTAAGAAGTCATCTTCCTGAAAAATCAACCCTGCTGAGATTCAAAGCCAGATCTCATGGTCAGAAAGCAAATGTTCTAACCACTTGGCTATGCACCCATATAACATACACAATGTAAATAATAGTGTATTGATTCAAAAAGAAAACTTAATGAACCATGAGACAAAGTCAAGGAAAGCAAAAACTAACTAACCATTAACTGTAAAATAGAAGATATGGTTGTCAATAAAAGAGACTGCACAAGGTGCTTGTTACATATTGACAAAAATATTTTAAAAATTCAAGTAGATGCAGAAATTCAATTATATAGGTATTATAGTAACAGATAACAGAAAGAGTGACAGACTACAAAAAGATGTCTTTCAGAAACTGAACAAGGTATTAAGGGATCTGAAACTGTGCTGATAAACAAAGTGCTAGACTGCTATGTAATATCTGCTTTCCTATATGACAGTGATTCAAGGGCAATTTCTTCATAGACAAAGAAAAAAATAAAACTAACCAACAGAGATAATTTTCCTGGTAAATGCTGAGAATACTATGGACAGAGTATATGAGAAACAAAGAAGTTTTCAAACGAATAGGAACTATGAAGAAACTAATACCAACAGTCAGAAAAAGACAGCTGAAATTTATGGGATACATAATGAAGAATGAAGGTTCAGTGAATTTAATACTCACAGGATACATTAAAGGGAAGCGAAAGAGAGTGAAAACACCAAGTAACCTACTTGAGTTTAATTAAATAAATGACAGAACAAGTTCCATAAAGATAAAGAGGGTTGTGAAAGAGCAAGAAAGGAAACAAGAGAGCTATTCCTAACTTGTTGAAATGTATTAGGCCTAATATGTTATTCTAATGGAATTAGTAGTTACCTAAATGTCTTACCATTTTACACAAGGCAAAAAATACAAAATAAAATAATCCCATGGAATTTTTTACTTAAATATCCCAAGATAAGTTTCTATGGCAATGGTAATGTTAGTTATTTCCTTATATGAAAACATTCAGCATTCATTGACCGGGCAACCAGTGCCACATTTGGTTGAAATTTATAAAATCTTTCAATTAAAACAATTTTTCAGGATAAGTTTACCAAGTCCACTAACTTTATCACTCTTTCCAGGCTTCTCTCCTAACAAAGTTTGAAGTAGAGTGGAACATCGACATCTTGATTATATCATTATTTTCTCTTCATGTTACATGTGCTATACATTTCAGTTGTTGCTGCTGTTGGAAGTATTCAGGTGATGTGGTTTCTGTCATTTGGTTTGTGATTCTGTAGTACCAGTCCACAAGTTTCAAAAAAGAATGATACTTGCAAAGACCTACAGGCTTCATTCACTCAAAGGCATTTTAAATGAAAAAGCAGTTGTACAAAGCTGACAATGGATATTTCTGAGTAAGTCTAGAACGATGCATAAAATCCATATGAAAATCCTAATCTGATGAGACTATTTAAAAAAATGACTTGTGTTTTTAGGTTAATATTTTGGTTTTGTAGCAACTTACAGTATGAGGTGAAACTACTCGTACCACATTCTATCACTGGCTAAAGATTTAGCGATCTCCACTTTAAAAAGTTATTTCATGACCCCATTTTGAAGGGTCAGAAACTTTCAGATAACTTAGACTAAGTAATTAAATGAAGTCAGAAATGGCTTATTTGGGTTGAAAACTTTAATTGTCCAGAATTTCAGCTTAAACCAAAGTTCTGAAGCACCAGATTTGGCAATTTGTGTCCAGTAAATCTTGACAGCTTGGCATACATTCTGAACTATTTATTCAATGAAGCTAAAATTTTCAAGATTGATTTTTATTTAAAAAAGGTGACATCTATTCAAAACCTCTTAGGTTTTGAATAGATGTACCCATTGATCATTAGGAGGGTAGATATGAAATAACCCATTATTATAAATGTATTCCTGGTCAGAAATCTTTTCCAAGATTGATCATTTACAATTCTTACCACTGCATTACTAGAAATTAATCAAGAACCAATAGAAAAGAAATCAAGATATAAACTTGTGGTAATTTAACAGTAATTTAAATAAGGTAAAGACATCAAATTATTAATTTATTTAAATGGCAGTAAATATATAAACAATTTCATCCATTATCAGTTTTAAATTTATAAAAACAGTTTTATACCCTATTTGAAAAGATTTAATTTGCATATGCATTAGATATTACTGGATAAAAAAATATATAGAAATATTTATCTCATTGAAAATAGTTTGTATGAACATAATTATCACACATTAGAGTTGTTTTATTTTATACTTTTCTATAATGTAATCAAGAAATGAAAATTATTGAATATTCATTTTTCACAAGCAATGATTTAGATCAGAAGAAAGTATTGATTTTAGTATTGTTTTCTATTGGTGAGTAGTTAGAAGTCATTCAGAAAAGTATCTTTTTTAGTTTTATGATTTTGTTTGTAATAAAATCAATTGCTTTGAAGGATTTAAATCATACAACTACAAAAGAACATACACTGACATTGAATTCACTTGAAATGGTTATCATTTTAGGAAGAATCTAACAGAATTGAAACAGCTTTGAGAGTTTTTCTATTACAATTTAAAATTAGGACAAAATATTTAATAATTGTATATCAATGCAAATTCTAATATATTTCATTTTATTTTATTTTATATATATATATATATATATATATATATATATACACCACTGATAAAATCCCACCATGATGATCTTGAATATTTTTTGTATCATCAGAAGATTGTAATTATGGGGAACTTTTTTCATTTTTAGAAGGTAAATCAATATTTAATTTTGCAGCTGATTTTCTTAATGTTTTCTGAATAAAAACTGAAATAAAAAAAATCAAGGAAATTTCCTTGTCAGTAAATATTTATTTAAGTTATGACTTTCAACTTATCTCCTGTAGATTCAACCTGTCTTTTTTCTTCAATTGCAATGCTTCAACCTTCAATGATTTCCAGTAACAGTTTAATCTTTATCACTCAGTATATAACTTCATATGCTGTACAAAATGTTTATCCTGTCACTGAAAGTGACTCTGAGCAATAGTGTGTTTGAATTCATAGATGTGTTGTCATATCCTACTATGGCAACAGAAAATAACTTCTAAAAGCTTAGCTAAGCATTAAGAAATGGAATAATTTCATTAGAAACAAAAGAAAAAAGTACTAATATTTATAATTTTTCCATTTCTTAATGTTTTCTAAACTTTTAGAAAGCATCTTTCATTATCACAATGCATCTTCAGAGTTCAGTGTTGCAATTTCCATCCTCTGTTAAAACACTTCCCAAATATTCAAATTGCTGTACCTGTTTCATTTTGGTATCTACAATTTTTATTTGATATTATATATCTGATCTCCTATATGACAGTGAATTATGAAAATGCAACAAAAATGTGGTTCTATAGAAGTATAATGAGAATACCATGAACAGAAAATGTAACAAAAAAATTCAGATAAAATGAAAACAAAAATGACACTTATAAATCAGAAATAGGAGTTTTAGGAAGGGTTTGGGAAATTTCTACTCATGTAACAGAATGGTGGGATTGAAATTTAGAAATACACATAATTGTCCAATATTTTGTTCTGATGATTTAGAGAGTTTTCATAACTTTTTAATTACCAATTATGATGTTTTAAAATTAGGACAAAATATTTAATAATTGTATATCAATGCAAAATTCCATTAATATATTTCATGAAAAAAGAACAAATTTATTTTCTTTTTATTTTTTATATATATATATATATATATATATATATATATATATATATATAAAGGAGCATTGAATAGAGAACATTTAAAATTAGTTTTCTGTATATTTAGTCCCTAGTTTAAAATATTTTTTAAAATTAGAAAAGTACTGATAACTTTTGTACATATCTAATAATCTTATTATCACAGTTTTATTATCAGCACTCTTAGATGGTTATATAGAGAACTTGGTGTTATCAAGAAGGGGAAATTTTCCTTTATTTATCAGTATATTTTTAGTAAAATAATTAACTTTGTATATTTTTTAATATTAATGGGGAAAGTGCTAGTCATTTAAGGATTATGGCCATAAAAATAACAATTTACAGCAAAAGTAATGAATTAATTGGTATTATTTTTATATGTAAATGAAATAGTTCCCACCACCTTTTATTAATATAGAAAAATTGGTACACTAGTTTTATTCTGACAATAGTATAATAAAATCTAAGTTGAATAAAAAAGAAGCAAATTTTAGATTGAAATTCCTAACTTAGCTTCAGTAATTTACCAGATAAAATCTGATCCAGAATTATGAATTTTAAATTTGTGCGTTGCAGAATCTACTTAAATGTCAGCAAAATGACAACTATTTTGCACACCATTTCAAAAGAATGTTTTTAATCAAAGGATAACATGCATTAATTGCACCTGACACTTCTGTTGAAAGTCACACATGATTGAAATGTCTCTTATGATATACATTCAATAAATTGAAACACAATGACTGTGATTGAGGACTGAGATGAAAACAAAGTCTACAAGAAATACAAACAAGCATGAGGCATTAACAAGTGTCACAACTATGTTTGCCTTATTCAAATATTACCACAGAATCACAATGCTTATCAGTTGATCTGGTTTTATGAGAAATCAACTATGATGTAATAGATAAAGAGCAGAAACAAATTCTTTCAGTTTAATTCATAATCAAACATTTTCTTCAAACATTTTAAATTGTTGATTCTCCTTGATACAATGTTGACCTGTAACTGTACAAAAAAAAAAAGAAAAGAAAAGAAAAAACAATTGCAATCATTGATTTCCTTCACTTTTTGGAAATATTCTGTTATCATTTCATACATGAAGAGGAAAGCAAAAAAACACTATCTGTTTATATTTCTGAGATGAGATATTATAATTATTTACACTATTTACAATGTTCAAACTGTTTTTCTCAGTGGATAAAAATGTTGGTAATCCAGTGACTTGACCCAAAGAGTTGTGAGTTCACTACCTGGCTATAGCAGAAGTGAACAAAAACTTGGAGAGTTGAGTTAAAGGAAAATAACTGATACTGTGATATCTGGAAGAGGCATGGCATGTGGAACTAGAACAATCTACCCTGGTGGATGAAATGAAGGGTCCAGCTTGAATTTCCAATCACCTGAAGAAGGCCAGAGCATGCAACGGCCAAAATGTTGTGAATATGGCAACACAGATGAGGATGACAGTCCGAACATTGTAAGTAGTGTAAATAAAAAAAGAACTAGTATTCTGATTTTAATTGAGAAGGATATCAATAGTTATCCCTTAAATTATTTTTTCTTTTAAAATATCAATGTTTAAGTCCTCAAATATAAGCAGGATAATTCTTTTAACCTAAGTAAGGAATATAGAAATGTTAATTTTTTTTTTCTCTTGACATCAGAAATGAGTATTGCAGAAGGTGAAAAGTGAAATATTTCAGCACAAACAAAACACTGGGGGACCAAATATCAAAACTCATCCATTTTGTGAAAAATAGACAAAAAGACAGCTGAGACCAATTTAATGAATTCTTCTTATTGGAAGAATCTTTCTTGTAATTTGAAAGTCATTTGTTATTGGGAATGTTCCAAGTAAGATTATATTTGTTGTCCATCCACATCAACAAAAGAAAAGGAAAGTGCTGACTCCTAAACAGTAATGTGTGAGGATCAACACTCAATTTCAATAACAGGTGCACTTGCAAGTATTGTTTAATGACAAAGAGCAAACATTTTAACAAATTTGCACTTCAAGTGCCAAGTAGATGAAACTTATTCCATCTTATTTTTTGTAATCTCTATTAATTATTATTTTTGACATGTTTCAGTCAATGCACTGGAAGTGAAAAACATTTGATCTGTCTAGAAAATTAGCCCATCCTTTAAATTAATGGCATTTTAGTCCCCTTCAAAATACAAATTCATATGTCAAACATTTATCTCAGTATCCCTTCCACTTGCATAGTCTTCTTTTGCGATCACCGTCAGCTGCCTTGTTATATTCTCCTTACTCTTGCACAGAGTTTGAAATCTCCCTTTCAATGATGCCAGCCTAAGATCACAGGTAGCCAAATCTAGACTATAGGTAGGACTGACACACCCGAGTAATATTTTACCAAAAAGCCCTGCATGAGACAGTGTTGATCTGTTCATTCATTGTAAATGTAACAGTCTCAAGCAAAACTCACCCAATTATGTCTTAATGCTGATTGGGTAACACCATAGGAGAGTTTTTACATGTACACTTAGGTCCTCTCTGATTGGTTTCCAAGTTACACCAAGTTCATGGAATAAGTTATTCAAAATGGCTGGACACTTTCAGAAGAATTATCATAACAAGTTTTCAGAATTATAAAAGCAAAGAAAAGGTCAATAATATGAAAAACATGGGATAATGAGAATGCTTAATCTCAGAATTTCAGAGAGCAAATGAAACTCAATGCAATACAATTAAGTGGTAAGAAAAAGAAATTTGATTGAAAAATTAGCCCCTATAGAGTAAATGACATTTCTTAGGAATTTAAATATAAAGATATATTTTTAAAAAAGAAAAAAAATCAAGCAAGCAAATCTCATTAGATATGCCAATCTCAAATAAGGTCACTTCAAGTGATGGTCTATTTATCCTACATTTAGAATTAACCATCTGTCCCACAGTTTAGTCTTTGTTAAGCCATCTCCTCTTCTGGTAAGTCTAGATAATTATACTTTATAAATTATTTTTAAAGTCACCTGACATTAAATCAATTTCTATAAACTATCATAAACTGACATTTGTAAGACGACTTTAAGTAGTCAGTTATATGCAGAGTACTTACATTTGTTCCCAGAATAGCAACCAAATTGATGCTATTCTTCTGTCCAACTCTTAAGCAATGAGTCATGGTTGCATCTCAAGGCAATCAGTTTCAACTGAATTACGGGACACTCATTGTTATTTGTTTTGAAGCATTATCCTAAGGTTAGAATAGGTCACACATCTGAAGTTGACCAAATGGCCAGCCTTGAAGCATAAGCCACCCCAATAGACACAAAATGGACAGCACTGAGCAGTTATTCTAACAGATGAAGCATCAGTTAAATTATCCCAATGAAGATGCTTCTACCACAGCTTAAATTGCTGCAAGGGAGAAGTACAAAGACAACGCCAATACGGTAGAGACTTGTTTCTCCACTATCAGAAGACAGACAAATTTGGCATGTAGTCAAAACCAAATGATAGCTGAAATAATAACATTACAAGATACAAGGGACACATCCAAGATGTGATTAGGATTCTCAATTAAGCACTATTATTCTCAGCAGTGTTTGAATACTCAACAGAAAAAGTGGAATGAGACTGAAGATTAAAACTTTAAGATAATAGATATTTAATAGAAATGATTCAATGTGTTAAGTAAATATATTAAGAATAATTCAAAGTAAGATTGTCAATATTCCAGATTTTTTTTTTAAGACTATTCATATCTTATTTCTGCAAATATACTTCTTGGCCTGCCTTACATTTATGTTTATTTATAGCAGTGAGGATTTGATGACAGTTTTAGATCTGGATATCAGATTTATGCATGTATCAGCATCTTGAGAAAAAATGGGAGGGAAAAAGTCCATCTTGCATTAGACACTTTATGTTTTATTGATATATAAATTAATTATTGGAAAATAAAGTTTCATTTTCTGAATGACAGCAAAATCTGTCTGTACAGCTTGGATGAAAGCTGTTCTGAAAACAAACCGCTATTTGTATGAATTGTCTTCAATAAATAACTGTTGTCAATTGAAAGTTTTAAATGCATTGTATGGATATTTGAGGGATGAGAATAAATGTTTAATAACTTTGAGGTATGCAAATAGAATAACAATGCTGGAAATTATATAAATGTTTAACAGGTAGAACAAAAACAGAAGTATATTGAAGATACTGAACAACTCCAAAGCAGGTCTAATAAGTTAACTACTTTTCTAATATACTGTATGAAAAAAGAAATTGTTTAAAAGAAAAAGAAAAATGTTTATGATGATTTGAAATTTTAGATAATGTGGCAAAATCCCAAAATATCACACCCTAAATGAAGTTGCAAAACATGTGAGGAAAATTACCAGGTGTCCTTTAAACGATATTCATACAGAAAAATTGAATAAAACACACCATAATACATAAAGATCGATTTTCAAAAAATCATTTCATCAACAAAAATATGCTATACAAAATTAGGACTAAACAGATACAACAATGGTGGATGACTAGTGACAAGGAAAAGTTCTCACTTAGAAGAGGAGGTAGTATGATGAACCCATAGCAAGTTAAAAATGTTAATTTGGACAACTCAAACAAAGTAACACTGAAGGAACACAGAGGTATAGCTTTCTGAAAGATGATAAAATGTGTTTCAAAGATGTTCTTGTTTAATTAAGTCTGCAGCTTTTTTGTCTGACCATAACCCAATTGGAAACTGTGGATCATTCTGAAGTGGAAGGTTTACATTAACAAATGGCAATCTATCAACCAATATGAATTTGGGAATGTTATTCTGGGTACTGAGAATCTGTTTTATGAAGAAATACAACAGTTCACAAAATAAATGGCTAAGTAACTTTTAAAACTATTTTTAGAGCATACATTTCACATTGATGACATTTATAACAATGACACTAATGATATTGTTTTCAGTATTTTTGTTTGAATCGTCCTTGCTTTGAATACTGCTGCCACATCTGGTCTCATGCTCCCGCTATATATTTAGAGATTCTTGATAAAATCCAAAGAAGAATCTGCAATGTTATTTGTCCTGACCTGGCATCTCACCATCAGTCATTTACCCACCACTGTAATGCAGCTTCCCTGTGCTTTTTCTATAAATACTTATATGGTAATTGTTCTGATGAACTTTCCTCTATGGTACCTAGACTTTATGAATTTAAGTGCAGTAATAGATTGGCAAAAATGTCTTATCATTTTACAGTTGAAATGGCTAGATGTAATCATGTTTAATGCTAAAAGTTGCTTCTGTCACACTTTTCACTTGCGGAACTCTCTTCTGGCATCTTGCTACCAAGTCAACTTTGATCTTCAAAAATTTAAACACAATGCCAATCATTATCTATGACCTTCTTAATTTTTGTTCATTTACTTTTCTCTTTCTTCTTAATAGGTTTTTTTTTTTCTTTTTCATATTCTCTAACACTCAGTAACCTCTTGCATCTTAATGTCTTTATTACTTTGCTTGGAATGAAATGATTGAAAAAAGAAAAAAAAAGACAGAATTACAAAATGAATTAAAAACATCAAGCAGAAGCACAAAGAAATAGAGAAACAGAAATACAGCAACATTAGATATTAATGAAATACAAGAAGCCCTCATAAAAAAAGAAGGAAAAAAAAAAGGAAGTCTCCTGCAATAGATAAAATACCTAGATTCTAGCTAAATGTATTTACATTTGTACATAAAACATTAGAAAATCTGTTTTGATGTCATCAGCAATCTAGAATAAAATCCAAAAGAGCTGACTGAAGGCATTATATGTTTAATCTCCAAAACTGATGACACCACCAAAATTATTGACCAATTATTGGATTATCCACAACCTACAAAGTACTAACATCAATTCTAATTGAAAGATCATATCATTTCTTTTGCAGAAGTTGCATCCATCTTGCTCCTAATGTAGAATATAAGAAAGGTTCTTGTGTTTGCAAAGATCAACTACTGATAAACAAGATTTACTGAAAAATTGTCATTTAAAAAAATAGGAATCTAATTGCCTGGATAGACTATAAGAAGCAGTTAGTGGTTCCATATTTTCTATGTAGCATGTCTCTTCAGGACATGAATTATCATGGCTCTCCACAACTTACTGTCCTTTGTAGCCATTAGTAAAGTTGGTATTTTTACTACATCCCTGTTTTGCCAACCATTCACAAAAGCTCATTAGGTAGGTTATGCATTGCTTTCTTCAATCCCTCTTGCCTTCAATAAATCACAAGAGTAACAAATTTTGCAAGCCTTATTTCCTTATTATATGCTTTAGAAATTTCAACTATCCCTTTCTGATACTAAGTGTCATTTTTGTTTCAATTTTTTCTAAAACTTTGCTGTTCCTCACATGTTCAGATTTCAGTGTTGTATTTTCCATCTTCTGTTAAAATTCTACAGGCTGAATACAGTACATTAAAGTTCAGGAAAATTACTCTGCTTCTCATTAATTATTAAAAATCCAATATGTAATAATGGAAAACTAAAGCACTTTAAGAGTGAAATCAAATGTGACAACTCACAGATCAAAAGAGGAATATTTCAAGGAAATTCTATTTTGCTTTAAAACTTTTTTGAATCAATGAATTAGTATTTATTAAAACAATAAAATTCATTGATAATATCACAATGGAATTTTGGTTCAGAAAAATGTGCAAAGGCTAGCTTCAAGAGGCAAATTGGTACAAGCAATGCATATGAATATTGATAAAGAAACAAATTCACAAACTAAATCAAGAAAAAGTATCAACCACATATACTGAAATATAGTGCAAGGCCTTATGATCAGTTTTTTTATGCTAAAAATAATGAGTTATACTATACACAGGTATTTTTTTTTTAAGTTAAAAATAATGCATTTTGAGAGACCAGTTGCATTTTACACAGGTCATTTTTTTTCTGGAGGGGTTAAAATTCATACCAAAAATTTCAGGTGTGACACTATACATATAGTTGGTTTATACCTGAGTACATGTTGGGATAAATGAAAATGACGTTGAAATT
The DNA here is from genome assembly GCA_903632075.3 of Acanthosepion pharaonis. NCBI lineage: Eukaryota > Metazoa > Mollusca > Cephalopoda > Sepiida > Sepiidae > Acanthosepion > Acanthosepion pharaonis. The sequence goes on from CAHIKZ030002822.1 coordinate 1,433,819, forward strand.
AAATTTAAAGCTCTGAATTTACAACAAACAATAGATGTTGTATTCTCTTTCAATATGACCAACATTGAAAAATGACATGCAGAAGGGAAGAATTAGAAAGCTCCTTACCTTGTATAACATGCATCAACCCAAAACAAAGATGTAGATTGACTATACCTGCCTAGGGCAGATGAAGATAGAGGAAAAACTCCAATTAGAACTCACAAGGCTACAACGATATATTTTCAGAGATATCTTGAATTAATCAATGCTTGGATGCTAAAGCCTGTTTACCAGCACGAATCCAATAAAAAGCTACATTCAATTATCAAAGAAAGACAAAAAACAAGATGAAATAAGTTGAGTACCAAAAATAGAAGCCAAAAATAACACAAAAAAAAAAATAAGGGCATCACTAACTTGAAAACCAAATAAAATTAAAAACCAAGCTGGGCTAATATCCATTGTGAGCACAAGACCTTGAAGTTGACAAAAATCAGGCCCATCGGTAGGTATGGACCTCCGAGTTGAACTTAAAAGCAGAGAGATTCATCTTAGCTGCTCAAGATCAAAGCCAGCCAACAAAGTCCTACCAGATACATATTTTAATGAATAGAATAAATTCAAAATGTTTGAGGGAAAGTATTGGCAATCTAATATCTGGATCCTCTCTCCCAACACCAAATGATTTTAAAAATAGATATGTTAGGGAAATATCCACATTGGAAAATATATTCTAATCTTACACATAAGAAAAATGGTATGAACACAAACCATTTGTGTTAGAATGTGAAAAAGTTACATTACTCCAAGACTACAGATATAACTATTCCTTATACAAGCAAATAGACTAAATATAATAATAAAAATCTTCAAAAACCGTTAGAGTTATTTCACAAACATGCCCATCTTGTCTGATAAATCAATTTCCACAAAAGTATTTAACAAACATTTAAAATAAGGACCTGGAAAGTAAATGCAACAATTTTGCATTTAAACACAGCTACAATACCAATAATAATACGAGAACTAAGACTGACACAAAACACTGATTCATTAACAAAAGTATCAAGAAATTTCTCATTATCTGAGATAAAGATAGCATTCATGAGTACCACTCACACACTCAGAAAAACCCATCTAATATGCTGAATAGCCTTCTAAGAAAAAGCTTCCTTAACTTTAAGTGTCAGGTAAAATACTTTAGAAAGGATTGTATCAAACAGAAATTAATAATTGTGACTATTCTATAAAAGAAAAAAAACGTTTCTTGTAATGGAAATTTTTAAAACAGTTGTCACCATTTACATTTTAGTGATAAATAATAAACATAATGAGTTAATCTTACATACCAAATGTTTTGTTTTATACATTCTTGTATTCTTAAGTTCTTTCATATTTGGGCAATTTCCTGGATTATTTTTAGTATTTATTTATTTTCTCCATGAAAATATATCAAATCACATGCCATAAAAATGTGTCTTGCCTGTAGCTATCTAAAGTTTTTCCTTATGTGTTGAACAAAATGAAATGAATAGAAAGAAAAAGTTTAAAACATTTAACAAGAATAAAGATTAGATCTTTTTAAGTTATTTTTTTTTTAACTTGTGAAGGATAAAATACAATCTTATAAGACTAGGACATTTTCTTAAAATTTGCATGGAGAAAATATTTTTAAAGTAGTATAAACATAGCCTCTAATAGTTTGAAGTTTTTGAGCAATAATAAATGAAATCCTCATAGATGAACTAATGACAAAAGGTTAAAGATTTTTGGGAGCTAATTGAAAAAATAAGAGTTCAAATTATATTTGATAGTGACCCCATGACCAGGTCAATTATTTTTCTCAGTCAACGTTTCATTTTGGGACTTTTTAAAAAATTTATAATATGTACAAGATGTGCTCCTAAAGTAATGACTCCTGTTTATTATCATAGAAACTACAACAGCTATAGACTGCACATTAACAATGTTGGTTCAAGCAAGCTTACAATTACAAAACATGCATTTTTTTGTCATTAAGAGATATAAGAGTTTGCATATATAAAAACCTACATCATTGGAGGTGACCCGCTTTTGTACAGCAACAAAGATAGAATCATTGTTATGAAAATGCTGCCTCTGTAGTTCATTCATCAGCCCAAACAAATGAAAGTCAGAAAGCAACAAATCCAGACAATAAGTTGGGTCTGGTAGGACAATTAGCTGTAATTTGCCACACAACCCATGATCAAGCAAATTGGTGTGGTACTTGACATTATCATGTTGCAAGTGAAAATTTGTATTCTCTGGCATGAATCTGAAAGTCTGAGCTTTTAAATTATTTAGAGTTAGTGGTTTGTCCTATTTCCAGAAAATCCAGCAGGATTATAACTTTCCTATATCAAAATACAATTCATAATAGTTTGCTCACTAACAGTTTGATGTTTTTATTTGATGACTATTTGCATGCCACCACAATGAATTGTAGTTTTCATTCAAGGTCATAATGATGATGATACCAGATTGCTGATGCAGTCCAGAAACCTGCTACATTCAACTTTGTAGGGATTCAGTAGTTTTTCTTACAAATCTGCATTCATTGGGGGTTTTGTTCTCTCAGCATCCTTGGGACACACCTGTCACAAACTTTGCAATATCCCAATATTGTCAACATAATTTCAAACATATTGAAGTCAATATTCAATTTCATAGATACTGTTCTCTGGTTGTAATCTGCAGAGCCACCTAAAAGATGGTTTATCAAACCTCACTATCACTTAACCACGTTACCAACTACCTAGCTACATTTATATTCACTGTTTACTCCACATAAGCATTCAGCAATCATATCAAGGTGCATTTCTTTCCATATGAACAAACGGAATTTTCCTTTTTATAAATGCATCATATAATACACAATTTTGTCAGACTACTGTTCCGTTATTCTCTGTAACAACCACCCCCCACCAATACAAAAGCTAAGCAAAGTATTATATGAATTTCATTAGAAACAAAAAAAAAAAAAAAAAAAAGACTACTGAACTGTTATGTAATATCAGTCTTCTTATATGGCAGTTAATGCTGGACAATCTCCTCACAGATGAAGAGAAGACTTGAGGCAACTGATATGTGATTCTACAGAAGAATGCTGAGAATACCATGGATGGAACATGTGAGCAACAACAAAGTTTTAAAGAAAATGGAAACAAAAAAAAGACATGTACAAGAAATAGTTGACATTTCTAGGATACATAATGAGGAAAGAGGGCTTGGAAAATTTGATACTCACAGGATATATCGAAGGCAAGACGGAGCAAAGAAAACAATGCATAACCTTCCTAAAGAGCCTAGTAAATGGATGGCCAAACAACGTTTAGGAGTGATATCAAAAAGACCAAATTTATTAAGAGCTAGAAAAGATAGGAAATTGTGGAGAGCCATTATCGCCTACGTTCTGAAATGACACGGCACAAAGAAAATGAAAAAGAGTTTGATCCTCAATGTGGATCCCGTAATTATGATTTTGTATTAAATCAGAGACTCGTTTTAAAAGCTAAGCAGAATATTAAGAGATAGAAAACTTTGTGAGAAACAAAGAAAAGAGTGCTGACCTGGTACATGATATCTATCTTTCTATATGGCAGTAAATGCTGGTCAGTCTTCTCAAAGATGAAGCAACAAAAATGTCATTCTACAGAAAGATCTTGGGAATACCATGGATGGAACATGTGAGCAACAACAAAGTTTTAAAGAAAATGGAAACAAAAAAAAAAAAAAAAAAAAAAAAAAAGACATGTACAAGAAATAGTTGACATTTCTAGGGTACATAATGAGTAAAGAGGGCTTAGAAAATTTAATATTCATAGGATATATTGAAGGCAAGAGGGGAAAAAAAAACAATGCATAACCTTCCTAGAGAGCATAGCAAGGTTTAGGAGTGATAATAAAAAGCAAAATTTATTAAGAGCTACAAAGGACAGGAAATTAGGTCCTGAACATACATGGTGCATAAGAGAAAATGTAAGTATGCTCAGCATCTACTACCACACCACCAATTTCAACCTTCAACACCATTAACCACCATAATAAAATAGTAGGCATTCATTTCAGAGCTACCATTGTAATACAGTAATCAAGATTTTGTTTTAAATTTAGCACTATTAAATATACTCTCCTTGGATTAAAATGAGAGTTTATTCAAACATTTATATGTAGCCTCTAAAAAAAGAAATAAAAACTTTAAATAGACAAGGCAAACATACATAATTTGCCAGAATCCATATACTAAAGCTAGAATACTGTTCCCTAAAAAATATGTGTGTGTATATATATATATATATATATATATATATATATATAGGAGAGAGAGAGATGTATGCTTTTTATAAGAACAGTATTATATATATATTTGCTTATGCAGCTAGAATTTTTGCTTGCAAGTGAAAAATTTTCTACATTTTATAACAGCCATAAAGATTCCATGTTTAAATCCCAAAGAATGAAATCTATAACCCTAGTTATTGCCACAGGGTATAAGTTCAAGGTAGAATGAATAATGAGAAACAAATATTTTTAGTTCAGTTCAACATGAAGTTATTTTAAGAGTTAACTCATGACATTCTGAAAAGAAATAGAAATAATACAAGTACATGTGATATTGCATTCAGAAGTTAAATAGCTTCTTTTTCTTTTCTTTTAATTCAAAGCCTACCAGCTATAAATTCTGAATTAGGATATTATATCTTAAAATAAAAAAAATAAATAAATAGTATAAAAAAGAACCATTCACTAACTAGCTTCATCTGGTAAAAATTATTCCAAATCAAAACACCTACAACTATATTTCAAAATTTTTATTATTCACTTGAACAGTAAAGATATATTTATGCATGTCAGTATATACAAGCATAAAAGCCACAAACTGACTGTAACAAGAGTGATGCTGACATAATGAAGATGCAATGCATAATAAACCAATAAATCCCAAACAAATTAATTTCTGTAATTAACATTGATGATGAATTTATCTCATAATTTCATCATAATGACTAGAAGAGATCACTAGAAGTTTGCATGCATTACACCTTAAATTCAACAATAACATTCAAGGGGTCAATCTTTTCGACTCACTTGCCTGAGTTTTCTCTAGATATTAAGTAAAGGAAGAAAGAAGGATTATTCCTACCCACTCATAATTTGTGCAGAGATAATCATTTGCTTTCCTGGTCAACTTAGTTAAAATGTGAGTCCAGTTTGATTCTAACAAAATGTCATCTTTCCATACAAAATTGCCTACTTTTCCTAATAAGACAACAAATTTGTTCCAAATCAGGGACAAATTATAAAATAACACCCTTCATCCTTCCACTTCATTTTTCAGATTATATGGACCATTCAATCTTAAAAATATGTCAAAATATCACTGACAGCCACGAAAACTTAATCTCAAAATGAAAAGCAATGGTTTCCAAGCTAAAGACATGGGGGTTAATGATTTATAAAGCAGCATGAATCTAATCTCCCACCAATCTAAATGTAATTATCAAATGAATATGCATAAAAAGATTAATCTCTGCTGGGGGCAAGGCATAAAATTGCCAACCTCACTTCTACAGTCAAGCATAAAAGCAAACAACCCATATTCAAAAACTTACACAAATACATTTAATTCTCATAAAAAAATAAAAAATAAAATAAAATGTAAAAAAAAAAATAAAATAATGGTTAGGATTCCTAAATGTTTCCAACTGGGAACATCCTTGTAAATATTGCTTTCAATTTCTATCAAAATGTCCCCCACTCTGATATCCAATTCAAAAATTGGTTAAAAAAAAAAAAAAAAAAAAAAAAAAAAAAAAAAAAGGATGAATTTTAGAATTAACAGAAAAACTCCCTTATCAAAGGATGTCAGCGAACAAGCTATTGAAATAAGAGTAAATAATTAACATCAAAATATTGACATGGTATCAGGAAAAGCAAAAGCTTTTGATATGAATTTAGCTATCATTTTACCACAAAACTTAAGTTTTCCTTTTTCATATGAAATGTTTGTCAATTATGACAAAAGTTTGAATAGTTTTATGTCACCATATTTTTTGTATAAATATTCAGTTCATAAGAAAGCTGACAAAATAATCAATACTAAACAATTTGTGAATTGGTCATGCAAATTGTATCCAAGGTTTTCTTTAAAAAATCATCACTCTAAAGACAGGAAAAAATAAATTGGATTTTGCACAAATTACAGGAAAGCAGCAAAAACCAGCATTTGAAAACTGAGATTTCATCAGTGACTGATGTGTCAATGTGAAAATCAGAATGCTATGAACTTAGTTAATTTAATAGTGTTGATAAGATTAAAGATTTTTTTTAAAAACTACAAAGATAACCAGGTGTCTAAATTATACAGCTATATGCACATGCAATAAAAAAAAAAATACAATGCAATATTTTTTGTGACAGCTTTTAACAGAGTATTTTTCTAATGATCATTTTCATAATCTGATGTTGAGTACAAATGAGATTTCACATACAATAGACTCAAATAACCAGCTTCTAAAGAATAAGAAGAAATCCAATTAGAATCCTTGTCAAGGAACCGACACATACGAATAAGTTTCACCACAAATTTTATTTGATAACATAAATAAATCATCCAGATATAAACTTCTGGAAAGCAAGGAAAACCTGTGGTATAATGTTTTCAAAATATGATTTAGAGAAAACATCTGACATTTTAAAATGATGATAAATATTCAAAGCATCACTAATTTCAAACTTCTTCCAAATCAGTCAAAATTATTAGATTGGAGGTTAAAAAAAAAGATGTTTTCAATTCCAAAATATGTTCATGATAAAGGTTGTGAATATCTAAGCTTTATACTTCTACTATATTCCCAAACAAAAAAAAAACTAAGATTATGATATATAAAATGATACTTTCTATTAAACTTATTGATAAAAAATTATTTTCCACTTTACTCCAAATTAAATTTGTATGAAGGCTTATGTAAAATTAGCAATATATAGAATATTTTTTTCTTAATGTTAAAGAATAGGATTATTTATATCATTTGTATTCAGATGATTGCTCTCAATATTGTTGTTATTCCAACACTCTGGCTGTTCTGCTCTCCAACCTTCTTCAGATACTTGTCAATTTGAGTAACCTTCAGGCTATTTCAAATTGAACACTTTTTTTAATATGCAGGAGTAGACTGTTCTTATTCTGTTGTCTATGTATAGGGATATTTCATATTGTTTTTTATTTAGCCCTGTTCAGTTATTACTGCCCTTGTTTCCACTGAGTCTAAGCCTGCACTACCTAGTCCAGGTATTGAACTCATAATTCAGACAAAAATGAAAGATAGTTTGTTTTTGTCTTTTGAAAAATTTAACTCAGAAATGATGTTGACATATTCTTATAATGAATAGAATCAGATATATATATATATATATATATTTAAACCTCAGGACTAAATTTCATCCAAAGTTGAAATCTAATCAGATTATGCCATGACTAAATCTGGTTCTATTCTGGGTTATTTTTGCAGTTGTTGAGGCAATGGAAATAGTCAGCAGTGTTAACTTCCTCACCCTCAAATGTGAAACTGTCCTGGGTCACATATCAGCTACAGAAAGCAATCAAATTTGATCCACTGGAAGAAATGGATTAATGTCTTTACTGAGAACTTTAGTGAAAGCACAAACTACCCCCACTGGATTTTGAACCCCATTAGGCAAAATTCATATTTTCAAAGAGATTGGCTTTGAGAAATAACATCATGCATATAAAATACTTCAAGTCAAATTCCATGCATTAAAATTCTTTAAAAAAAAATATGAATAAAATAAATAGTTAAAAGTGATAGGTCTATATTTCTGAGACGAGGTATTATAATTATTTACACTATTTACAGTGTTCAGACTGTTATCCTCATATTTGTTGCCATATCCATGACATTTTGGCCATTGTACACTCTGGCCTAATTCAGGCAATTGGAATTTTGAGCCAAACTCTTTATTTCATCCATTAGGGTAGATTGTTCTAGTACCATGTGCCATGCCTCTTCCAGATATCTTGGTATCAGTTACTTCCCTTTAACTCAACTATCCAAGTTTTTTGTTCACCCCAGCTGTAGTCTGGATTCAGTTTGAAAGCCCAATCACCGGAAGAAGGCCGAAGCATACAACAGCCCAAAAATTGTGAATATGGCAATAGTCTAAACAATCTAAATAGTGTAAATAAATAAAAAGATGTTTATAGATATGAGAAATGTTTTTATTTTTCAAACTGTGAAAACATGGTTTTAAGAGGAGGTACTGATTAAGAAGCCCCTTAAAAAAACAACAACACTTCATTCAGCCCAATTTTGATGAGTCAGAATTTTAATTTTTCAGTACCTCATAATGCAATTTACATCCAATTCATAATTAAGAGATTATGAAAGTGTGGATGTATACACATACATATGTTTTTCCATGTACTAAAAATAGCAAATATTATTGTATAATGTCTGTTCAGAATATATGCAGTCATTTAATATTAACAAAATAATTCTCAGTATGTTGCACTATTTCCACTTGCATCAGATTGTGCAGTCAAATGACTTAATACATTAAGTATTTCAATCATTGTAAGTTTTCTTAAGCTAATACATCTCCACAAGTGGCTAGCCCCACTGAGTGATAGCTGTTTACCATCTTCTATATAGATAACCAACCAAAACTAAAGAGCTTCTATCCACCCATTTGTTGAGCATGAAACTATTGATAGCTTCCAAACTGTTTTGTCTATCCAATTTTACTCAAAAGTCTTGGGTCAACTCTTGGTATAGGTTTAAGGCATTTCCCAACTTTGACATATACTGGAATCCTCTCTCCAAGATGATATTATGAAGAGGTCACCTCTTCTCTCATGGTTGAAACACTAACATTCTAATCATTCTAACCAAGTCTACTCAAGGTAATAGCATCTTAGTTCCTATAATGTATCACCCTTGAAACATTTATACCACCATACTACTTCTCAAAATAGTCCTTTTCAGAATTATCAGCTGCCTTTTCACATGTCCTTTAATATAATTTTTAGCTTTGAGAAAAGTAAAGTTTCAGAGAGATTAATCTGAGCTGTAAGGAGACTGACAGACCTAGATATGTTTTATCAAATAATCCTACACAAGACAAAGTATTGGTCATTGTTCAGTTTAAAAGTTATATTATGAGGAATGCAAGTCACACAGTACACATGCTCACTCAATGGTGTCTCACTGCTATCTGAGCAACTCTATAGATCATACATGTACAGTAAGGTCACTTTTGATGAGTTGCAAAGTCAAAACTACACAATTAGAAAAAAAAAAAAAAAAAATGAATGAATGAAATAATGCTTGAATATATTCCTGACAAATGTTTCATATATGTATTTCACAAAAAAATATAAATCTCCAAAATACTTTAAATGCACTAAATGCTTAAAAAGAAAGCGACTATGTTAAACCTTAACAAAAAAAAGATGATTGTTTTTTTGGGTTTTTATGTACTATCAACCTTTTGCAGGTTATTTAAAGCTAGAAAATATTTTTAGATTGTAAGAATTTTTTGAGATATGATGATTTACTCTACAAGTCATACTAATTAACTCCTAACTGTGGGGAGAAGACATGGATTCCTACCTTTCTAAAGTGTATTTGCCTGTAAATTAATTTAATGAACCCAACCAGATTTGAAATCTGGCTTACCAATTTCAATTTCAAGCCATTATTCATTACACCACCTACATACCCTAACTTACAGCACCTGGTATTCCTAAGATATTACTTATCTAAGCACTGTTCAATGTTGCTTAACATTGGTGATCATACAAAAACCAGTGTTTCAATATGATATGGTCATAAGCCTAATAAAAAAATGAATAAAATCATCTTCCTGTAATATCTATGACTACATATACTGTATCTAAATGATAGCATTTGTGCTGGAGAATATATATTGGTAACAGTAATTAAAATCAAGTGAGATAATTACATCTAATTAACCAAGGTCCACTGGGAGATGTTCTACTCACAGATCTCCTTCAAAGCAAATGCGGGAATATATTTCTTGTTAATAGTGAAATGGACTTTAATCATATTGAATGAAAGCAGAGGTGCATTTACAATAGCAAGATTGTCTTGCTTAAAGCTCATTAACTTGAAGTTTCCAGTTATGTTGTGTCACCTGACAGATTCTGCTTGAAATTGATTTGACAATGTTACACTGCTGGGTGTTGGAAAAATCACTGAAAGGATTGGTGCGTTCAGTCAGGTGACATTGCATAGATGATCCAATTGAGTGCTGAAACCAGTGAAGTGGATTTCAGGATAATCCAAACATTCTTCTGGAAAAGTGCAATATCTGGTTTAATATGAAATGGATGATGAAATATTTAACATCTCTCATGTGGAAATTCCATGTGAAGCAAATTCTTTTCTGTATCCAACATTGATTTAATAAATTTTTAAATTCAGGAGTAGATGAAAACATTTGCAGAGAGCAATAGAAATCATTTACAAACATTAAATTTCTTTTCCTTGCAATTCATGTGAAGGCAGTGTATAGAAGACCTAGATAATTTACAGTTAGAAAATGGACATCCAAAATGAGGTGGGGAGGACTATTTTGCATAGTCATCAGACAACCTTAATCTCTTTTATCATTTTTCAGCCAGTAGATACAATCTCAAGCAAAGGACAGTTTAAAGGGCATTAAAATTATATAACTTAAAATAGTGATGCTAGATTTAATCCAAAATTTAAATATAAAAAGGACAAATTAAAAACAATCTAAAACATTTTCAATATATTTGAATAATAGATAACAAATATTCAAAAGAAACACAAATTTTTTAAAGTTTTTTAGTAAGTAATGTTTTAGGTACTTAGTTACTGTCTCATTAGATGGTACTTATAAAGTGAAGTGCCAAAAAATTAAATACATCCGAAATGAAAAAGAAAGTCATTTACCCAGAAAAAAGGCATGTGTGTTCTGTACAATATGTCAAAGACAAAATAACTAAAATAGAAACAAGTCAGTCACAGGTGTTGCCATAAATGCATCTCAGATATGCTAATATTGTTTGTCTTCTCCAACCATCAAATAATGAAAAAATTGTTCTATAGATAAGAGCAGATGACATCTGAGAATTGGGTGTTATTTATTTTTCTGTGTACGACCGTTGGCTTGTGAGTGACTGTTGCATTGTGCATTGGATTTCTGACCGTTTCTGTGTATTGAGATTTTTGACATTGAACTTGCAATTTATGATTTTGACATTTATTTCTGCCCCTGAATCTTCAAGTTTGAACTTTTGATTTGTTTATTTCTTTTTTTTTTTAATTGAGCTGCCATATCAATTTTTAAACAACATCAGTACACTAGGTGGTGCTGTTCAGTTATTTAATACATTATATAGAGCTTTGTAGATACCTTTGACACCATATTCTCAGTTACTGCCCCTCTGGACCAGGGAAAATTACCATATTATCTGGCTTTACAAGATTAATAAAAACCCTAGAAGTCAACAGAATGTTATGCAAGATGGCCATGGATCTATTACAGTGTGGAGGGTCTTTTAAACTGCAAATGAAACATGTCCTAACAGATATGTTATAAAATAGGTTTTGTTGCAAACCATTTACACTCCTTTCTGTTGAATGATTCCTCAGTAATGATGCCTTGTCCTATCAATCTATTATCACACACACACACACACTGTTCCAAGAACACTCAATTGACTTTCAGCTATTCCACTGAAGCATGCTCTCTCTAGATTTAAACTTAAATGTTTTAAATATCAGTAAATTCCCTGCTTCAACACACAACAAACAAATGCTACACAATGAATCCAGCAGCTTGTAAACTATCATTTCATGTATCCACCATGAAGAAAAAAAATTAACTTCATGAGATTGCTAATTTTTTGAATGTGCAATTTACATATACAGGGTGCAATGGGTAAATTGTCACCGTTTTATATTTTTAAATTTGTGCATGCACATTTTTTGGATTTTGTCGACAACACAGTATAGTAAGTAAGGTCAGTTGGTCACTGTCTGTGAGAAAAAGAGCACCATGACACAATTTACTCTGCCAGAAATTTAGAAACAGCATGCTGTATTGCTTGGCATTCATGCTAAAAGCTCCAATACAAACATTTCAGAGTGTTTGGGTGTCAATCTGAGTACAGTGCAAAGGATTTGGAAAGAGTTTGATGATTCTAATGGTGATTACAAAGGTGTTTGGAGTGATCACTAGTGATGCTGACATTATGCCTCCATTCATCTTGCCACAGGACCTCAGGCTCAACAGAGAGGCCTACATCAAGTGCCTTGAGGCAGTAAGCTGCCCTGGGTCATGAGGGTGGCTGCAGGAAGAACCTGTGTCTGGCAACAGGACTTTGTACCATGCCACACAAGCAGGAGAAAATCATGGCTTTTAGACAATTTCTGCAACCACATCACTGCTTACAACTCTCCAAACTGCAACCCCCTTGATTATGTGTGGGGCACAGTTGAGCAAGAGACCAACAAAACTCTTTGTAACACCAAACATGAACTGAAGGCAAGGATTATTGCAGCATTAACTTAAACAAAGAGACTGTCTTGAAGAGTTGCAGGAGATTTCAAAGTCATCTGGAGGCTTTGTTTGAAGGTAATGGCAATTTTATTGAATAAATTTACTCTTTAGTAATTTCAAGATATTTTTGTATAATTTTGGTAAATATATCTGCCAGTATTATTTCAATTTTTGTGTAATTTAGAAGATATATCCATCGCTCACTGCATTTCTAGGCATTATAGATTACTTATTATTCTTTTAGTCTTAATGTGTTTAATAATGAAAATACTTCATTTCATAATCTTAGTCAATACAACAACAATTCTGAAAAATGGAATGTTTACCTTTTTGTAAATAAATTTCATATTTCTTGCTTGAATTCCATTGATCAGTTTACTCTTAGTTATATCAATTTCAGATGCAAAAAATTATCTCATTTTTCACCAATAAACCAAGTTTTCTTCAAGATGTGAAATTTTTAAAATTGTAAGATTATTATAGTTAGTAAAAAGAAAAAGACAAAATCTTTTTTATCAAATCAAATTATTTACTGCTGAACCCAACTCTGAATAACTGTATTAGTATATTAATACTTTGTTGTAGCACCTTTTACATTTACTATTTCTTTCATCTAGTGTGGCAATGAACCGATTAATCTATAACATTCCTGCAGTGTCACACCAATGCCCACATTTCAGGAATGACCCATTTAAATTCAAGATTTCATTGATAATATTTTCTTTATCTCCACTTGATGATTTCCTATTGAATTTTCTATTGAATTTCCATCTGGCCTATTTGCAGGTCAATCAAGAATGGTTATCTTCTTCCTAAACCATTCTTTTATCAGCTCCATTGCATGGAGTGGAGCAAAGTCAGGCTGGAAGATAAATTCTTTGCCCACAAGCTCGTTCTCAATGTATGAGATAAATAAAGTCATTCTCATAAACAGAAGTATTAACAGACCTTTCCAATAAAGATCTTTCCAACACCAGTGACACACATACAACTGTCACAGATTGAGGGAATTCTCCACTTATGTGCAAACACACACGCACAATTTGCAATTGTATCTTTCAGTTGATTTTCTCCAAATGCAAGGGACACAATCAGTGAAGAAGATTGAGAATTTTGGTTCATCACTAAAAATAACCTGGTTTCATTGATGAACAGACCAATTTTGATAGCCCCTAATCCAAATTAAGTACTTTTGTTTACACTTAAAATTTAATATTAGCTTCAATATTGGTAACCTATTGCCATATCTGAGCTGATGAAGGTTCCAGAGTGTTACAGATCGAGAAACAGCTACACCAGTATCTTTCCAAGTTTTAGAAATTTCACTATAATTGGCAAGTCAATTGGAAATAAGGATCCTATTCAGCTAAAATTCATCTTGAGTTGTTTTCTTGACTTAGGAATTGCATTTATCCCATTTTGAATAAGTTTCTCTTGTAATCTTAGACACAACAGACAACCCACCTTAACAGCTATCTCTTTTTCAGTATAACCATATTCCCATGACAGGTGAAAGACATCTTTTTCTACCTCCAATATATCCTTAAGTCTTGTCATTTTTTTTTATAATGGGTGACAATATGCTGAATGCCAAATATTTCACTCTTTAAACCAATACTTAGTCACTATAAATGCACATGAAAATACCTAATATGTAAATGATTAAATAAATTTCAATTGTCAGGAAGGAAATACCAGATTATTTACACAAATTGAATTATGTTACTGTTAAGAGTAAAGTATCCAATTTGAAATTTGAGCAGGAAATATGAACATTTGCACAAAAAACAGAATATGCCATTTTCTGAATGATTGTAATAGTTATTAAACCTAAGTAGGACTAATTTAATTCACTTGATATTGATGTTTTTTTTTTATCAATATATGTCTATTTTCTCATGTTTGTTTTACCATCAACCTTGTTTATTTTTATTGCAATACTATCAATATGCACTTAGTGAAGATGATATCATACAAGGCTCCAATTACAATCCAATATATTCAACAAGTCCAATTTCTAAGTATTTTAGATCATGGATGAGAGACAATTTTTCTTTTCTTTAATCAGTAATACTGAATGCTATATTTTCTCAACCAAGTAAAAAATGATCTAATGAAAAAGCATGCATTAAAGTTTACATTTAAAAAACAAATTAAGTATGAAGCAAAGCAATCATAAAATTGAGAAAAGTCTGATTCAGAAATGTTTTCTTCCAAACAAGACCAGCCATGAACTTTCTGATCAATACTCAGATGACTGATATATTTAGAGCTAATGACTTGATAACATACTTTCCTTAGAAGTTGGCAAATTAAACTTCTTGATATTCTCCAGGAGATGAAAGAGACAAATGCATGCTTATTTAATATTGTGCCCCAAATGAATTCAACCAAGGAATTACATGCATCAAGAACTTTCTCATATTAATAAGAGATACATGGAAAACTTATTGAGAAATGTTTAACTTACTGTACACAGAGATTGGGTCTAAATATAGTTATTTTATTACTATATTAAAAGACTATTATAAATATAATTACATAGTACTCTCACCAAAAATGATGAGATCATGTATGGGTCAATACAGAATGTGAACTCAATTAAAAGTAGTTAAAAAGGTATGCAGGGGTGCTGAAAAATTCTTGACTGACCAAGATATCTTCCCCACAAAAAGTCTGAAATTGAATTTTAAAAACTGGATTGAATCAAAAACATTTCAGTATTTCTTCTATATTAGATAGGGACATACTATACATCTGTTTATATGACTATTTTATAAATGTGGAACATTTGGAAGAGTAAATAAAAAAAGTTTGTGCATGTGTTTGAAGGCACCTTTGATTTCACTCCAAAAGCAACATGCTTTTACTTTGAAACTGGTATAAAATTATACATCTCATATTTTATGCATAACATCTTCATAAGAAAGAAAGAAAGACACCTTTCACTTATGGAACGTCATTAAAAAATTCAAATATTTCAGGACTATAGCAGAAATTGATTCTCATTAAAATCAATCATTAGGTTCATTAGCTACTGCTAAAAAAGAATATGTAGCAATATCCAAAACATTTTTCCAAACATTAACACTTGATTTGCATCCAGATAAAATGTGGAAAAGTAATACACTTGGCACAACTATATACATAAATTATTTAAAGTTGATTTTAAGTCATTGTTTTGGGAGCAATCTAGCTCAAATGTCGTGTTTACCATGAAAGCGTTAATGACTTTAAATACATGTAATTTAATATACTAAGATGAATGAAAACTGAAATTTAAACAAAAATTGGGTGGTAGGAAAAATAAATTTCCACTGTAATCTGTTCCTGCTGACAGCTAACATGGCAACTGGAACAATGCTTCGCTTGGGACTGTTTCTTGCACACTATAAACAACAGTACTATTGCTCTTTCTCTGAAACACAGGTATAACCTTCAGTCTCATACAAAAAACTGTCCTGAAACGAAAAGTCAGCTCTTTTTATCCTTGCTCGGTCTCAGGCAAGAAACCGAGATCTCTTGCCGATAACGCATGCGCTGTGTCACTTCAATATTGATTTGCCAAAGTTCGCCTCGTAGGTCTATGATGTCTACAAGCACATGTACAGACAATTTGCCACCTCTTGCTTCGGCGAGGTATGTCTCCACTACAAAAATGAAACAACTGTGCAGATGCACTGGCAGAAGCATCAAAGGAATTCTTGATTAACTATAAAGCAGAGAATCATTTTCAGTCTGAGTATTTACAGTAATTCAAAAGATAAGAGAACTACTTTCAGTAGTCAGTGATTTGTTCTAAATTTTAAGCCAGTAACTAAGTTGGCATGAGAACTTGTTAATGTTATTGTATGATGTAAAAATAAATAATACACAAACTATAGTTAGAATACTAGAAGGTTCTTGGTTCAATAAATTTTCCATAATCTGATAATAATTATTAAAAATCAGGTTTCTAAAGGGGTTCTTGATTTAGCTGTGAAATTTCAACACTACTTCACTATTCAGATCAGGATGTTCATCTTGGCTGATATACTCACATTTTAGTTGTACTCCCTGGTCTTCTTCAGGCATCTCTCTCTAATAACTCTCTATCCACCACTTCTGTGTGTGTGTGTGTGTGTGTGTGTGTGTGTGTTGTATTTGTGGACACAAAAAAGGAACACTGCATGTTGAGTGGTAGTTTCATACTTTAGAGTAATCAAGCAAGTGGTGTTGATTTCTGTAGCTATAGTGAGCAATCTTCCACATTTTAAAGTTTATTTTCTTATTCACACACACACACACACACACACACAAGTAATGGATCTTATTCTCACTTAAAATGTTATCTTAGTGGATACTTGTATTTGAGTAAACGCTCTGGAAAGAGTGTGCCACCATTTAACCCAGCATGCTCTAACCAACCAAGTGCAATGAACTACAACAACTTCAAAACAAAGTTTTATTTGGGTAATATAAAAAGCAGCATTTCAATTGGTAGATTTTGAAACAAAAGGGAAATCATATTCAAGAGATTGTTCTTCTATAATGTTAGGCATTTTTTATGCATCATTCTTAACTTTAAAAAAAAGAAGAAGGGATCTGCAGCTATGAAACAATTGCAAAATAACTGAATGAGAATAAAACTCAAGGTTTTACATTAATGCCAGGTTATCTTTGAGCAAGATGTTGCACTTGTCAGTATGCCAAAGGATTACAACAAATTACACCTAAGACCTTGAAGACCTAGAATTCTTCAAATATTTGATAAAGGGAGAAAAATAAAAGGCTTTCTTTTTCACAACTGAAAACCAATAAATGTTGAAGGGTTAAAAGAATTCTCCAACAAGTTCTTCAGTGTTAAATAACCATTATGTAGAAGTTGATATGAACTAAATCCATAATTTCCCTTGATATGAGTATGCAATGTGAATAATTTCTGAGGCAAAAATCTTGCCTGAGCTGAAAATGGAAGAGGAGAGGAAAAAAAAAAAAAAAAAATCAATGTTACTTGGAAATCAAAGTTTACAATTCTTTAAATTTATTCAAAATTCTTTAAAAAAAAAAAAAAAAAAAAAAAAAATCTCAAAAAAAAAAAAAGTTATTCAATATCAATGCATCCATTTTGAGGGTTTTTTCACCTCATCACAACTTTTTTTTTCTTTTTTAAATATAAAGTGATATTGGCTCTTGCATACAAGAAGAATCAACTGTCAAATTTAAAGTTAAAAAAAACTCAATAGGGATTGCGGTTTCATTTGCTTCAAAGATGCAGCATCGTATACAATCTAACTGATCATGAAATACACTTCAGGGATAACAACAGATCTATTCTGAATTCTTTGAGAGGTATCAAAGGTTAAGAAAAGCAAAAAGTCAATATGATGATGAATCCAGCTGTAAAAAATATCTCAGCTAACACATAAAAATGGTAAATACTAGAAACATGAAATTTAGTATAGCATAGTTAGAAGCTTCAGATCCTGTACAAGTTTTAATTACGACATTTTAGAGTTTATAGTTTAGACGTGTATAAAGCTGATAATATAATATTGTGAATAAGGAAGTGAGAGCTAACTTATCCACCTTTCCATAATTATTTAGAAATTTTTCCAACAGGCATAATTCAATAGAAAGCTCAAGTAATGTTAATCCTGCAAGTAAGTCTCAGTTGTAACAGTTTAATCTCTAAAAGAATTTTCCAACTTTATTCAGGCATGTCAGAGCAAATTCCTCTTGGTTTTGATGACCTGATCATCAACAACTTTAAGCTCATTTTATAAATATTTAAAATGTACACTGACAAATGTTTGAACATAAATGGTGTTCTTAAAGTGCGGACACATAGGAAATCTCATTAACTATATTTTTTTTTTTCTTTTTTTTTTACCTCCACAAGTTAAACATGATTTACTCAAAAGAAAGAATTGAACTGGTAATTCTCAGTGGATGTGAAGGATGGTCATATCAAAAGATAGATGAATTTAATGCACATCATACCAGGTGGGTTTCACCTGGCTTTTCTATGTGTCCAGACTTTAGACACCCTGTATAATGACTTACAGTTTTTTCCACTGGCTTCAGTTTAGAGATTTGCATTCAAATCATAATCACAGCTGATATCAAGACATTCATGATGTCCCTACTTTAACAATAGATGGTATATGCTTCCTACCTTTATATGATCTTGTGCTTGATTAAAATAAATTTTATATATATATATATATATATATATATATATATATATATACACACACACAAGTATAGTTTAGTTCCTGATGAGAAAAAAAATAAGACTTAGATTGAACTAACCTGATAGAAGCCATTTTATTCTTGCTTTGAAATGAGGACTACTAAAAGTACATAAAATCATCAGTGTTAACAGACACACATATGCAGAGTAATTAACTCTTAACAAGATAGTAATTATTTTTCAATCTTTTTTTTTTCTTGTGTGAAGATTATGTGCTGCAAACTAAAATCAAACAACCAATGAAGATTGCTTTTTTTTCTTTTTTTTTTTATTTATGTATTTAGTTCATGGTATCACTTGCAATTTTGAAAAGAAAATCTGCCAACTTAGAGAAATATCCAGTGCTTAAGTCAACCAATTCTCAAAGAAACCAATGCAGCTTTCATTGCAACTAGTGGTTATTGATTGGTACTTAGAAACATTATCTAAGAGAATTTTTTCTTTGCCCAAAAATGGTTTCTTCACGTCTGCTGCACTTATAGTTTCCATTTTTGTTGTATTTTGAATTGACTTTTTATAGTTTTCAAGAGAATACTTACTCTTTTTTGGTTCCATTTTTAAGTGTTTTTGTTTGGAATATTTTACACTTTCTAGTTTCAACAGTGAGAGTTTATTTTCAATATTGCCGACATTGACTGACTGAAGATTCACAAGAAAATAATATTTTAATCTACATAGAAGATACAAATCAATCTTTGGTTAAAAGTGTTAAGAGGAAAAGTGGGGGTTGAAGTAATCAAACATTTCTTGCATCTACAATCTATCATATTTCAATAGAAAGTCAGTTTTAAAACTTCTTGCATATACATGTTCATATGAGTTATAACTTGGCATACTCACTTGTCATCTTGGCAACAGATTTGGCATAAGTTCAAGATACAAACAATCACACAATTCTTTAATAAGTCTTCCTCCCCCTGATAAACACTGGTTTTGAAATGAATGAAAATCCATGCAGTTTAATTTACAAGAAAATTCAACAGTTGTGGTCAAGATTACAAATCTCTGAATATGATTTTCCTGTGAGTCAAGCCATATATCTTCAATAACTTTGGATTTTACACATTTAAAAGTGTTAGGTGGGTAAGTTTTGTTGCTTGTCATCGAGACATAATTGACTTAATATTTAATGATCAATCACAAATTCAATCAAGTTAATAGTTACCTTCATTTTTATGACACACCCACTTTAAGCAGACAAGTTATGCCTTAAACATAAAATTCCCTGAGTTTTGACAAATGTCTTTTTTAACCTCTTCATAATTGGTGTACAATTTTTCATCCAGGCAATGCTGTAAAGATTTAGAAAGATAATAATCCATTGGGACAAATCCAAGAGAATAAATTTTTATATTCAGAGACAAAATATTTTTGTGTTTTATAGTGTACAGTCTTTTTCAACAAAAACTAGCGTATTGCTCCCAGTTGTTGACCATATCTCTCAGAATTGTCTGTTTCATTAAAATTCAACAGTTCTTCCCAAACACAGAGCATATAACTTTTCAGAGTGTAATACTGGTTTTGGTGCAGGTATAGGCTCTTTCTTAGCTCCTAACAATTTTCTCATTCATTGAATATGATTATAAAGGACACATTACACTAATTACAAGCCTTTCTAACAATGTTTTTTTGGTTAAGTTTTGATAATTTATCATGTTTATAGAGAGAAGTCATGATTGTCAAATGGGTTGCACTGAACTGTTGTGCCATTCTTTATGCTCTCAACCTTAGTAAAAAAAATTTTAAATTATAGTTAGCACAGCTTAATTATTTATTCAAGTCAGTCAACCAGAATGAGGTTTATCTTTGATGGTAAGAGTGAAACTGAACAAACTACTGCTGTTATTTACTGTCACCTAGACTATTTCCACAGAGCAAATATTCTCTGTCCCTCCCTGAAGCTGATGAAATCTTTTTTTCATATATCAAGATACTTGATAAAATTCAAAGAAGGGTCATTGTAATTGATCCTGACCTAGCATCTCAACTTCAGTCACTTTCTCACCATCAGGAAGTGGTTTCCCCCTCTATCTTTTTGACAAATATTTTCATGGTAATTGTTCTGATGAGATTTCCTTCTTTCAACTGAATGAATTTAAGTGTACTATCAAATTGGTTACTAGGTCTCATTGTTTTACTGTTGAATGAGCTAGATGAAACCATATGTTCTATTCTAATAGTTTCTTTTCTCACACTTCTTGATTGTGGAACTAGCTCCTGATTTCTTGCTTTCCTGCTACCTATAATCTTCAAAAGTTTAAATACATGAATTTCAAAATCTATCTTATTGTCCTTTTTTCCTCACTAAAGTCTTCTCATTTTATTTCACTCCCACAGGCCCCATTTGCATCCCGGTGGCATTATTGTCTTGCTTGGGGTGAAATCATTTTAAAAAAAAAAATGTCTTAAAATGGATCTCATCTACACATTTTTTTTAATTTTTTATTTGTTACATCAATTCAAAAATAAAACAAATTCATATTAAATATTCCTGAAAACAAAGAAAAATTATCTGAACATGAAGTTATAAGATTTCTGTCTGAATTTCTCAGATGAGGAGCTATCATTATTTAAGCTATTTACTTGCGGACTATTGTCCTGATCTTTGTTGTTGTTATCACAACCTTTTGGTCATTGTACCCTTCAACCTTCATCAGATGTATGT
Organism: Acanthosepion pharaonis; assembly: GCA_903632075.3. Taxonomy (NCBI): domain Eukaryota; kingdom Metazoa; phylum Mollusca; class Cephalopoda; order Sepiida; family Sepiidae; genus Acanthosepion; species Acanthosepion pharaonis. The sequence continues at coordinate 1,455,295 of CAHIKZ030002822.1, forward strand.
TGATCTGGGTAACCTATAGGAAATTCCTAACTGAACCCTTTATTTAATCTACAATGGTAAACTGTTCTCGTTCTAACACCTATGTCTAGGAGAATTTTGTCTAGTTCTTATTCTTAGTACTGCTCAGTTATATCACTAGATATGGGCAGTGGAATGAGAATAGTCTACTCTCATAGATTAAATAAAGGATTCAGTTTGGAATTCTCTGTAAGTTACCCAAATTTAAATACACCTGATGAAGGTTGGAGAGCACAACAGTCAAAATGTGATAGGATGGGGACAATAGTGACATTATATGCATAAATTATTTTTACATTTTGCATGTTGATGATTTTCTATCAACACAGGATCAAATCTAAACATGTCAGAAATTGACAGTAATGCTTACTGATAATAGAAATATAAGTATCAAGACCAGCAAGTAAATGTTTTTCAAATTAAGATTATCCTTTTGTAATCTTTTATAAAAATGCTACTTATTTTATACTAGCTTAAAAGCTGCTACGTTACTTTAAATGCAATGTAAATTAAAAACTTTTAAAATCACTAAATTCTGAATTTTTAACCTAGTCCCTGCTCATCTGGAGCTAAATCCCAATGTTGGATGTTCAAGCACAAGATGAAGGGCTGATTTTCAATCCTAGGATCATCCTAATTCAAAAAAGGCATAATATGTCTATGTAGAGCAAGTGTGACCCAAGTTAGCAGGGTTTCAGCCACATGGATGGACAGAGAAATGTTTTTTTTATTCAAATACAGAAATTTTCTAAAAAGAACATGAAATAATGAGCTAATAAAAAAACAAAAGGCTCTAAAACTAAACTTTTACTCTTTAGGACAATGGTTTTGCTGACAAAAACATTGATTAAATTTATCAAGTGATTTGGGATTAGCAGATATAGCAAAAAAAAACAAATTTTAATAAAGGCTACAAAGGACAGGAAGTTTTGGAGAACTATGATTGCTCATATCCTAACGGGACACAGCACACAGAAATGATTGAGAGGTCAAACCTTTGGCTAGGCAATGAAGGTCATATTTTCTGATTTAATGGAAAAAGACAAAGTGACATTACAAGAAGAAATTAAAAAAAAAAAAAAAAATTAACTAATAATACAAGATAACCTCTATTATGAAGAGTGGCATGAAAACAATCTGTCATTTTTGGATTGAATAAAAGTTTCAGTTCATAATTCATAAGTTACTGAATATGACAGATACCTGATGAATATTGGAGATTGTGCAACAACATTAATAACCAAAATGAGAAAAAAAAAAGTCCTAACAGATGGACTTATTTCTCATCTCGGAAATTAAAAGAAAAAATTGTACAGCCAGTCAGTGGATTAATTTCCTTATCACATATTAATCAAACTGCTGCTTTTTTTCCCTTTGTTCTAGTTACTGAGAATTGTCATAAAGAGGCCTGAAATCCTTAGGGTCATTGGCACACCACATGCATTGCAGCTGTAGCAGCAATGATGAATCTTAGACAAGCTAGCCTGACAGAGCCAACCCTCTGTAAGTTGGTTTGAATTCAGATTTGCCCTTCTCCTAGACTGGCTGCTAACCAAAGTTATAGGTCTCAATTTAACCTGCTATTTAACCATAGCTTGGGAGCAGGGATATGCAGTCATAAATTTTCCTAAAAGTATTTCATGCGTAAGTGAACGTAACAAACTTGACTGGAATTTGAACTCAGCCCTCCAATTTCTCATTCCAAGTTGCTATCCATTAGACCACTGCTTATCTACTGAGATTTGTACAATCATTAACAGACACAAGGGTTTTAAAGCATATCATTTATATAAAAGATGTATGAAGTGGGAGGTAACTGTATTTACTTAGAGAGAAAAAAGAAAATTACAGCCTTCAGAAAGAATGGATAACTTTACCTCAACAGAATTGGAAGTCTTCACTTGAAAGATAATAAATTTCTATCAAAGTTTAGCAAAAGTTAAATAAAATTTAAGTAACACCTCAATTTAGATTGATTTGTGTAAGCTAATACTGAAATTTGCTATTTTTCTTGAATAGCTTCCGTTTTGTGAAATCACTTATTTAAGAAAATTTGTTATATTTTTACTCGTATAACATTACTAATATATTAACAGGTTTTAACTTTATTGACACTCATATAACAAGTTTTTTTTTTTTTTTTTTTTTTTTTTTAGATAAAACTTCTAACCTCACCCACACTGACCAATCCTTTTTTAATTAATGAATCAAAATGCAGATTTTGATTTGTTCTTATACTATTCATTTGAGCCAACAAAATCAAATGCACAGAAAATTAGAACTTTCAAATACTCTTTTACTAGCAGATGGGATATAGCAAGTTTCAAAGTAACTTTTTATTCAAAGCATAGCAGTTGCATTTTTTAAACTTATTTCTAATGGCTGATAATATTAATCTTTATCAATATACAATATTGGCCAAAAGTTTGTGTCAATTTAATAATTAGTAAGTTGTGTACCTTCTTTGGTTCAACTAAGCTAAAATGTGAATTTTTTTTTTTAAGTAAAACATGTTGGTAATAAGTCACATCAAAACAAAATACAATTCTAAACAATATTATTATTTTCTTTTAAATTCAAAGTACTTTTGAATTTATAGTGAAAGAGGATTTCACCATTCAATATTTGATCACAGCCAAAAGGTACATAGCTGATAAGCAGAAACTTGAATTTAAAAATAAAAATTTGGATTATATTTTCCTGAAACAATGAAAAGAGCAATGAACAATTATGTAATATCATTCCTCCTATATGGCAGTAAATGCTGGATAATCTTTTTAGAGATTAAGACTTGAAGCAACAAAAATGTGCTTCTACAGCAGGATATCAAGAATACCATGGACTGAACATGTGAACAATGAGGAAGTTTTAGAGAAAATGAAAACAAAAAAAGGACACTTATACTTAATATCAGAAAGAGAGATAGTTGACATTTTCAGGGTATGTAATGAGGAAAGAGGGTTTGTAAACTTGATAATCACAGGAATGATTGAATGCAAGAGGGTCATAGGAAAACAAAGCCTAACCACTCTAACAAACAGGTGGCAGAGGATGTAAAAGGATGGCAGAACAAAGTTTAGGAGAGATAACAAAAAGACCAAATTTATTAAGAGCTACAAAGGACAGGACATTGTGGAGAGCCATGATCACCAATGTCCTGAAGGAACATGACATATAGAAGATAGGATGGTGATACTATTTACCCCATTAAGGCATGGCATCCAAATTTTTAGAGAGGGGGATATCTAAAATTTAAAATTCACCAACTTTCAGATTACCATTAAACAGTAATGTAAATTGGACAAAGAGAGATAAAAATTTATGGAAACTTTATACAGTAATGGGTTAATTTTGTTATTACTGAATATGTGATAAAACGATTTCAGAAAGAGGAAGACACTCAGCCCAAAAAAGAGCAAATTAGTTTTGATAAAGGCATATAACTTTCAATTTTAAACAATTCTTTGAAATCCAGAGGGTGGCACTAACATTTTGGCCTATAATGTATATCCAATAATATTTATCTTTTATAAATATCAATAGCAAGTTTACCACTCTTATTGGAAATAAACATTCTCTTTCTAGTAACAAATATCCCATAGTGAAATGATTGACTTCTCAATATCTGATGCAACCATTGATCGGCACCAGTAAATACTGATTCCTATGTTGTAGACTTTCTTTGCTAACCTGTCCCTACCAGCCTAAAAAAGGTCACAGAAAGTTCATAATAAATGACTACTTAAGTGAACTGATGAGAAAGAACAAGCTAATTTAATTGATCATCAATAGCAATACGGAAATTACGTGAAGCAGAAAAATGTTTTCGGCATAGATCCATTACAAAGCAACTATCAGCCTCCAAATTGAAACAAGAAAATAGTTTGTACAAGGATTCGTGTAATTAAGCACATTCATACACACTTTTGAAAGAGATTCTTAAGAATATTAAGCTTAAGAAATCTATTTGATAGAAGACATTTCTTGCTTAAAAAGAATGATATAAAGAGAAAAGCAAAGTTCAGCTTTATGTTAAACATTACAAATAGTTTTTCTAATTAAAAATCTCCCCCATTCTTCAAATGCTCTTCATTATTCAGTTTAAATTTAATGATTAATCATTTATAATTCATCTCCAGATTGCTAACACAAACATTATTCTGCCAATGAAAGGGTATTTCAGTCATTCCATTTATACTTCTTATACTGATCTTTTAATTATTTTTTATCATTTCACCCCAAGCAAGGTGATAAAGCCACTAAGACAGAAGTTGGGTAATGAGTGTGAAAGAAAATGATATCAGGAGAAAGAAAGATAAAAGAACAGGATTAAAGACAGATGATGGAGATTTAAATTTTTGATGATTATAGTTGACAAGAAAGCAAGAAGCCAGAAAAATCATCTCAAAATATATAGCAGAATCATCAGACAAGATGTCACTGCAATATTTAATGTACAGACAAATGGTAGATTTATAAACATTTAAGATGGATCATGGCAAAATAAATTATCTGTCAGGATACAGTAAACCAACTTTCATAGCAGCAGACCTAAGAATAGATTCAAGTAATTGTTCCACTTCATGTTAGTAGAAAGTGTGAGACCAAAAATACAGAATGAAATGATCTCCTGGGGGATTGCATTAGCCATAAAAACGCAAAAATGGTTCTGTAAGATGATTAAAAGACAGTAGTTTTGCTTAGGAAGTGTTCAATATTTCTTGCCCCAATTAACAGATTGAAGGTCACTTCTGAGATCAGCTGCCAGTTTTACTTCATCAAACCATGATTCAGTAATAATCATTAAGACATCAGTCATTGATCTAGAGAAGCAAAAAACATTGTTTACCTGAAAGAAAGTAATGCAATGTGAGATGCTTAACCAATTTGAAGCTGATTAGAGCCTCTAGTACTTTGCCAAAAAATGGTAGAAGACTAATAGGTTAGTAATTTAAAGGATCAGACAGTTCAGAGTTCTTAAAAACAGGAAATACAGAAGAGGATTTCCAACAAAGCATTTATTGTAGAGTTTAAAGAGAATAGGAGCACATTTCATAAGGACAAGTGCAGGGAGGCCATCAAGTCTGCATGAACTATGAACAGAGCCTCAGTTCTAAGTGGAAAATTAGTCAAAAATATTCCTGAAATGTCGAGAGTTGAATTGGAGAATTTATGAGTAAAGTAGCAGATAACAATGATTGAAGAGGCGGATTAAGGATTAACCCTTGTTGAATACACTATTTGCCAAATTTGTGTGAGGTTATACAGTGTCTATTATTAAACAGTAACTTAGGCTCATTGAGGACCTGCTTACAATTAAGACAAAAAAGGTGTCTGATGTGATCTGAACTAGTATGTTAGTATAGCTGGCAAAAGTGATTCCTGAAGGTTATAGTGCCTGAACTGGCAGGAGTGGACCAGGGAAGAGATTGCAACTTTGGTTGATATTTCTGAGATGACATGAAAGAATCAATGCTGGCTTTCACCCAAAAAGAAACCTTGGTGAAACTATTTTCGATGAGAAGATTGAAGATTTCACTCGAAGAAGTGTCACAAAGTAAATTGTAAAATGAATCCCAATCAGTGTATTGGTAATAAAATGATGTCTTGTGGGTTCTGGGTGTTTCTTGCCTAATAAGTAAGTGAAAAGAAATATCTACAGACACTACAGTATGATCCAAATTGCCAAGAGGACCTAGAGAGAGTTGCAAAACATGACAAGAGTCTGGAGAGTAGGTAAGAATCAAATCAAGTAAAGAACTGTGTTCTCAGAATTACAAGGGAAATGAGTAGAAAAAATCTATTTGATAGAGAGATTGGCAACTGAAAAATTCAAAGTCTGAATACAAGCAAAATCAGTGATATCAGAACAATGAAGTTACTTTTTGCATTTATATGAATACTAAAATAAAAAAAGACAGAGTATATTTAATTCTAAGTGTGTGTGTGTGTGTGTGTGTGTGTGTGTATTTACACACACACACACTATATATATATATATATATATATATATATATATACACACACTTCAATCTGAAGATTGCAAGAAGCAGGGCAGTGACAGTCATCATGCAGTTGTTCTTTCTATGTCCACACTATCTATACCTACATTCTCCATGAATATAGTATTTAATTTTAAAATTGTTATATAACCTCACCAACCAAAGTTTAACCCTGCAAACAGGAATAGTCAGGACAGGATATATATTTTTATTTATATAAAAATTACATCTTGGTCTGATGGTTATTGATGAAAGGGTGAAACTTAAATTGCTGAAGTGATATTTTTATATAAGCTCATCTTTTGTATGAAATACTTTTTACTGCATATTTTGAAAAATACCTGTATTTCTGAGATGAAGTACTGTAACTATTTACACCGTTTGGAGTAAAAATTACAACATATATGACATGAAGAAGATCAGAGCATAAAGCCGAAACATTGTGAATATAGCAATAAAGATGTAGACAACTGTCCAAATGATGTAAATAGTGTAAATATTTTAAAAGTTATTAACTTGTGTGTGTGTGTGTGTGTGTGTGTGCATGCACAGATGTATATGGTAATGGTAATATTAGCCATTTTCTCATAAAGAAACATTCAGCATTTACTGACCAAGCAGCCAGTGCTACTTTAGGTTGAAAGTTATAAACTCTTTCTATTAAAACAATTTTTCAGGAAAACAGGTTTCTCAAATCCACTGTTATCCCTCTTTCCAGTATTGAAGGGAGTTTCCTTCCTAACCTTTTGTTTGATATAGCATGATCATGTCATTCTCCTTTCAAATCACATATACCATCACTTAATTGTTGTTGTAAGTTCTGAAACATAACCTGTGACACCCAGCAATGCACAAGCTAAACCTGTCCTTTGATTGACTGCCATACATCTTGATAGATTTGCATAAGCTATAAAAGGGTATTGGCAAAATTGTCATAAAGCAGTTTGATAACCTTAACTATTTTCATATAGAGCATGCAAAAATATAAAGCCATCAAAAAATAATTACTTATCACAAAAGACCAGATTTGGAAATGAACAAGTTATTTTTAAAAACTTCCTTTTTCAAGCTGAATAAGCATATTATTTATCCCATTCAGCAGAAACTGCTAAACTGAGAAAGATATAAGGTACTTATGAGCAGTCATAAATAATAAAATGACATTTTATTTGATGTCACGATTTTACATATTTCCAGACAACCAATTTTTATATATATATATATATATATATATGTGTGTGTGTGTGTGTGCATGCAAACAAAAACTTTGAGCTTCTTATATATTATAATTATTTGCATATACGTACTAACATTGAGCTCGGAACCTCTTGAAAAAAAAAATTCTCTCATATATAACATGTTCTGACTTCTTAGAATTTGTTGCAACTAAATATAACATTTGTTCAACACCATTTCTGGTTTATATCAATTAAGAATAGGAATTTATATATAGTTTATCTTTTGAAACAAAATTTATGCAGTATGGGTATTTATTCACACACCCACATCATTACAGAATGTGACACAAGGTTGAGATTTAATATGGGAAGCCATTCAAAGATTTTTGTGATGCCTCAAGCACTGTGTAATAACCCCAGCCCCCTCCTGTCCTAAAGGTGGGGTACTGACTGGGTGGGATAGGGCTTGAGCTAATATTAATTTCAAACCTCGGTGGTTGGTGTCAGGTATGTGTGTAGTATGTAGAACAAATTCAAGGTAATGTTTATAGAAAAATGCAACAAGTGTGCAGCAAAAATGAGTTCACAGTAGAAGAAAAAAAACAGATACACATTCTAATGGCGAGTGACTATTTGTCAGCACAAAGCAAAAGCATTACTGAAACCAACACAGCAAAGTAATTCAAAAAGCCACATAGATGTACTGGATGACAGGGAAGATGACATTTTTTTTTAAAGGAGGATGAGAGATGATTTGATGATATTGACATAAAAAAAAACAAAAAAACATCTATGCTGACAGCATAGATCAAGCTATGGCTTTGACAGTAGTGATACAGATTAAAATGCATTTAATACCAATATAAACATTTTTATTTTTTTTATTTTTATTTTTTTTAAGTGCAATGGAATGCTTGTTGAGTGCTAAACTTTTCTTTTTAGAACACATTAGTAAGTTTGGACCATGCTTTTAGACATATCATCCTGAACACACCATCTTCAATATGACTTATCCATACAGGATATAGGTAGCCATGGCTCTCCGCAATTTTCTATTCTTAATAAATTTTGTCTTTTTGATTTCTTCCGAGTATCAAATGTCCTGCAAGTATCAAATTTTCCAAGCCTTCTTTACTTATTATATGCCCTAGAAATTTCAACTATCTCTTTCTGATACTAAGTGTAAATGTCCTTTTTGTTTACATTTTCTCTGAAACTGTCATTGCTCACATGTTCAGTTCATGGTATTTTCAGAATCCTTTTTAGAATTGTCTATTGATTTGAGTGTACTGGCCTTCTTCTAACTGTTGATCATGCCATATTATAAGCTCTCTTCCATAAACTGTAATTAAGGAGTTCTCAACATAGTTGTCATATAAACCACAGGGTGTTAAACAAACAAATGTGCCTGAGAAGGCATCTGCAACAAGGATTGAATAACCATCCTAGCAGACCAGCATACTCAAATAGGAATCGTAATTTCAAAGTTACCTGAAGTTAACATTTTTTAAATTAATGTTAACTTTTAATAATCATGGATATATATATTAGACAACAGTACACTAACTACTAGTACAAGTATCTATTTCAAAGAGCATTCTAAACAAGAGAAATTTAGACAGCAACATTAGGTGTTCAATATAGATGAGGAATATTATTGATCACCTAATATCAGTGTATAAGCAGTGAACTGTTATGGGGGCAGCCATCAATAATGTAGGAATATAAATCAAACAAATTATAATGTGAGCAGTGAGGCCTGAAAATACTGCACACAATTTGTTTGATCAACCAAATTATTGATAAGAAAATGATGCTTACTTACTGTACCATGGTATTACCAAAGATTTTTCATTTCCTAAGAAGTGATGAAAAAATAAAAAACGATGAAAAAAAAAACCTGCAAGTTATATGAAAGGCCAACTAATCTAGTGTTAAAGATAATGGATGTGTTTTGATATTAGCCAAAAAGAAATTTTCTATAGTCTTTTTTAAGAAAAAATAAAAAAATGATTCTATTTTTGTTTTGTTTTAAACTTTAGAATCTTCTGTTTTCAATTTTCTGAAAATGGTTATGTTTATAGGATGTCTTTTATATATATATATATATATATATATATATATATATATATGCTACCATAAATATTGCATTGTCTTTAGTGATGACTTTCACAGTGTGTGGATAGACATATTGTCATACGAATTATTAACTTTTAGAAAAAAAAAGAAAAGAATTATTAATTTCATTTTACTTTTTTAACAGTTCTTTATTCATAAGGAAGGAGAATGCAATTGTTTAATCTTTAAAAAAGGGATAATATTAAACCCAATTTTTACATCAAAGTGGTACTCTCTTCATAACTTTTAGGGTCTATTACTAATCATTTTGCAGCTACATGCTCTGCTTGAACATTTAAATGTTACCTCATCACAATTAATATAAAAGATAAACAAGAGAAAATTTTGAAGATTTACAATTATTTTTATTAGTTTTGACCGTTTCATTTTATCGTATTGACATTTGTATGTTTTTCTTTGTTTTCTTAGTTCATTATGATATTAAATGCACACACAATATAATCTAAACAATCAGCCAAGATTTCGAAAATATTTGAGATATATATGAATGTTGTGATTACTGAAACTAATATGAATCAAGTTGAAAAAATATACATGAATTAATATGGCTGCCATGTGTTTGCTATGAATTACATACAAGTTTCTAACAAAATGTGTATGGAACAATAAAAACCTTTACACTGTGTTTGTCTTGTGGCTCTCAGATATCTGAAGTTTATTGTAAACAACTCTTAGATTAAACAAGTTTGGCCACCCTCTGATCAAGGACATCAAGTGCATGAACTTGAATGCATCTAATATACAAACATAGTCAACAAAATGTGAACAATTTTGAAAAGTTCAAGCTGTTACCATCAATTCGCTGCTAAAGAGAAAAAATCTTCCATATAATATTATATAATGAAAATTACTGTTTTTACGTCAGCTTAAACCTTTTCACCCAGAATACAAACTTTTTCTCATATTTCCAAAAAAATTCAGCCCAGGTTTGCAAAAGGTCACAATAGCAGGATACATAAGTCTTCAGTAACATTTTGTATGTGTGTGTGTATATATATATCTTTTCCAGTGGAAAATTTTAAAACATAACCTTTATATTTGAGAGGAGTGTGGCAACAATAGTGTTGTTATAGATCCACAGAAACAAATTGTGCAAAGGCTCTATTACCAGTATCATGTTGGTGAATCACTTGAGACCAAAATACATCAACCAAAAGTTAGATGCTCCACCCCAAAGAATTAGCAATGTTATCAAATCAATATACTGACAGGCAACCATTTGCAAAAAAACTAAAAACAGTTTTCAAAACTCTTGTAAAGTGTATATAAGCTATGGCTGTAATAATACAGATTTATTTTTAGTTAACAATTTTTGATAAAATATGGAAATAATGAATCCTCCTTGTGTACTTTCAAAATAGGGACTATCATGGCTTGATACAGTTTCCTGTCCTTTGTAGTTCTTGGTAAAGTTTGGATTTTTGTTATCTCTTCTAATATCTGTTTTGCCAACCAGTTACACAAGCTCATTAGATAGATTATATGTTGTTTTCCTCTGTTCCTCTTGCCTTCAATATGTTTTTACAAGTTAAATTTTCTAGGCCTTCTTTTTTTCTTTATGTGTCCCCAGAAATTTCAATCATCTCTTTCTGATACTAAGTACAAGTGTCCTTTTTGTTTTCATTTTCTCTAAAATATTGCTGCTGCTCACATGTTCAGTCCATGATATTCTCAGCATCCTTCTGTAGAACCACATTTCTATTGCCTCAAGTTTCTTCTTCATATGTGTTTAGATTGACCAACATTCACTACCAAATAGGAGAAGCAATATTACATTGCAATTCTGTACTTTTTTTCGTTGTTTCTAATGAAATTTTCTTGTTTCTTAATACTTTTCTTAGCTTTTGGAACATATTTCACTATCCCAATGTGCTTTTGAATTTCAGTGACACAATTTTTGTTAAAGACTTCCCAATTTAATTTTTTGTACTTGCTTGATATTGGCATCACCAATTTACAATTTGCACATTGGGCTATTTCTTTTGCTGATGACCATACATTCTGTATCTTTCGTCTTTGTTAGCATAAAAAGCAAATCAAAAAGTTGGAACTTAAGTTTTCTTCAAAGTAAATAATTTAATTTATTAAGAGATTAATTGCTAAGAAAAAACTTAGATTTTCTATCAAAGCATAGAACTTTGTATGAATGGACCATATTATGTAGCCAAGTCAAATTACTTTCATTTGCTTAAGAACTATGAACATTAATGTAGTAAGTTGCTAGGTATTCAAAACTTTCTAGTTTTAACTATTATAATATACTTCCGTAAGCACTTGGTATTAGTTTGTAGCCATAGCTGAGGGAACATAGGTATCTGCTATGGAATATTTTGACTAAAATATACCAGGTCTACCCTGTACAGTATCTAGCAGTTCTTTGGGTGTTTAGGTTCCTACTCTAAAGTCAGGAGATTCTTTCAGGGGACATAATCTAGGTACATGTTAGGTACTATACTGCACCTATCTTAACTATACTGTTTCCAGGTTTTGAAAAGGTCAGTGTCTTGAACTCTAAGGTAGATAAATATTAAAAAGAAAAAAAGAAAAATAAAAAACATTTTTTTTCAATTCGTTTTCCCATCATCTTGGTCAAAATAAAAATACTTCAGTAGTTATTAAGTATTCTATGTATTTCATTTTACATGGACAATAGAAAGAAATTTTATTTAAATTATCAAGTCATTTTTTTAGTCCAATCATATTGTTGCAAACAAATTTTTACTGACATACTGCTATTGATCAGATACTATAACCAATATGAACACACCTACAGAGAAAAACCAGACAAGAACAATCACAAATGCCAAGGTCACAGGCTGAAAGAATAAGACTTATTTCCCTTCATTTACAAAAATGGGCTGGCAGCAAACCAATTACATGAAAAAAAAAACAAAAAAAAAAAAACAAAAGGCTTTGGATAATCAAATAATGATTTAATTCTATGCGAGGAAACAAATTTATTGCTTACAAAATGAATATGATTAACACATCATTAACAAAATAGATAAATATAAAATAAACCTAAGATTAATTTAATGTTCCTTATGATTGTTGAATATTGAAGATAAACTTGTTTAAATTCAACATTTTATAGTTAATTGAACAAAATATTTATCAGGTAAGAAAATTTACTTTTCCACTATTCAAAACCAAAACTATGTTATCTAACACAGATGTTGGGTGTGGAAATATTTTCATGGCTGCCTTCAATTAAAAGGATTATGTAAGCTAAACAATATATGTCCTGAATATAACATCTATATTAATGCAAAAAAAAAAAAAAATCTGACTTGATTAAATAATTAAAACATTTATAATGCTCTGTCTAATTTTAATCTAGTCACAAATACTCAAATTTGAGCACTCCACTCAGTGGGACAGCATGGTAAACACAATTTTCATTTTCACATTGAATATTTTTTTTAATACAAAGACCATGTTTAAAACTCAGAATAATTAACAGAAATATAAATTCATATCTTCAGAAATAAAACTAACCCAGAACACACACTGACCTTTACCAATACTGTATAAAAATTATGAAAATAGCTAGACAGTTAATGAGAAGTTTTTAAAGTTCAAAGATGCTAATATAGTTAACAAAAGAAAAAGGAAAAGACACCTAACTAACAGATGGATTATAAGAAAAACTTTAATCACATTTTCTAATCAAATTATACTGAAAATAAAAAATGATTTTTTTTTTGCAAATCAGTAAAAGAAATTTTCTTAATTACATTATTCTTCTAATTTAAGACATTTTTTTTTCTAAAGACTTCAAAAATTAAGATTCAGAAAAAAGACATTAAAGTGAGCAAATAACAAAATATAAGTTTGTAAATATATATATAAACTATATGTACCAAAATGAGAAACCTATTTTAAAGTCAATGTTCTAAACTCCAGTTGTAAGTTCTAAGTGGTTGACAGAAACAAAGACAAATGAAAATAGATTTGTTAATTCTGTATCTTTGAGAAATGGGCAATTTTGCTTTCAGGCATTATTTGGAAAAAATGGAAGAATGGCATTTTTCTATTTATATTATTTTCTAAAATTTAAAGATTAATAGTGACCACAGTAAAAAAAAAAAAAACAAACAAAAAAAAACTGAGCATTACAAATGAAAATAAACCTGAAAATTGAACATTTCAAGATAAAATTTCTTAAGTGAAAAAGTATTAAAATGCACTTAAGTAATGGATTAAATTGCTTTTTTAATAATAATAATAATAATAATGTTTATCAATCAACTATTTATAGATTAGTCAACCAATAACTTAAGTAAAAAGTAGTATCAAATATTTGGTGGGGAACTGACTGATGTTGCAATTAAATATTCTTATATACTTTTATGCAAAGGAAAAATAAAGATTGATTTATTTTTTACAGCTTATCAACCATTTGCAGGTTATTTAAAGCCAGAAATTATTTATTTTTGTTTAGATTGTAGGATTTTTTTTGGTGGGGGTAATGTTTTAGTGATACAAGTTTTACTAATTAACCTATAATTGGGAGAAGAAAAGGTGGAGTCATACCTTTTCCAAGGGTATTTTGTGTAAGTAACTATAACAAACCCAACAGGAATTGGAAATCAGCTTTCTGATTATTAATTCCAAGTCATTATCCATTACACCACTTGAACATCCATGCTTACAGCACCTGGTATTCTCAAGTAGTCACCTATCTCGGTAGTGACCAGACTTAACATTACTTAACTTCAGTGATCATACAGGAACCAATGTTTTAATATGATGTGGCCATAAACAACCATAAGGAGGTCCCACATTGATTGACTCAGACGTAGTGATATAGTTATTCTTTAACATGACCAGCACAGTACAGCAAGCAGAAAGATTAAAATGACAAAAAAATTAATACTCATTTAACTTTAGTTTTATGAAAGTATGACAAAAAGTTTCACTTTCTATTTCCTCTTCCTTTGATATTATTATTTTATCTCCCCACTGTTGCTCCCTGATTTCAAAACTAATTTGTTATTAACCAGTATTTTTGAGAAGCTTCAAAATTAATGCTGTTAAAATTGGGTACATTAAGTCCCATAAAACAAATCAGATCAATGATACAGTTCTCAATCAAGAACAGTAAATTCAATAGAAAGTGAAATACTGGGTTATCTGCAAGACCAATTACTTTCTATGGTCTTCCTATGCAGGTAACAATTTTAGAATAATCAAAAATAGATTTCTCATGGAACAATGACAGCAACATGAAACAAGTTTGTCTTATTTGGTGTTGTTTTCTTTTTTTTATCCAGAATATGTACATTTGGCAATTTCTCCAAAAGATGGAAAGCAAAAAGAAATGATCAGTCCTACCATAATTAGAATATTTTGCCAAAACGTAACATAACAAGAACATATTCACACAAACATCTGCACACACATATACATACACACACAAAAAAAAGACAGACATCTATTTTTGTTTTTCTATAAACATTGTCAATGTATATTACATCATTCTGCTGCAGTTTATATGCACAGAAAAAAATTCTCCTAAAAAGATTTGCTGAAAAACAACTCAGAGTCATTTAAACTACAGTGTACAGGGTGCCAGAGAAAACCCACACACAAAATTTTGAATTTAATATCTCTAAAGAAAAAAAAAATAAAGAAAAAAAAGGACAGTTTTCAATAACACAATTGATATTTTTTTTTTTTTTTTAATCAAAAGTTACCTTACGGCAACTAGAGTTCATGACTACTCTTTTCTAACAATGGATAGAAGAAAAATGTAAAATATAAAACACAGGACAGAATTTCGTTGTAAACAATTTTAAGGTAATATTTATAGAAACTGTCTGTTATCAGCCTCAGAGTTATTCTTGTTGCTCTTCCTAATGTCTTCATAAGATTAGCCTTCTATCAATGAACACTGCAAAGGATTCTGCTATGTTATATGGACAAAAACCTGAATAAGGCCCTCAAAATTGACATTTCACAATATCTGAAGATAACATACATGTATAATGGCATCAAGCCTTACAATTAAGATCTGCTGAAAAGTTCTTACTCAAACCAAGAAGAGATTTAAAAATTATGTTAGGTGATTTGGTCAGATTTTGGGGGAAGTGAGTTAGGTAAAAAAATTTGCATCACCCTTTCATAACTCCATTTTCCTCATGGAAGGTGATAATGCCACAAAGACTCAAGGTGTTACTGAGAGTGAAAGAGAATGAAAAGGCTTTAGTGTGGAGAAAGGTCAAAAGAACAGAATACAAAAAGACAGAAGATGGAAATTGGTGTTGCATTTATATCTTGGAAATCTAGAACCAAAAGAGAGTTCCACAGATAAGAAGAGCAAGAAAAGAAATTATAAGAATAGAATTTATGGTTATATCTAGTTCAACAGTAAAACAGTATGACCTAATTGCTAGTAGTACCCTTAAATTCATGAAATCCAAGTATGAAAGTGGAAAGATCATCATGCCATGAAATTATTATTTTTTTAATGAATTTTAATTAAAAATGGAAAGTTAAGAGATTTATTGCTACACAATTTTAAATATTAAGTAAATACTGATTAAATATTTACAAGTTTGATGAGAACCAACAGAAAATAGGAAAAATATTCTGAATTTAAAATCATTTTTATGATTCTTAATACAAATAAGACAATTTTCCAACAATCATAGTTTCAGAGTCTTACCAGATTAGCAATTTTGCCATACAGAATCAAATACATTTCTAATCAACTATTCTAGAATCAATTTTATGATTAATATTTATGATTGTCTTCCTTTATCTCCACAGAAATTAATTTTTTTCTCTTGACTTCTTTTATTACTGACAATCGTGAATTGATACAAGATACAGAGTGTGATGGATAAATTGCCACTATTTTATATTTTTAATTTCAGGCATGCGCATTATTTGTTTGTTTTTTTTTAATTTGTTGACGGCACAGTATAGTAGGGCCAGTAGGGCACTGTTTGTTAGAAAAAGAGTACAATGACACAATTCACTCCTCTAGAAATTTGGAAACAGCATGCTGTACTGCTTGGCATTTGCACCGGAAGTTCCAATACAAACATTTCAAAGTGTTTGGGTATCAATCTGAAGAGAGTGCAGAGGATTCAGAAAAAATTGGATGAGTCTAATGGTGATTACAAAGGTTATACCTCCATTCATCTTCCCACAGGGCTTCAGACTCAACACGGTGGCCTACATCAAGTGCCTTCAGATAAAAACCAGCAAGACACTTTATAACATCAAAGATCAACTAAAGGCAAGGATTAAGTTCACCAACTTAAACAAGGAGACTGTCCAGAAGAGTTGCAGGAGATTCTGAAGTCATTTGTAGGCCATGGTTGAAGCCAATGATGATTTTATTGAATAAATTTACTCTTTATTAATTTAAAGATATTTTTGTGTAATTTTGGTAAATATATCTATTAAAATGAGATGTCAGTGTTATTTTCATTTTAGTGTAATTTAGACAATTTATCCATTGCACCCTGAACATCACTTAATATGACAAGCAAAGTTATACCTGGATTTGACAGCAGACTGGAGTGAAGAACATAATCAAGATCAAGAAGGGAAAACAGATGGGCTGACCATGTCTCTTGTCTCAGAGAAAACAGGTGGACTATTTGAGCAAGAAAGTGGACACCAAGCCAATGGAAAAGAAAACTAGAGGTAGAGGGCAGCCAAAGGCAAAAATGGCACAATGATATGGCCAAATACATCATTTGCACATGGCCCAATATGGCCTGAGATAGAAAGTGGTGGAAATCAACCAGGGAGGAGTTCCTCCAACAGGAGTGAGAACACTCTAGACCTGGATTTGAACTTTATTTAAAAAGACAATAATTCTGTTTGTTTCAATGATTCATCATTCCTGCCAATTGATATAAATCAGTATTCATGCTTTACATCATCAGTGACACCTGCATTAGAAGGACTGTATATATACAATGTAAACTTTACAAAATTCAATCTGTCATTTAAGGTATTAGGTTGAATCATAAATAATTTACTTTTTTTGGAACCAGTTGTAATAATGAATGTATCATCACATGTATCAGTTAAGAATAAATTTGGAGTACACTAACATGTTAATTTTTGCATGATAGTGGCAGCACACACAGTGGATTAAAGAAAAATGTTCTACAGAATGCTTTGATAGGAAAAACTTTCTCTAATGAAAACCAAAATTCAAGAGTTCAAAGACTTTTTCACATCAAAACCTGTAGAAATTAGCTCAGAAGGTATCAAAGAGCTGACTGATAAGTGGCAACAAGTCATAAAAAATAATAGCAAATGCATAATTGGATAAAATGTAATTGTACTTCATTCTTTGAAGAATAAAGTTGATAAACAGAAACAGTAATTATTTATGCATCAAATTAATATTAAATGACCAGACTGGAAAAAGTGCCAGACCATCAGGCCTTAGAGAAATGGCAATTATTACTAAGGACCCATTACAAGTGTATCAATTAGCAATCACATTTTAGGAGTTCTTCCTCCAACTCTAAGAAACTAAGAATTTTTGTACCACTGAATCATTCTTAAACCTAATTCTTTTAAGGTAGATGATAAAATTCACTTCAGACCCACAATGTGGCTGAAAGAGTAGAAAACAATGATTTTATTTCCTACCACTGTTACATTTACAAAAGCCACTTAATGCTACACTGTCCTTTAGAAATCTGACATTAAATGTTATTTAACTGAAGTAATAATTTTTAAAAGTATCAGTTTATCTGACATTAAATTTTATATACTTACTAGGAATTCTCATATCATATCATGTCAGTGATATTTTGGTAGAACAATTTTTCAATAATAACAATATTAAAAATAAGAATTTGATTTAACATTTATCCTTTTAGAGTCATTTTATTCTAGTAACAAAATGTCTCCTGTTGAGCAAAGATAGGAATAAAACTAGAAGTCATTAACACTTCTGCTAGTGTGAATGTAATTATACTTTTTATGAGATTTACATTACCTGCCAGTGACATATATATATTTACATTTTCAAGACACCATGAAATGTCCTTCTGTAGTGTTTGTGTTATAAACTGACTAGTACTTAATGCTATTTCCCAACCAGCATATACATATAGTAGTAGTATACAATATGACTTTTGTAGTGTATTTTATTATACTGTGCATTGGGGGTGTCATTTAACCAAGTCTGTGTTGCATAATATCTGATTGAAACAAAAATGGTGCCATCCACAAAACAGCCATCAGCAGCTTTATAGTTATTTATTTCCAGTAAATGTCAATTTCCTATTTTTCTCAAAAGAGACCAGCACAGCCAGGCAACAATGCCATAAAAAAGCAACAGTGAAAGTGTTAAATTTTAAAGTGTTTATGTTAGACTATTGCTTGAACAATAGCATTTTATTTTTTTTTATTTACAATATTAACATCATCAATCAAGACAATAACAAATGATTTAATTCTAACAGTAACAAACAGAAGCAGATTAAAACTATTGTACTTATTTCTTTTATATGTACACAGTAGTTTAGCAATGAAATAGCCAAAAAATAAATCTAAATTAAATTAGTTTCAGAGGATAGAGCAAGGGTTTAAATGTCAGTGATCCTATAAAGTGTTAGAAAGTATGCCTTACTCAAAAGAAACTTCAAGCATTATTCACAAACAAGCAACAGTAGAATAATCCAATTATTTATAACATCTTTTAAAAAACATTTTACTGAGATAATCAATATTTTAATCCAAGATGGATCTCTCTTTGTGAAGCCTACCTTTTATTTCTCATGAGTACTAATTGTGGAAACAAGAGTTCTGTATTTGACTACAAATGGAATGAATAGTTTGGTAACAGAATAGATTGACTACCAGATTTGACAGAAAGAAAAAGTACCACAATTTCAGTTGAGTATATTTTATAAAATATTTTATGCAAAATATTTATTCTAATAATCAAATATAAATTTCTTTTAACAATAATATTTCCATTGAAAAACAAAGATTTTTTACATGAAAGGAGTAATTAAAAGGATCTAGCAACCATTAAAAATACAAATGTTTTCATGCAATATGACTCTACAATAATATTGAAGTGTTTACCAAATTTAAGACTGTCAGCTGAGATTAGTGCAATTACTCAAGCAACAGAGATGAAGTGTTCTTAATGAAAGAAATCAGATAAACAGCTCTGATTGCTTTAAGAGAAAAAGCACCAAAGAGGAAAGATCAGTTTAACATTTAACCAAGATCCAATGAAGCAAAGCCAATGTTCTGACAAATTAAATTTTTCAGACGGAGATGTTCAGTATTAATTAAACTAATGGACTTTTAATGCAGACTTTTTTAAGCATTATATTCCCAGCTGTAAACACAAGAGAATAATAGCACTGATGCTTAACAGTTTATAAGGGAGTTTGGAAATGTGCAATTCAATGTGACATTCATTATTGTTAAAAGCCTCTCAAACTAATACAGATGACCAAGTGTACAGGTTGCATTAACAAATCAGGTGCTGCTTTCATTTGACAAACAGTAAAAAAAGAAAAGAAATAGTAAAGACTAAGACGGAGAAATTGTATTCAGTGAGTCTTTGTAATCAAAGTGCCTTCATATTCATTTAGAGAGGAAAAAGTTATGTGGTATGATTTGTAAGATTAAGAAATCTATTGAAAAAAAAAAAAATCCTAACTTTTGCTTGTGGGTAAGAAAGTTTTTAAAATTTTTAATTTAAAATAGGTAATATTTAAAAACGTTATTTAATATATATCTTAAAATAAGTAATATTCAATCTATGATAATTTAATAAGTAATAATTTAATGAACTAAATTTAATGTCATATGTCATATTTATAGTAATTAAACAAGTATGACAGCTTATCAAAATATTTAATTGCTATGACTTGTATATAATTCTATTGCCAACATTTACTTTAAAATATTAATTCATTATTGTTGTAGAATTGTTTGAGACAATAAGTAATGCTTATCAGTCAGTTTTAGTAAACTCTGCATACCAGTAGTGTTAATTAATGGGGCTATACCATATACTCTCCTGCCTTATTGTTACAGGAGGAAAAAGTCCCTGAATAAAGCAGGTATCTAATGCTGTCTATGAGGCCATGGCAGATTGCCAGGAGCATCATGAGGTTCTTCCTCTTTCTCCGCTAGAACTGGATCTAATCCTACTGTTTTCATAATCTTCTATGAGTGGCTTGCTCTTACTCTGAAGTATCAGAGTGTGTGGGCTCTCTTCTGTGAAACCCATTAGTCACCACTTTGAGGGACCAGAGCTCAAGGATTCCTTGTAATTTTCAAAAGGAAACCATATTTCTGCTTCTTCATAATCAGTTGGAGTGTCCAGAGGACAGCCCTTGCTTAGGCTTGTGGATCCCAATTCATCCTCTTCTGGAGCCTTTAGTAAGACTGTGTCTTCCCATAACGGACACGCACATACTGGAGGTTGGTGTCTATAAGCTCCCCTTGATCCACCAGTGGTTTGTTCTTATTCAGTCGTGTGTAATATCATTCCCAGTTTCAAAAGCCAAGATGGTAGGCATACTCCAGTTGAATTTCTTCTAGGAAATGGGAGGAATCTTTCATGGAGGTGTTACATTGGTGGCAGTGCATAGCAACATTCTATTTGCTTGCAGGGCCTCTGGGAGTAGTTGTTCCCAATTCTCTAAACTACCCCTTTATCAGCTTTCCAAATTATTCCATTATACCTCTCACATTTGCCATTACCTTGAGGGTTATATATGGTTTTTTACTTACCGCTACTCTATGCTCTTGTAGGAATTACTGTACATGCTCGAACATAAATGAAGCCCCTCTGTCCAAATGGATGTACAGATAGCCCAAAGACAGTAAAAACTGAACAAATTGTGTGCATGACCATTGTAGAGGATACATCAAGGCAGGGTATTGTGAAAGGGAACTATGAATATTTGTTAATTATTGTCAGCATATATTTTAGTTTTTAACAGAAGCAGTCCTTTAAAATCCAATGCAATTCTTTCATAGGGTTGCATGGATTTTATGACCTTACTGGTGTTAGGACAGTAAAACCTAGGTTTATTTTCAGTGCAAGTCTTACACTTCTTTCACATCCTCTACTGAGTAGAGAAAATTTTTGATTTTCATGATGTGTAACACCCCTGGGTGGCACAACTATGTAGTTGCTTTAACTCTTCATTGCAAGCAGCCAAGCTACATACATGAGAGGGGGTGTCCACAGCTGTATTTTCTTTAGCTGGGCCATACTTTAAATTGAATGAGTAACACACCATTCTCCACCTGGCTATTTCATTTTAAATTTTGCTTATGGTTTTAGGGCTGAACATGAATGAGACTGATTTTTGATTTGTAATTAATTTAAAATGTTGCCCAATCAAATAATGCCTCCATTTTCCCAGCGATTGAACAATAGCATAGGCTTCTTTCTCTATTGCCGAATGCCTACATTCTGATTTAGATAGGGTTCTGGAGAAAAGGGCTATCTCCCCCACCCTACCGACTGTCATAAAGAGCCGACTATGGCACATTCTGAGGCATCTGCCTACTACCAGAGGCAGTAGATGATTGGGCATAATAATGACTGCTCTTGCTATGCTCCTCTTTAACTCATTAAATGCTTTCTCTGATAGGGGAGATAACGTGATGTTTGATATTTTTGTTAGAGGGTGGATTTTGTCTGAAAAAGACAATATCCAATGTGCATAGTGTGCAAACATTCCTAACGCATGGTGCAAAAAAAATCTTTCGGGACTAGTAGGTTGAATAATGGATTCAGACGTTCTGGATTGGGTTTTATATTGTTTTTACATAAGTACCCAAGTAATTTATATTTTTACGTCTAAAACAACATTTGTCTTAGTTAAGCATAAGTTTGTACT